>JAUIMM010000200.1:600000-800000 GCA_031769625.1 Taudactylus pleione | reverse complement strand
GGCTGCTGTATGTGCTGGGCTGCCCCTGCTGTTAGCATTTCCCCGCAGTGACATCCGTGCTGTGTATGTGGCTGCTGTATGTGCTGGACTGCCCCTGCTGTCAGCATTTCCCCGCAGTGACCTCCGTGCTGTGTACATGGCTGCTGTATGTGCTGGGCTGCCCCTGCTGTCAGTATTTCCCCGCAGTGACATCCCTGCTGTGTATATGGCTGCTGTATGTGCTGGGCTGCCCCTGCTGTCAGCATTTCCCCACAGTGACATCCGTGCTGTGTATATGGCTGCTGTATGTGTTGGGCTGCCCCTGCTGTTAGCATTTCCCCGCAGTGACATCCGTGCTGTGTATATGGCTGCTGTCTGTGCTGGGCTGCCCCTGCTGTCAGCATTTCCCCGCAGTGACCTCCGTGCTGTGTACATGGCTGCTGTCTGTGCTGGGCTGCCCCTGCTGTCAGCATTTCCCCACAGTGACATCCGTGCTGTGTATATGGCTGCTGTCTGTGCTGGGCTGCCCCTGCTGTCTGCATTTCCCTGCAGTGACATCCGTGCTGTGTATATGGCTGCTGTCTGTGCTGGGCTGCCCCTGCTGTCAGCATTGGCTTTGACAGAAGTGAATAATTAACCTGAGTTAAGCTATACAATAACGTATATTTATTCCCCTTCTGCAGACTGCAATGCCTGGCTATCAGTGGAAGATACATTTCACAACCATCACCCTACGATAGAATGGTTTACAAAAGATAGGATTACCGAAAGGATGGCTGCAGCCCAAAACAAGATAATCACCCTGAAGAAATCTGAGGGGGAGCTGGAGTGTGAGAGACGGAACCCGGCGCACTGTAGGTCTAAACACAACCGTAGCGATTTCGATTTTAAAACAGGGGATAAAGACACTTCTGAGATCATCATTAAAGAAGAAGTTATGGGTGATAATGGCAAAAATACATGGAATCATTGTGCGGATGAAACGCGGCAGAAAAACAACGAGAATCACAAAGACTTTGTTTTCCCCATAAACGGCAAAATAATCTCCTCTAACTCGCATCTGGTCATCCATCAGAACAAACGGAGAAAGGAAGGAGGGTTTGTGTGTGGGGAGTGTGGTAAAATGTTTACACGCAATTTACACCTCACCATCCACCAACGGACCCACACGGGAGAGAGGCCCTATGGGTGCAAAGAATGCGGCAAGCGTTTTACTTCCAGCTCCCACCTTGTGAGCCACCAGAAAACTCACACGGGGGAGAGGCCCTACGTTTGTGGCAGCTGCGGAAAGCGATACACCCGCAGATCGAACCTTGTTAGCCACCAGCGGACCCACACTGGGGAGCGACCGTTTGTGTGCAGTGACTGTGGGAAAAGCTTCACCCATCGATCGCACTATGTGGATCACCATAAAATCCACACGAATGGTGGGGCACATATCTGCTCTGACTGCGGGAAGTCTTTTACCCGTAGCCTCCACCTCGCCATACATAAGAGAAGCCACACGGGAGAGCGGCCCTATGCTTGCCCTGTGTGCGGTAAGGGTTTCGTCTGCAGTTCGCACCTTACCAGTCACCAGATGATTCACTCAGGGGAAAAGCTGCATTCATGCGAAGAGTGCGGGAAGAAATTCACCTATAGGTCAAATCTTGTGATACACCAGAGGACACACACAGGGTAGCAGGGAGACGAGTGGATTTCAGTTTGACGCACGGAATGTCATGCGCTTTCCGATAAACTATTTCAAAATAATAAATTATTCAAATGAGCATTAATACACCTGGGTTAACAGTGAATATTCTCATTGACTGCCCTTTATTGCATTGAAATAAAGGGCAAAAACACAAAGAATGTAAATATATATTAAAACTCCATGGGCATTTACTCATAGCGTCAATATTAAAATTGGGGCAATAAAACACAGATTTACATTCTCTTCATTTGCAGAGAATAATCTCACTCTCAGGTTACAGAGGAAACTAAAGGTTTTCTTCTCTGTTAACACGTTGTATTATACCTCGTTTCCACCAAAAACCCAGGTCTGACCTGGGTTTTTGGACATGGTTCCAACCCCGGTCAGACCCATTTTCACTGCACCTTCGATTTGGGTTACTCCCATGTCAGCCCTGTTCACACTGAACTCAGGTCTGCCCTGCTAAACCTGTGAGGTCATAAAAAGTGGGAGGTGAATGCTCCACAACCACCAATCAGCTCATTTTAGGCATGACCCGGGTCGGATAACCCGGGTCGTGCCATTTACACTGCACCATTACCCGGGTCCATCCTGGGTCCAACCCTGGTAGCTACCTGAGTTGGATTGCTGGGTCACTTGACCTGGGATATTATTCAGGGACCCTTTTACACTGAGCTGCGACCCGGGTAGACCCAGCAAAAACCCAGGTTTTTGCTCTGGTGTAAAAGGGGTATAAGTCAGCAATTTGCAGAGTTCAGCACTTACCCTCTAAACAACTAAATAGTTTTCTCAGGAAATTGAGTTATCTTGATATCCAAAGGAAGAAGTCCCTGAATATGTCATACTGTTGTTTACAGCATTAGTTACTCAGTACATTGTCATGGTGTTATTATTGTCATTTTGTAACTTTAAACCAAAGAAATGTGACAGAGATCCCTCAGGCATAGAAAGTCTGAGAATAGGCGACAATCTGAAGTTCATACATTAATAAAAACCCTGACTTTCTCCTAAGTGTGAGAATGCTGGAGTCGGGGGTCTTGTATCTGTGACCCCCTCATTTCCTGCTGTACTCGCCACTGCTGGGTCTGTTATGGCCCCTTCTCCGGCGAGCCAAACCTATCTAACAAGAGAAATGCATTAGTCAGTGTTTGCAACAAGTGTTCCTTTGCAATAAGCATTGTTACATAGCGCAGTAGCTAAGCGACAGACTACAAGGATCAATTTGTCTCATTTGTCTGTAGTACGGCAAAGTCATTTCTGGAAATATAATTGCTGATCTAAGATGCCTTTTGTTTCAAAACAATTGTCTGACTTTTTGTTCTGAATGGAGTAAAAGTCCTCCGCTCAGAAATAATTATGGAGCTCATTCAGACCTGCTCGCAAGTTGCGGTCGCTTGCTGGCAAAAAGAGGCCGGATATTTAAATGAAGTGCTCGCACTGCGTTGCGTAAGGACGTCCACTATGTTTTAGCGAGCTACGGCAAAGTGCGCTCGCAATTGTTTAAAGACGCCCCCTTGTCACTCGCAACACACATCATCTCCGGGAAATGTAGGATTAATCGGGACCATCGTGAGCCATCGGAGCTGCTTGCAGCCCTTGGGGTTGCCTTAACCCGCTGCAAGCACAGCGATCAGTGCTGACTGAAATACATGCAGGTGACGTGTACAATGACGCTACTTTGCTAATTATGCACGCCCTTTAAAAGGCGTTTTGGCGGCCTGAAACGCCTGCGTTCGCACAGCCACTCCCCTGTTCACAAGCACCTTCCCCTGTAATCACCCACAAACGGCGCTATCTGTCACTCAAAGCAGCGACCCGATAGTGGCTTACGAGCAACCAAAACAGATTGCAACGACTGGCGTGCGCACTGCGAATTATACGCATGCGCAGTTGGGCTAAAATCGCTCAGAGTGAGCGATCGCGCCTTAGCGAACGGGTCTGAATCAGGTCCTATGTGTTTTCATTAGACCAGCGGTTCTCAAACTCAGTCCTCAAGACCCCACACAGGTCACGTTTTCCAGTTCACCCAGCAGGTGCACAGGTGTATTCATTACTCACTGACACATTTTAAAAGATCCACAGGTGGAGAGAATTATTTCACTTGCGATTCTGTGAGGAGACCTGGAAAACATGCACTGTTTGGAGTCCTGAGGACAGAGTTTGAGAACCTGTGCATTAGACAATTATTGTGGATATATTTGGGGTTTCTGGTGCTATTTCTGTACAAATGCAGCCATTTTTATTTTCATGGTTTTTTTGTTTTTTTTAAAAAACAAAAAACTTTTAGCTTATGTAATTGTTCTGATCTCTCCCAACAACTGTAAATGATTGAAAACCTTAACAAACATTTTACACAGGATTATCTGACAAAACAGATTTTTTTCTAAACCAATATTTCTAGGGCAGGAGTCACAGTGTAGGTTATGAAACAAGATCTGTCCCTTTGTGAAAACACATTAAAAAGAGAGAAATACATCTTTAATTTATAGCATGGAACTCTCTTTTTTTCAGTGTGTGTATGTGTGTGTAAATATATATATATACTGTATACAGTGTGTGTTTTTATAGCTCTGTTACATTTTCTTTAGTTAAATTAATGAAAAAAATGATCTGTTTCTTTTTCATACCAATAGAAAAGAATAATAATAATAATCATTTTATTTATATAGCGTTTTTCTCCTAAAGGACTCAAAGTGCTTTACATTTACAGTACAAGATACAAAATAAGCTTAAACAAGGGACATTGGGTGAGTCTTGAGTCTATGTAAGAAGGATTCTAGAGTGGAGGCCTCTCAAACTGTTCGGGGAAGTGAGTTTAAAAAAGTTGGAGCCACAAAACTGAAAGCTCGACCCCCAGACGAATTCCGGGAGATTCTAGGTACTGGTAATAGTCCTTCGTCAACGGATCGCAGTAATCGGGAGGGACAGTACGGAATCAGAAGCTGGAATGATCATACACCTATAAATAGCTGTGAAACCTCCTAAGATTATGATGCAGGTACCTGTAGTGTTGTCTCCCAGTAAAGATCGAAGAGTATAGTGAAAATATATAAAAAAATTAAGAAATAGGTAAAATAGACATAAAATTGAGGTTACAGTGATGGGCTACAGGATGAATACAGATCCTTTTACACTGTGCATTTGTCTATCACCTTCGCAGTCAGTCTTTATGTGTTTATACATAATTCTGCCCCTTGTTGCCTTCCGCCGCTTGTCTGTCCCCGACCAGCATAGTGTTCTATATGGGTCTCACCCTTGGGCACAGTAGCAGTGGTAATGTACACCTTTTATTCCTATGCCATGTAACGTGGATTAATCTTGTCTACTGTTCAGACGGTTAGACCAAGGAGAGACCATGCAACAATCGCTTTAGGCACGTCGTGGCTCTCCAACGATTACAGGACTATAAATCCCAGCATGCCCCAGGTCATCCACTTTTATTCTCCTTACAGGGCAGGCACAGATATCTGCTACACAATGAGTTACATTACTTCTAAATAATAACCTGTTAAATCAGATTCTGAATGTTCTAATTAATGTTCCGTTAGGCTGCACAACTTGGTAATGATAGTGTTTAAAAACTGGACTTGTAGCACTTTGTAATTACCCATCCAGACCAGCTGAATAACTGCAAAACAGCTAATACAGATGAATGAAGAATTAGTACCAGATCGGATTTTATTCCTGGCGGGTATGATAGCAGCATACTCGCCATCTCTCTATGAAATATTGGTGCTCTCCCCGAAGAGTCCAGCAATCTCCCTTAGGCCATGACTGGTACTGTAGGTGCAACACAGTGGTGGTTGAGCGTAGAACCTGCTGTCCCTAGAATGTCTCTGTCTGAGATTCTGACTACAGGGCATGGGAGGAAGGGTCCTCATTACAGACCGATGTGAGCCTCTATTATAATGTCTTCTAAGATCAGTGATGTCCATGTGTAACCATGGATGAAATGACAAAGCGGGTATATGCGATGTATCCAGGTAACACATTAAATAAATATAAATGAATGAATTACTTATTTTTGCGGCATTCTGCCCACTCATGGTAGAACTAGCAGTAGCCGGTGGCACTGATTTATGACAGCACTGGTACATATTGATGGCGTGTCCTTTTGTTACATGTATTATGCAGCCACACTTGTCCATTCTCTATTTGCTCAGTTCCTCCAGAACGTGCCTCTATTACAGAAGTGCGGGATCCTTATCTGTCCCGTCAGATGCACAGAGTATGTCAGGCTGTACATGACGGCAGACGGTTCTCATCAAATTTCACTTACTCTTGGAATGATATGTAAAAGTCGGCTTATGTTCTTAATTGTGGAAATATGTCAGATATGACGGTGAATTACTTTCAGCGGAGAACGTAGAACCAAAACGTCTTTTACATCACTGACTGATCATTATGTTTAGTTTCCTCCTGAGTGCCGATTTCACGTCTCTATTTTTTAAGCTGTAGATCAGAGGGTTAAGCATGGGGACAGCCGCTGTGTTAAAGAGAGAGAACAGCTTGTTGGACTCTAAGGAGTCCGCCGAGGTTGGTCTTAGGTACTGACAGATAAGGGTCACGTAGAGTAGGGCGACGACTGCCAGGTGCGAGGAGCATGTGTAGAAAGCTTTGCGCCTCCCGGTGCTAGAGCGGATCCTCAGTATGGTGGAAATAATGAAAACGTATGGTGTGAGGGTGAGAGTGGCAGGGGTAAGGCTCAAAAGCAACAGTCCTTCAATGAAGCTCAGCATCTCTAAGGCGGAGGTGTCGCTGCAGGAAAGACTGAGCAGCGGCACAAGGTCACAGAAGAAGTGATTAATAACGTTGGATTTGTAACAGGAGAACTCTGTTAGCAGCACAACATAAGGCACAACTTCTACAAAACCCATAGTCCAGCAGGCAGCGGCTAGTAGAGCGCAGACCCTTGGGTTCATGAGGACGGAGTAACGTAAGGGGATGCAGATTGCCACGTAGCGATCGTAACTCATGGCTGCCAATATCAGCAACTCATTACAAGCCAGGGAAGAAAACGCATAAAACTGGACAATGCAACCAAGGAAAGAAACTCTCTTATCCCCTGATAGAAAGATTACCAGGACCTTATGCAGACTGACGGTGCTGGATGAAATGTCCAAGATGGACAGGTTGCCCAGGAAGAAGTACATGGGAGTGTGGAGCTTCCGGTCCAGGCAGACCAGGAGAAGTATGGTTACGTTGCCACCAAGAGTGATGAGATAGATGAGGAGAACCAGGAGGAAGATTGGTAGCTGCAGTTCTGGCACATCTGAGATCCCTTTAATGATGAAGTATCTCACCACCGTCTGATTATTCTGCTCCATGTATGCAGGATCAAGGCTGAGCTCAACCAGAAGCTATGAAGGTAACGTATGATAGGAAAGTACAGTATGATGCGGATTAAAAGCTTCAGCGAGAAGTACGTGACTTAGGAGGGCCTGACTGTTTTGCCGTTAATTATTAGGACGGATATAATATTTCTTTCATTGTTCTTAAAATGATCTAAGATCTCTGAATGGTTTACACACTTCTTGCAGATGCTCTGTAGCCAGAACCAGGCTCTCTATAATATCCTGGAGACAATGGAAACATAACATTATGCAGTAAGTAGCAAAAATACAAAACTTCACTGAAACTATAACTTTACAACTTAGATATACCCAGCATTTTCTTCCAATGCTGAAGAGGGTATACGTTCGGCATCCTGGCGGTCTGGATACTGAAGCTTACCTTACCGGCGCCAGAATACCGACGCTGGTCAGAATCCCGGCGCTGGCATCCCGACCGCCGGGATGCCGAAGGTAAGTAGTGGGGTGGGGGGGAGGGTTAGGTTTAGGGTGCGGAGCTGGGGAGATTAGGTTCAGGCACCAGGGAGGGAGGGTTAGGAGAGGGGGAGGGTTAGCATGCCAACCACCGAGTGTCAGTATGATAACCCTGTCTGGATCCAGGTGTCAGGATTCTGACCGCCTGGATCCGGTCTGTCGGTATTACATACCGATTCCGCTGAAGAGATGTCATTGGATGTACATGAAGCAGACCGGCGGGCTGAGCCGCACACAGGTCCGAATTCGGTTGCATTTGGAATGTGGATGGATTACTAACGGAATGCTACTGCGACTATACATACGGCTTAATGCATATGCATTACACCACCCCACTTCTGTCTGCTAACGCAGCCGTCATCACTAGTATCAGAATTTATATCTACCTCATCCTATGTGCAAGAGACCCATCTGAAATAGGTATCCCCTCGCCTTACGCACGACTCAGCATTGCATGAATAGGGAGCAATGCTGGCCACACCCACAAAGGTTTGTAGACGGCTCGCTACACGAGGCCACATTTGGTTCTACGTGTGCGCCACAGAATCAGGCCCAGGAAGAGCTGCTCCAAATAACAGCATATGGCGTTAGCCTACAAAAATGATCCAGGTTGGCAAAGCCCAGCGTTTCCCGGGACTGGACACATGAAAGGGAATGAAGAGCATCCTCAGATAGGTATTAGGGTGGCGCTTTTTGAAACTGACTGATTGGCTAAAAATGCTACCTACAGCCAATATGGAATAACTGAGGATTCATATATGTGTGTAGCTTTAATGAGAGGAGGTATGTGCGTGTGCTACAAACATGTATGTACACAGAAATAGTATTCTGTACAGCATCCATAGTAACACACCGATAACACATTAGGAAATGGACCTGTAACAGGTTAGTTGAATAACAAGCTTACTCCGTCCATTCCACGCATGGGTTTTGTGATGATCACATATCTATCCTACATCTTAGCACCAGATTGATAGTAGGTTGACTGAAGCCCAACACTTCCTACCAGTACTGTGCGTTGGGTGTAGGTGGAACAGACAGAAATAGCAGCCCCATAAAGATAGTAGACAGATAAATTACCCAGTTGAGCAAAGCCCACTTAAGCATACAGAGAGGGTTGATCTCCACCTTGTTGCCACCTCTTGCTTCTGTTCGTGGCTTGGTAGACTACATATGTGTTGCGGCTCTTGCAGTGTTCTGTATGAGGTTCCCAAATGCCAAAAATGGGCAGAAATCTTATACATTGACCTCTCATTTGTTGAGAAAATTCTATAACACAAAGTTTGTTTTGTTATTTCACCATTTCTGAGCTTCTCCAGCAGATAGGAACCAGCTGCACCAAGAAGCATGTCTGTGACTGGCCAGTTGCCTGCTAGAACTAGACTGAGAGAAGGATATGGACAATGCAAGAGGTGCTATTGCTGCCACTACTGTCCAGTGGGCTGGCACAGTCATGTAGTGGATGGTTGGTACAGTGGCATTTATAATGGTCATCATGACGGTATCTTTAGGCTCCCTGTACAGGTGAGGAGTCGCTGTTTGATAGAAATAGATGGAATTTGTTGGCATGGACACGAAACCTCCAAAACATGTGAAAACCCGATGAATTGATGGCACACATTGAGTACAGATCTAGTGGTAACATAACGGCTACGGGACTGCTCTCTAGGATGCTGGTTTATTTATTTTTGCAAAAAAAAAAAGTTCAACAGTCAATTTTTCTTTAAATTTGATTTATTTTTATTTACATAGGTAACTCCATAAAAAGGACATAAGAGGTAGGAGGTGCCTAGACGGTCAGTGTCCATCCTCTACTTACTTTGGCCTGACAGAAGCTACAGGTACCTTGACTGAAGCTGTTACACTTTTGGCCAGTCATGACAATGCCCTTTTCTAGGTGTGTGGTGGCTGCCTTTCTTAAACACAATCAACATCATCCTGTTCAACTTGTTCTAGCACAAGACATCATCAACCTTGTTCTCATTATCATCTCAGCCATCACCTCCCCCAAGTTTAGAGTAACATAGGGGGCAGCATCCAAGGCAACATGCATCTTTAAGTCACTAGGCATTTTTATCTGGTTGAGAAATTGGGGTAAGGTTGCAAGATGCTCTACAGTGTCCAACACAGACAACTCACGGCCAACCTTATAGTCTCCTTAGCATTACCATGTATGAAGGCCCAATTGGTTCCTCTGGGCACTGATTATTTGGAGGACAGACCAATGCTGATGAATGAGACATTTCAGAAGATGATTTTTGTGGGCCCTCTTTTTGCCAACAGATATTCTAATGTGAGCTAAACCAGTTTCACGACCACTTGTGTTAAACGTGTCCATGCTCCGATCCTTTGTTTACAAATAGAGATGGTTTAGGGGATATAGGCTCAATTTTTGTCTTGCAAAATTCACGATTAAAATTAATTTTTGTGATGTTTGAGTGGCTGATAGGGCAAAGCGTGTTTTGGAGGCCCCTGTATGGGACTTTGTGAATTGTGTTTGTTTTTTAATGGTATGTTCCGATGCAATAGACTGACCCATGGCAACAGCAGTAAAATCATGGGTCGCTGAAAATGACAATGTTACTTTTTCATGTTACATTACACCAGGTGAGCATGCAATGCAGTAGGGAAAGGAAGGACTACTGAGTTATTACCTTGCAAATTTCAAGTGCGTAGGAATCTAATGGCTACAAATGGACTTGCTCGGTAATGTTCCTGGAACCCTGGTAGTGGACCCTTAGTACAACAAAGGACACCTTGCTGGCATGGTTATATTTGCTTTTTGAAACTCCTCTATTGAGGGGGACGTTGTATTACCCACCTGTTTACTACTTACGTGGTAGGATGGACACATACACAGTCCATTCACACGTACAGCCCACCCACAGGTACAGTCCACACATATTGTCCTCCCACACTCACCGTCCACACACACATCGTCCACCCACACTCACAGTCCACCCACACACAGTCCACCCATATGCATAGTCCACCAACATGTACAGTCCACACACACACACCGTCCACCAACATACACAGTTCCTCCACATGCATAGTCCACCCACATGTACAATTCACCCACACACCATACACGGACACACTCCAAACACCCACAAGCACTTTTCACCCACACGCACAGTCCACCCACACGCATGCACAGTATATGCACACGCACAGTCCACCCTCACGCACAGTCCACTTGTAAAACAATGTCACAGTCCATTTTAGATTTGTAACTCTCTCACAGTCACTGACTGGAATGGGGCTTCAGAGGACCAGACAATATAATTTGCTCAAGGCCCTTATCTCTCACTAGTTATGTAACATGCCTGGGCCAATCACATTATGGCATCTCTGTTATTAACGAGACATATCAGGCTAAGTGACAACTTCAACAGAACATAATATAGAGATCAGTATGTGACAGCTACAGTGTACACTACAATCCTGCTGGGTCACTATATTCATTACCTTATGATTTGTACTAAATCTGTGTTGTATTGTCAGAGTGTTTCTTTCCTCACTTTATGCCCAATCTGAGGTGTTGTACTTAGTAATGTAAGCCTTAGTGTGGCGGTGTGTTCCGGAGCCAGATCAGTTAGACACTAGCTGTTACCTTATACCGGCTTTACCAACACAGAGACAGATCCCCGCTTTAACAAAGGACAGAAGGGACCACGGACAGCTCAGTACCGCGGGAGTGTAAAGGGGCACATCCACTAGCAGACTGTGAAAAGACTGCACCATTACGACATTGTACTCATGCAGTCGTCAGTCGTTTAGTGTAGGCACCCTCCCTCATCCCAGAACATGGCCAATCTGTCGTTATCGGCAGATTGACCAGCATGTTCAGGCGATGATAGATGTGAAAAACGACCAGCGATGCGCGCTCCCGCTGGTCGTTTTTTTCACATCTATCGTCGTTTTCGCCATTTTCAAGGCCGATTTGTGAGCGATTAATGAACGATTGAATGATAATGTTATCGTTATCGTTCAGTCGCTCATTTTAATCGGGTAGTGGATACCCGCCTTAAGATATTTGCCTGAAATTTTGATACAATTTTGTGCATCTCTATCCAACAATGAAGTTTTTAGCGAAATTATGGGAGTGTTATATCCAAACTCATTTAGTGCATGTTATTTTCATCCTTTTTTTTTTTTCCAGCAGTTCCCAAACTTCCCTGAATCGTGGCGGTCTAAACTATCAGCATTTTTTTCACGGCACCTATAGGCCAAAAGTTTCTTAAATGAGAAATTCAGGAAAAAAATTGTACTTACCTGTCACCCCTAGGGTCAGGTAGGTGGTGGTGGACAGGGTTGCGCTTCTATTTGACCACATATGTTATGAGTGGCAGTCGCCAGTGCTGGTTTCTGCCAATCACATGGACCATAAATAATTTGATTTCTTCCTAGCCTAGATCATCAACTCATGGCACCCCCCCACAAGTCACCCGCGACACCCAGTTTGGGAACCACTGCTCTATACAGTACTAACAGAGTATTATACAGCACTGTACAATCACAAACTGTTTATTCATTTACTTCAGTCAATGACCCTGAGGAACTGAATTCACTAAAACAGCCGCACGCTGCTAAGGACAATTATTTTGTCAGGGGCCAGTTAATATACTAGTACATTTTTCGATTATGGAATGAAACCCACACAAACACGGGGGCAACATTCCCTCAACACTTAGAGCTCAGGCTGTAATAGAACCCAGGGCTATAATGCTGCATGGCAGTAATTATAACCTCTCTGCTGCTGAATCTCCAGCCCACAAGTACATAGGTTAGAAACAATTTTAAGATACTATACTGTATACTAATATGGAATTCAGTTGGCAATATGAGTAGTAAAAAAAAAATGCCCAGTAGTTACTTCATCAGCAAAAAATGCTTGTGTACATATAAATATCTATAGATAATACCTCTATAGATGTATTCAGTGTTCCCCCATGTTTATGGTAACAGAGCTTCTTGTTATTACTATTTTTCTTGCAGAACAAGCTTGGGTAACCTAATTGGCCCTGCCGGTAATTATAGCTCTGCTACAGCTTATTTTGCCTACTTTAGTTACAGACCACTTGTCATTTAATTTAAAGTTTTCCTTTAAATTTGCAAGTTTGCCTGAAAAGGTCCTTCGGCCGCAGAATTAGCTATCTGCATATCACTATACTGCAGTGTAGATAATCAAATTAATTCAGGTTATGTAATTTACTTACCTCCTAATGGGAACATTCATTGTGTGATTCTACGCTCTCTAAACAGAACAGTGGATTTAATAATCTCCCAGTAAGTCTCAGTAGACACTTTATTCCCAAAAGACCAATTGTTTCAGTAACACATTATAACACTAGAGATTAACATTCTAATTCTGGGTTAAGACCTGTTTTGTAACTAAGCATTGCACGTAATTATTTGGAAATATGCTGTTTTGGTTATATAAATAGAATGTAAGTAACTTTATCCATTATTTGCCCAAATATACCTAATTTCCATAGGTCCATACACTATACAGCCTATATTTGCACTGTACATGCATTCGGATATGTTACCATTCAACTTTTTGAAGTGTGTCCGTGAATAAGAGCTGATGGGATTGTGACCAGAATGCACGTCGGGCCTATTATTATTTTAGGACCCCGCTTTCAATTAAGGGGACATAGAGTTGTCTTTAGTTGACATTTCACAATGACATGGATCCCTCTTTTTTAAGGCTTAATAGTCTGCCCCAATGAGATAATGGGAATCAGCCCAACACCTCTTTTACATGGGTCAGGGCCATTTAGATAGTTAGCACCGCGGCTCTGATAATTTTGGGCAATAATACTAGTCGATCTGGTCAAAGCACAGGGATAAAAACATGGAGCCTCCCACAACAGGAATGATGCAGCCTATTCCAGAACTTTGAGGTAGTTTAATTTTTCTGACCCTCAGTTGCTTATGTTTGGCCTAATTTGGGGTGAGGTTCCTATTTATCTGTTTTTTCATTTGTGTTTAGAGCTACAAGGGTAGCACCTTTTGAACACATAGCAGAGAGTGCAGAGAGCTACTTCTTAGGGTGCACTAGGAAATATCAATAAACTATTTAATAATTACACTAGGTGGGCATTAAAATTCTATCCTATTAGGCAATTCATCTTGTATGCTATTTTCTTCATATTTTAATTGTTTAAAATTTTTTACATATTTGTTTAAGTTGTCCCTGCATTTGCAATATTTTTTTTTTATCATCTATTATGTCAGTAAGCTCCAACCTATGAAATATTTTTTCAGTAAACAGAAGAAAATAAGTATTAAAAAAAAAAAAAAATTTAATAGCGTTGGAAAGAACATATTACAGTATTTAAAAACAAGGAATGGAGATCGTTCCTTTTATTTTGTTTGAAAAATAATATTCCCCATAAAAGTACAGTTGGTCCAGTATTTGTCCACAAAAAGTAGGGGCAGTAACAGTAAGGTACGCTCATGTTTTATTAATACGCCCTGAAATGGAAAATTAGCATACATGTAATTTCCCCAATAATTTGCATACAGGTTGGCTATATGTAGTGCATACCACATGGAACACATTGCGCGATGTAGATGCAAACTCTTTCTTATGAAATTGCTCATACATTCAGTGTAAATACAGTGCATCCGGAAAGTATTCACAGCGCTTCACTTTTTCCACATTTTGTTATGTTACAGCCTTATTCCAAAATGGAATAAATTCATTTTTGTCCTCAAAATTCTACACACAATACCCCATAATGACAACATTTAAAAGTTTTTTTTAGATTTTTGCTAATTTATTTAAAACAAACAAACTAAGAAATCACGTGTATATAAGTATTCACAGCCCTTAACATGAAGCACAAAATTGAGCTCAGGTGCAGCCTGTTTCCAATGATCATCCTTGAGATGTTCCTACAGCTTAATTGGAGTCCACCTGTGGTAAATTCAGTTGATTGGACATGATTTTGAAAGGCATACACTTGTCTATATAAGGTCCCACACTTGACAGTGCATGTCAGAGCACAAACCAAGCATGAAGTCCAAGGAATTGTCTCGAGGCACAAATATGGGGAAGGGTACAGAAAAATATCTGCTGCTTTGAAGGTCCCAATGAGCACAGTGGCCTCCATCAGGGCTGTAACTAGGGTAGTGCGACCAGTGCCATGGCAGAGGGCACGCAGGGCAGGGGGCGCTGTTTGGGCCTGTCAATTTTTCTGTTCATTATCATTCTCACTTGTAGCTTCCTCTTCTTTTATCCCCAGCATCTGCTGGCCTCCCTTATCTCTTCCCTGGCCCTTCCCCATGAGGCCATGTCCCTTTTTCAGGTGCACTATCTTATGTCCCTATTTAAAAAATGGGGGTGTGTGGGCGCCAATGCTCTCTCTGGCACAGGGCACCAAAAAGTCTAGTTACGGCTCTGGCCTCCATCATCCGTAAATGGAAAAAGTTCGGAACCACCAGAACTCTTCCTAGAGTTGGCCAGCCGGCTGTCTAAACTGAGCGATCAGGGGAGAAGGGCCCTTTCAGAGCTACATCATTTCTCTGTGGAGAGAGGAGAACCTTCCAGAAGGACAACATCTCTGCAGCAATCCACCAATCAGGCCTGTATGGTAGAGTGGCCAGACGGAAGCCACTCCTTAGTAAAAAGCACATGGCAGCATGCCTGGAGTTTGCCAAAATGCACCTAAAGGACTCTCAGACCATGAGTAACAAAATTCTCTGGTCTGATGAGACAAAGATTGAACTCTTTGGCGTGAATGTCAGGCGTTATGTTTGGGGGAAACAAGGCAGCGCTCATCACCAGGCCAATACCATCCCTACAGTGAAGCATGGTGGTGGCAGCATGCTGTGGGGATGTGTTTCAGCTGCAGGAACTGGGAGACTGCTCAGGATAGAGGGAAAGATGAATGCAGCAATGTACAGAGACAATGAGAAAAGAAAGCTGATGGGTAATAGCGCTCCCTCAAAGACCTAATGGTATTGGAAAGGGTATGGTTCAAATCCAGACACTGGAAGACCGGGCTGTGTGTACGGCTTGTGGGTCGCCACGCTGGGAGGTAGCAGGGTCCCGTAGCGGGATATCCCATTGACGGGCACACAGGACCGGTGGTGTAAAAGTGGCTTCAAAAGTATGTAAGCGCTGTGTGGCTCTGTTGTAGTCCGTGTGCTTCTTTGTAAGCTGGGCGGTCCGGTCTGAGAATTAAGCGGGCCGCCGTGATGGGAAATAGATTTTGGCCTTATTGTGGGTCAGTCTGGACTGCTTAACTTACAAAGAAGCACACAGACTACAACAGAGCTACACAGCACTTACATACTTTTGATGCCATTTTTACACCACCGATCCTGTGTGCCCGTCAACGGGATATCCCGCTACGAGACCCTGCTACCTCCCAGCGTGGCAACCCTCAAGCCGTACACACAGCCCAGGTCGCACAGCTAACAAGGGAACACTCGGTACATCGTACCAGCATACAGGTTTGCCGGCCTTTAATCCCTCTACAGGTAACTACAGGATTACATGTCAGGATACTCTACAGACACCGCGGTCACACAACTAAACGGATGAGCTAATTCCAACTTATTCAAATCACATCACACTAAATCTATGTCGGCAAGTTATAAGAACCCTCCAACTGCTGTTCTGCTGCAACATATTGTTAACAAGCAGAGCTGCTTTTTAATAAAAAAACGGACACAACTTATATTAATCAGCTCTGCTTATTCTAACAGAATCAATTGATTCTCCTCTTCATCAGCAATGAACATTTAATTTATTTATTTTATTTTACTTGTCTGAATTGCACTAATTTGAATATTATTTCAGATTATCTATACATCTACTACATAGATTTTATTATGAATGTTTTATACACAGACCTTGACTTTTTTAGTATCTGAATAAATCTGTAACAAATGAACATATAGAATCATAAGAGGTTACTGAATAGCGCAGCCGATCTTCTCCTATTATATTGTTTCAATGTACAGAGACATCCTGGATGAAAACCTGCTCCAGAGCGCTCTTGACCTCAGACTGGGACGACGGTTCATCTTTCAGCAGGACAACGACCTTAAGCACACAGCCAAGATATCAAAGGAGTGGCTTCAGGACAACTCTGTGAATGTCCTTGAGTGGCCGAGCCAGAGCCCAGACTTGAATCCAATTGAACATCTCTGGAGAGATCTGAAAATGGCTGTGCACCGACGCTTCCCATCCAACCTGATGGTGCTGCAAAGAGGAATGGGCAAAACTGCCCAAAGGTAGGTGTGCCAAGCTTGTGGAATCATATTCAAAAAGATTTGAGGCTGTAATTGCTGCCAAAGGTGTATCAACATAGTATTGAACAAAGGTTGTGAATATTTATGTACATGTAATTTCTTAGTTTTTTTAATTAAATTTGAAAAAATCTAAAAAAAACTGTTTACAAGTTGTCATTATGGGGTATTGTGTGTAGAATTTTGAGGACAAAAATGAATTGTAACATAACAAAATGTGGAAAAAGTGAAGCTCTGTGAATATTTTCCGGATGCACTGTAGATCACCATCAGGGTGATTCTATAATACTGATGTGCATACTGTATGTCATTTCGGAAGTCAAATTTGAAGAAATATTCAGCTTCTAAAGCTAAAATTTATAATAGTTAATACTTCTTCTGCCTATTAGAAATTTGACAATAATTGTCTATAGTATATTCAGCATGGTTAATTTGTATATTCCAATGTATCACACATGGGTAATTAATTTGTATTTATTCAAACATTTTCCTGTGTTTTTGTTGCTATAGGGTAGGAATTCAGAAACATGAATATTTATTCCAACAATAAAACATCTATGTTGTTTGTTATTTATTGCATGTCAAATAGTTTACTTAAAAAAGTAATTGTGAATGGTTTGAAAAGACATTGTTAAACTACAGTACATTTACAGTACATGACATTTATATTACTACTGTACAACAGTGACTGGTTAGTGAACTAAAAAATTGATGTTCTAGTCTGGATTACAAAATTATTAGAACATTTTATTTCAATTAAAGTATTTGGTTTCAATATTTGAGAATCTATAGTGAATAATTTAAAGGAAAAAAATATTCTAGACAAGATGTATGACTTTTTTAATAAAAAAAAATATAAAAAATATTATGTTGCTATTTTTGGAATCCACGTTGCAAATAGTTTTTCTTTTGGTAATTTTAAAACAACTCAGAGACTGAATAAAATTTTACAAAGTTAGAGTGTTATTTAATAATGTAGTCAAAGTTGCAAGGACAAGTATAGGAAAGTATATATAGAAAAAGTTTGGCTAAAACATTTTTAATGTGAGAAAGTCTGATGACTACTCTTCTTTTTGCACTTATGTGCCAAAGCTTATCATGTATTACATGGAGAATGGATGTGATCACTAGCAAAAAGTCTGAAGCAAAATTAATAACATAATTAACTTTGCTTATTTGTGATATATAATGTAGAAGAGAAGGATGAAGGAAAAGGGCTTCACTGTATAGTTTAAATCTGGGATATACATGACAATCACTGGTATACATATTTTAGGACCCTTTTGAATAATGTCCTATGACGAGGCGCGTAGAGCTCTCAATTTATTTTGTGATTGCAGCACAAATTTGCAAGATCCTTTATTCACTGAAAAGAGAGATATGTTTACTGATTAAATGAAATAATAAATATGATATAGCCAAGTTTAATGTGCGATTATTTATAATTTATACAAATGCTTGTCAAGTTGTTTAAAATATTAGTTTTTTTTTTTTTTTTTAAATGATCTAAATTTGAGTAAGTTCTGTGGTGAGATTCAGGATTTATGTCTTATCTTTTTTTCAAAATAATACAAAAGTGAAATCTATTTTTGATAGCTTTCGACAATTGATAAATTAATCATATTAGAACTTGTCAATGGAAAGAGATGGTCTCAAATCTGTTTTTTCCCTTCTGAGTTTTCTGTTATTGTTTTTTTTTGTAGTACAGCATTAGTGTAAATATGTGTTGTCCAAGTACAGATTTCTTTAAATTATTGATCCTGATTATGGTACATAGTAATAGGAAAAGTCATGAACCATGGGTGAAGGTAATACTATGGTATAATACATTGAGAGGAAAGAAAAACTTACATTAGGTAATGATTCACGTAAATTGATTTTTTTTTTAATGACAAATTGATACTGCAATTTGTTTTTACAGTTTTTGATTATTCATCTGGTAGCTCTTGGTACGGCTTCAATCATGTATTTGGGGTTATGCTAGAAATTATGGATAACCCATGCAACATGTACCTGGTACTTATTTTGTTTTGTTTTTTAACACCTAAGCAAAACATTCTTGGAGCATCAGTTGATAATGTATAAACTCTTCGAGAGAAAAATTGAGACATCATGAAAATGTATTGGTGACTGGAGAATATTTAGTGACTTATGAGGTTTTAGAAAGGATATCAGGGGGAGGTGTAACTAGGGATATAAGGATATTGATGTTTCGGCATATAGCAATGTTTGTATTATTTATTTTCCTGTGCACATGCCTGAAAATGGGCATGGCCCCATGTCATGAAGGGCATGGCCATGATTCATGGGGCATGTCCACACGACACTACCCTGTTTCTCTTCCCTCTGGGGGCAAGCCTATCTGCATGGGCAGCTCCCTGTCACTCACTGCCGAGGCTCCAACTTGCTAAACAGGGAATCACAGTGCACTTAATGGCAGTTGCAGGATGGGTCAGAGCGGGGCTTAGCAAAATCTGGAATGTAGCCCGGCATCAGACACACCAAAAAGACTCATAGTGTAGTAGTAAAATAATTTTATATTGAACATACTGTAAATGATAAAAAACACATACAATATAAAAAACTTGACACAAAGCATATGAATAAAACAGAGTGGTTCATCCAGGTCCTTATCATGAATGTCCAATAGGAAACTATGAACTGTGGTGTAGAGCCTTCCCTGGTGAGCAAAACCGGATCATCCAATGCATTTCATTTGGAAACAAACTTCCTAAGGGATCACCCTGTGGAAATTTGTTTCCAAATGAAATGCATTAGATGATACTGTTTGCTCACCAAGGAAGACTCTACACCACAGTTAGCAGATGTTAGCATTGCTGCTGTGTCCAAGGACGCAGCAACTTTGTTAACAGCATACAACTCTGAATCCGGCCCTATGAGTCTGTTACGGGGCTATATTCCAGATTGTGCTAAGTCCTGTATTGGTGAATTGGAATCCTGACAGAGGGCTACACCATTAACTTCATTGGATTTAGACAAGCTTTACAAATTCAACTTTTAAGTATGCTTAATACTCACCTTATATATATCTATTTTGAGCTGTAGTCCCTGACCCATGACCCCCCCCCCCCCACCGGAATTATCGGAATTTTCAGATTTTTTTTAGATTCAGCCTGATTATTATAAAAAAAAAAAATATATATATATATATACATACACATACACATATATGTATATAAATACATATGTATATATATATATATATATATATATAAAGGATGGCTCAGTATATAGGCACAGGGCACAGTATAGGCTCAGTATATGGACGTGGAAGCGATTGGCCCCACCTGTAACAGCAGCTCATCACATGGCCGGCTACTGCTCCAGGATCTCTGCCCGGCAGCAGCCTCACTCCCCAGCACATGGCAGTGTGTGCGGAGCTGGGGAGGGAGGATGCTGCCGCTGCTGGGCGGTGGGCAAGGATCCTGGAGGCAGCGGGAACTGACTGGGACACCAGAGCAGCAGCACTGCAGAAGGTGCATGTGCATGTGCTGGAGATTACCCGCAATTCGGAGAGGTGAGGGTGATCTCCAGGAACTTCGCCAAGACAGACAGACATAGCTTTAGTGCAAGGTCTGTTACGGCATCAACTTTTACTAAAATAAGGTTAATATAGATTGTTGGTATGCAACAAAACTATGAGCTGGAGAGTTTAATGCCTGACATGAAGACAACTAAATTCATTTTATTTTGTGTTTTAGGAAAACACCATTACCATTGAAAATAACAAGTGTGACATAGTTTTGAAAAACATCTGACTTCTTTACTGTGAATGTTTTTGGCAACTGTATGCGTAGCCACAAACTCCAAAGAGTAAGTCTGCTAGAGTTTACTGTGGTTCCCTTGAGTTCACTTGAGTCCACCGAAATAGTCATCACTAATACCAATTCTTTTTAAGTCAAAATATAACACTTAGTTTATACTAACATTAGCCCTTTTAGCTGCCTTCTCACTGCTGACTTCACGTCTTTGTTTTTCAAGCTGTAAATAAATGGATTTAGGACAGGGACGGCAGCTGTGTTAAATAAGGAGAAAAGTTTGTTGGAATTCAAGGTGTCTGTGGAGCTCGGTCTGAGATACTGGCAGACCAGGCTCATGTAGAGAATGATCACCACTGTGAGATGGGAGGAACACGTGTAGAAGGCTTTACGTCTCCCAGAGCTGGAACGGATCCTTAGGATGGTGGCAATAATGAAGACGTAGGAGATGAAGGTAAGAAGGAAGGGGGTAAAACTGACAAGTAACAGCCCCTCAACAAAAATAATAAGCTTCAAAAGAGTGGTGTCACTGCAAGACAGTTTCATGATTGGCAAAATGTCACAGAAGTAGTGGTTTATCTCGTTGGACTTGTAGCATGAGAAGCGTGATATTGCCCACATATGTGGTATGACTTCTATAAAACCAAGGATCCAGCAGACGAAAGCCAAGAGAACGCAGACTCTGCTGTTCATAACTGTGTGGTAGTGGAAAGGGTTGCATATAGCCACGTACCGGTCATAGCTCATGGCGGTCAGTATCAACAGCTCATTGCAGGTCAGGGAGGAGAAGAGGTACATTTGTGACATACAGTTGGTGAAGGAAACAGTTTTATCTCCGACCATGTAAGATAAAAGTATTTTATGTAATGTGATCGTCAAGCAGAACACGTCAAGAAAGGACAAGTTGCCTAGAAAGAAGTACATGGGAGTGTGTAGACGAGGGTCCAAGCAGACCAGCATTAGAATGGTTGTGTTTCCGCTCACCGTAATGAGATAGATGGCCAGGACCATGAGGAAGACCAAAGCCTGGAGCTCAGGGACATCTGAAATCCCTTTAACAATGAAATATGTGACCGGGGTCTGGTTCTGCTGTCCCACATCACTGGCTGCCTCTGAATTCTGTAATGAGAAAACAAATAGTTTTTGATGCAGTCTTTATTAATATATAATTCATGCAAATTTATTCATATAGCATGCAAATCATCAAACACCAGGGGAGTAAAAATTTCATGAGAAGCAATCAACACAGGGTGTGATTCTGAGTCTCACGCACGACCGAAGTCGGACGAAGTGGAGCGTTTTTCTTTCTTCTGCGAAAGCGTCTATATCAGACTGAGCATGCGTCCAAATAGCGAGCGCACAGAGTCGGAGCTGCGTTTGAGGCGCATCAAAAATGCACAGTCACAGAAAGGAGGAGGAGGCTTGTGGGTGTTTTATGGGAATGTCATGGGTGGGTGTGTCGGGGAAAGTGGTTGCATAGACAGCCACTCATCCTTGGAGTCCATATTCGGTCGGACCAAGAAACTGTACCTGTCATAAGGTTGGTACAAATTTCGAAGGTGCGACCAAGGGTGGCATCGCTAGACCCACCAATGGGCGTCTCAGTCCTTGCACAGTCAGACATATGGATGTCCACCAGGAAAGGGCTTTGTTTTAGCATAAAGTTGCAGAGGGGCAACTGCTAATAGACACGGCATGAATCAACCCCATAGCGTGACTGGTTACATAGATTAATGTTGATGAAAACATTTCAGCAGGACAATTGTAGACATACAGGGGACCATTTATCAAAGTTAATTTGAGGTAAACGGGTGTTTTCGGGGGTTTACCTCAAATACTAAGTATCCCCCGGATGTATGAAGGAGGGACCGCAGCAGGTATCTCCGATACCTGCTGCGTTCCCTCCATTGCCGCCGGCAGCCGCCTCCCCCATAGGTTTCTATGGGGGATGCGATGCTGCCAAATGCATCAATATCGGGAATGCGAAGCACTCCTGATATTGGCACCAGCAGCTAACGCTATCTGAAGATAGCGTTAGCCGCTGTAGTCTATGGGGACTTACCGCATTTCAGCCGGCGGAGGGATTACCCAGATCCCTCCGCCGGCAATGGGCGCCGCTTATGTGCAGTCGGCAGAACTGCGCATGCGCGGCAGCCCCGCATGCACTCCGGCCACATCGCAGGGACGGGCTCCTTTCGGAGCCCATCTCCCTGCATGTTCCGGTACATACATTCAGCCGCTATGATCGCATTTTGCAATGCGATCATGAACGGTACTGGATGCCCCGATCGCATTGCAAAATGTGATCATTAATAAATGGGCCCCATAGTATTTGTTAAGGCCTTTAAAGGGATTTTCCAGTTTTGGACAACATCTCCTTAGTATAATATGTCCTAATGGTTGTGTGGGTTCCTTTTCCTCTTACGACATCTAATATACTTGTCTATATTGGTTCTCCTTGACCTCTTTCTATATTTTCTGTCTACTTGTTTCTCTCCATATTTCTACATAATATTGAAATATTGTACTGTTATGTTCTGTTTGCATTGTTTTATGCTTGTCCATGTTCTCTGGGCTACCGAACAAGTGTACAGGATGCGCTGTTTCTATGGTGCACCTTCTGCGGCCTGTAGATCAGACGCAGTTCCTTCTCTACCCTCTCTCCACTACTAACAACCTCCCCTCTGTCCTTTTCACTCTGCTGTTTCAACCCATTTGGATTTGGGTGTCTCCCAGGTGGTTTACTATCATATGTTCTGAGCTTCATCTGTTATTTTCCCAATGTCCCTGAAACTAATCTCCCTTAATGTTAACGGTTTAAATTCTCCCCATAAACGCACTATGGCCCTTCAGTGTCTGGAGCGTTGACGCATTCCTATAGCACTGTTACAGGAGACTCATTTTTTGAAAACCCACCCACAATTAACGAATAAAACTTTTCCGCATGCCTATAATGCGTCTAGACCATAAATCCAAAGGGGTTGCCATCCTTATTAATCAGTCCTCCCCGTTCATTGTTGAAACCTCGCACATAGACCCCCAGGGTCGTTATCTCTTTCTTGTTGGTTCTATTGGTAGAGCCCCAGTGACGATTGCAAATATTTATGCTCCCAATGCCTCCCAGGGTGCCTTTCTCTCCATGGTCTTCTCTAAGCTGTTTAAAATTGCGAGAGGCAGAGTAATAATTGGTGGAGATTTTAACGCGATCCTCTCCTCCCATATGGATCGAACTGCTCCCTCTGGCTCCTCTCCTACTCAGTTTAGGGAATCCAATAAATTAACCTCGCTCCTTAATCTATACAATTTATATGACTCTTGGAGGGTCCTGTATCCGTCAGCTCGCGAATATTCACATTACTCCCACTCGCATAAGGTTTTCTCTCAAATAGATCTCTTTCTGGTTGATCATACCACAACTCCCATTCTACATAGCTCAGAGATCTCCCCGGTCTCCTGGTCCGATCACTCGGCAGTGTTGTTGGACCTAGAGTTCCCTTCCATTGGCCCCCATAGGTTTAATTGGAGACTAGACGACTTTCTCCTTCTGCATTCAGATGTTCATACCCAAATCCTTCAGGCTATCTCTGATTTTAATCAACATAATGACCCTGACCATACTTCACATGCGATTAATTGGGCAGCACTAAAAGCTACGCTTCGGGGCCATTTCCTTCAAATCTCTTCTACCCGTAGAAAAGTGGAAAGGAAGGAAATCTACAATCTATAGGCTAAAATCTCGGTCTTGACTGAGAAGTGCCAGAGGTTTCCTAGAGATAAATTCTTTCACCAAGTTCGGTCTAGTAGAGCACAACTGAACCAACTTCTTTCATCGAAGGCGTCCCATACTCTCAAATGGATGCAACAAAGATTCTAAGAACGTGGAGATAAGGCAGATAGAATTTTAGCTCGTAAGCTCCAAACTAAGTGCACCAAAAATAGGATCCTGAAAATTCTAGACCCTGCAGGTTGCCCTCAATATGATCCCAAATCCATTGCTAATATTTTTAGAGATTTTTACTCTTCACTTTATTCTCTTCAAAATCAAGATCTTTCCCCTTCTTCTCACTCTGCAGCCACCAATACATATCTTACCTCTTGTGGATTGCCTCGTTTATCCTCGTCACACTTATCTGCCGTCAATGAAGACTTTACATATGATGAACTGGAACGGGTAGTGAAGTCTATGAAGTCCTCCTCTGCCCCTGGTCTGGATGGATTTACTGCGGCTCTATACAAGAAATTTCTTCCCTCCCTTTCCCCTCTACTGTTAAACCTATATAACTCTATTCTGTTAGGTCGGAAGTTTGATGAGGCCACCACCAGGGCTGAGATAGTGGTTATTCATAAGGAAGGTAGAGACCCCGACTCGTGTGCTAGCTACAGACCAATATCCCTTCTGAATGTTGATCTGAAAATTTTCGCTAAGCTCCTGGCTTCTCGTCTTGCTCGTGTTATCCCCTCCCTGGTTAACCAAGATCAAGTGGGATTCATTCCTTGCCGACAAGCCTTTGATAATATCAGGAAGGTCATCGACCTCATTAATTTTGCTAACACGAAGTCAGTTTCTGCCCTGGTGGTGGCCTTAGATGCCGAGAAGGCCTTTGATAGGGTCGATTGGACCTTCTTGAGATCCACTCTTCATGCAATTGGTTTCAAAGGGAACTTTATAAATGGTGTCGCCTCTCTATATTTTAATCCTACGGCTTTAGTCCTGGCCAACGGATTTGCTTCATCGCCTTTCAATATTTTAAATGGCACCCGTCAGGGTTGTCCTCTGTCGCCACTCCTCTTTGCTCTGATCATGGAGCCTCTAGCAGCAAGCATTCGCAAAACAACCCTGCAATCACGGGCATTTCAGTGGATCGAGCCCACCATAAAGTGGCTCTCTACGCGGACGATGTCCATCTCACCTTGACCCATCCCGTTTCTTCTCTCCCTGCGGTCTTTGAAGAAATCCATTCCTACGGTCGCCTGTCAAATTTTAAAATAAACCAAGATAAAATGGAAGCCTTACCTATACTCTTGGACCCCATGACTATCTCTCATTTGCGTAGCTCCTATTCTTTTAGATGGTGTTCCCGATCTATAAAATATCATGTTGTCCACCTCACCAACACTTACGACAAGTTATTTGCTGCTAACTTTCCTCCTCTCTTAGATAAGATCCGCCGAGATCTGAACACCTTGGGAGCTCATTTTATTTCTTGGATCGGACGAGTAAACGCCATCAAAATGAATGTGCTCCCGAGATTTCTGTACCTGTTTCAGACGCTCCCAGTCAGAGTCCCCTCAATTTTTCTAGCTAACTTGCAGCAGATGGTTTCCAAGTTTGGCTGGTTGGGCCGTAAACCTAGAGTCCTTTTTCGTATCTTATGTTACCGTAGTAGAGAGGGGGGTCTGGGACTACCAAACTTCCACAAATACTATTTAGCTGTCCACTTAACTCATGCTGTCCTGTCACATGCTGCGTCTTCCACAAGGGGTTGGGTGGACCTAGAAGCTCAGCTTCTTTCTTTTCACTCCCCCTACTCTCTCTTCTGGATGGATCACAAGTGTAGGCCGCCCTCCCTTTCTATTCCTCCAACTCTTCGCTTCTCTCTGTCTATTTTGGACTACTGCAATAGGACATTTGTCTTGATTCAGAATCGCCCCGCCATGACTCCATTATGGAATAATAAGGACTTTGTACCTGGATTGGATCCTAAATCTTTCTCTTCTTGGACGGCAAATGATATTACATTTTTGAGAGATATTGCTCCTGTTTGCCCGTTTCCTGAGTTCTCCAATCTACAAGACAGGTTAGGAATTCCAACAAGATAGTTCTTCCAATATCTCCAAATGCGTCATCTTTTTACCACAGTATTTGGTTCAGGGTCTCACCCATCTTATTCTCTTTTAGAATCCCTCTGTTTACTTCGCTCCGGCTCTAAAGGGCTTATCTCCACTTTCTATAACCTCCTCTTAGGTCATAACCGGCCCCTAAAGGAGCCGAACGAGCTGGCCTGGGAAAGAGACATGGGAGTTTCCTTGGAACCTAAAGAATGGATCAGAATTCGCGAGCTGATGGCGAAGTCTTCCACATGGGTTAGAATTAAGGAAAACACATACAAGAGAATGTATAGGTGGTATCTAGTCCCCACACGAATTCGGGCTATCTTCCCTCAGTCCTCAGATAGGTGCTGGAGGGGCTGTGGAGGTGAGGGGTCCCTGGCTCACATCTGGTGGCATTGCCCTAAAATTAAAGGCTATTGGGAGAAAGTGCATAGGTTGATTTTACAGGTCACGAGTGTCTCCATTCCCCCGTGTTTATCCTTTTCCCTTCTCCCACGTTCTGTCAATAGTTGTGATAAACTTACCCAATTTCTTATTAGGCACATTCTCAATGCTGCTAATTGTGCGATTGCATCATCTTGGAAAAAACTGGACCCTCCATCCATAGCTGCCCTACAGGGCTTGATCTGGCATACTTATAATCTAGAATATATATCACTAGCCAAATACATGAAGATGTAGCTAAGTTTACGGAGACATGTGCTCCTTGGTTAGCCTATCAGGAGTCGTATCATTAGCCTAGAATGGCCTCTTGGAGGTGACTTCCCATGCCAACTCTTCTCTTCCTGCCCTTTAACCCCCTTATTGTTCCTTACTAACCCTACCTCGCTCTCCCTCCTCTCTGTTTCCCCTTGTCTTTCTTTCCTTCTCTTCTTTCCTGATAGTGATATTTCTTATCACATACAAAATAAATAGGGGTTTGATTCGATTTATATTTGCGAAGCCTATCTGTGTTCGTGCTCTTTTTTTTGTGACATTAAATACTATGCCATTTTGTGTCTTTTGAATATACTGTTATTTTATATGCAGTTGTGCTTTGCTTATGATACCCTGAAAAATCGAATAAAATTATTTAAAAAAAAAAAGTATAATATGTCCCCCCTTCCCAGCCCCCGGCGCCTTTCACGTGAATCTGGGAGGTGGACAATATGGTAGCATGCTCATTTTCCCATCCATTGCTCTTCCATGGAGCTCCATTGAATCTATTGACAGAGCTGTATTGAAGTGATATGGATGAATTAGGCCATCAACTCTATGAGCTACAACATGAGCCATCTCTTGGCTTTGGTAATGGGGATCACAGAAAGACCCCTTGATTTGTTATATGGTGGAGCATATTATATGAGGGTGGGGTTGTAGAAAATGTCAAAGATGGTGGATGTATGAATTCCATTTCATAGAGCATTGCGTCTGACGCCACAGTCTCTTCCCATCAGTTTGAAAGGGGCCTCACACCAATACTCTGTACTGTTGGGGATCCTGCTCCTTCTCACCTTTCATGGTAACCCTGACCCTGTCATATGGAAACCGGTCCTCACTAACTTCATCACACGAGTGGACAGGCCGCTGCCTCCCACAAGATCAAGTCATCTCCTGCTTTGAGCATTTACTTTTTTCAAATATGTTTTTGTTGGAGCGAATGACATTGGATATACAAGGACGACAATGTGATATGATATAAAGATGTCACAAAGAGTGGTGGTGTATCTAGGGGTCCGAGCGCCCATGGCAAAGTAATGGACTGGCGCCCCCCATATTGTAATTATGGACAGCGCACTCTGCAAAAGGGGCGTGGCCTTGTGGGGAAGGAACGTGGTCATGCATTAACTCCCCCAATTAAAATTAAGCCACACATTACTGCCCCTTACTCGCCTTACACTGCAGCAGTTTGTGAATATGGCGCTGCCAGAGTATGTATGCTATGCCACACAGAGTCCATTCACGTAGTGCTCCTTATATACATTATGTCACACTGTAGTAGTGCCCCTTATAACACATTATGCCATACAGTAATTCCCCTTACACATTATGCCACGCAGTAAATGCCCTCTACACATAATGCCACATATTGTAATGCCTTTACACAAACACAATTTGTAATGCCCCTCCCCACAGTGACTCACCTCTCCCCCCTCCAGTGACTCCCTTCTTCTTCCTCTCACCCCTCCAGTGACTCACCTGCTGCTGTACCTCCAGGTTCAGGCCGCTCCCCCATGTCCCGGGTCTTCTCTTCCCCCCAGCGCATTGCGCGGCAGCGTCGACGTCACGGAGAGTGCCGCACCGGCATTCTGGGACTCGGGAGGCAGTGGGTGGTAGAGTGAGCGTCCATCATGACTCCGCCGCCACAGTGGTCTCAGATGGCAGGTGGGCACCATGCACCGTCTATTTAGATGGCGCGCTGGCAGGGAAACTGCTCCTCTCCACACTGTATGATCATGCACGGCCAGACATCATGACGTCACTGCCGCGCTCTGATCCCATTGGTAGTATAGCAGGGGAGGCGGAGCTGGGGAACAAGATGCAGGTCCTCCCGGACAGGCAGAGGTAACGCGTTCCTGACTGGGCGGGCAATGATTACATTAAAAAACATGGTGGATCGGCAAACTACTATGCAATTCTACCCCTTGGCCATGTGTGGCACCGCTGGGCGGCGCCCCTACCTCGGTCGGCGCCCCTGGCGAGTGCCATCCTGGCCAATGGGTAGATACGCCCCTGATACCATCATAAACATAATATATGTGTGCCACGTTTCTGGATATTATAATAATATGCTGCCAATTTAAAATACAAATGAAAAACACAAATATGTTTACTCATAACCTAAACAGTACTTCAGGTGAGTATTTTTTGTATTAATTAAATCTCGTCCAAGCAATTTGACTGGAAATCGCATTATATATTTCAATTAAAGAATTATGGTAACAAGCGCATCTTCTAGCAGTAAATGAATCCCTTTGTCACAGAAATACCATTATATGTCGATCATAATACAATTACAGTATATTACACTCTATACAGACATAGGACACTACACCCCCAACATGACCTGACCACTGTACATGACCATAATACACATCTATTACACTATATACAGACATAGGACACTACATCCCCAACATGACCTGACCACTGTACATGATCATAATACACATCTATTACAATATATACAGACATAGGACACTATACCCCCAACATAACCTGACCACTGTACAAGATCATACTATACTTCTATTACACTCTATACAGACACAGGACACTACACCCCTAACATGATCTGACCACTGTACATGACCATAATACACATCTATTACACTATATAAAGACATAGGACACTACACCGCCAACATGACCTGACCACTGTACATGACCATAATACACATCTATTATACTCTCTACAGACATAGGACACTACACCCCCAACATGACCTGAGCACTGTACATGATCATAATACACATCTATTACACTGTATACAGACATAGGACACTACACCCCCAACATGACCTGACCACTGTACATGACCATAATACACATCTATTACACTGTATACAGACATAGGACACTACACCCCCAACATGACCTGACCACTGTACATGACCATAATACACATCTATTACACTCTATACAGACATAGGACATTACACCCCCAACATGACCTGACCACTGTACATGATCATAATACACATCTATTACACACTATACAGACATAGGACACTACATCCCCAACATGACCTGACCACTGTACATGATCATAATACACATCTATTACACTATATACAGACATAGGACACTATACCCCCAACATAACCTGACCACTGTACAAGATCATACTATACTTCTATTACACTCTATACAGACACAGGACACTACACCCCTAACATGATCTGACCACTGTACATGACCATAATACACATCTATTACACTATATAAAGACATAGGACACTACACCGCCAACATGACCTGACCACTGTACATGACCATAATACACATCTATTATACTCTCTACAGACATAGGACACTACACCCCCAACATGACCTGAGCACTGTACATGATCATAATACACATCTATTACACTGTATACAGACATAGGACACTACACCCCCAACATGACCTGACCACTGTACATGATCATAATACACATCTATTACACTGTATACAGACATAGGACACTACACCCCCAACATGTCCTGACCATGGTACATGACCATAATAATCATCTATTACACTCTATACAGACATAGGACACTACACCCCCAACATAACCTGACCACTGTACATGATCATAATACACATCTATTACACTGTATGCAGACATAGGACACTACACCCCCAACATGTCCTGACCATGGTACATGACCATAATAATCATCTATTACACTCTATACAGACATAGGACACTACACCCCCAACATGACCTGACCACTGTACATGACCATAATACACATCTATTACACTCTATACCAACATAGGACACTACACCCCCAATATGACCTGACCACTGGACATGACCATAATACAATTCTATTACACACTATACAGACATAGGACACTACACCCCCAACATGACCTGACCACTGTACATGACCATAATACACATCTATTACACTATATACAGACATAGGACACTACACCCCCAACATGAACTGAGCACTGTACATTATCATAATACACATCTATTACACTGTATACAGACACAGGACACTACACCCCCAACATGACCTGACCACTGTACAGCACATGATCATAATACACATCTATTACACTGTATACAGACATAGGACACTACACCCCCAACATGACCTGTCCACTGTACATGACCATAATACACATCTGTTACACTGTATACAAATATAGGACACTACACCCCCCAACATGACCTGACCACTGTACATGATCATAATACACATCTATTACACTGTATACAGACATAGGACACTACACCCCCAACATGACCTGATCACTGTACATGACCATAATACACTTCTATTATACTCTATACAGACATAGGACACTACACCCCCAACATGACCTCACCACTGGACATGATTATAATTAGGGTTTATGGTTTTCAATTTTTATGTTTTGCAAATATTACTTTGTGAACTGATTTCTGAAACTGTTATTAGCCCTTTATTGGAAATTGTTACAGCAATTTTAAAACATATCTAGTTAAAATGTACAGTATATTTTGCTTAAAACTTGTAACTATCATCAATGTAACCTCTACATTGGGGTCTGCCTCACAGTTAGGAATCCATGGACGTAGAACCTTCATCACTTTCCTCCTATTCCGACAGTGTTCTAAGTTACAAATTTTGGCTGCAGCTTAGAACCTCAGGTATCTCAGATGTACATAAATATAGAGATTTTTTTTTTTTAATCTATATAGCTATAGTAATAAAGTGCACATATTGTGTCCCTGTGACTGTTATAATTTGCAGAATACTGGAAAATGAGGGGTTACAGTATATTGTGGAATAAATTAATTCATAATGCTCATAAGGGATTTGCACAAAAAAATGCATTTTATTTTTACATTTCTTGTTTTCCTGTACGATGCTCATGAATTAAAATACTATTTTCTTGACTATGGTTCCAAATGAAGGTTTAAGATGTCCACTCAAAAGGAAAAAAAAAGTCCAGCAACTTGCTTGGGCAGAGCACAAAATGAACCGTACAACAACAATGTTCAGTATGCATCATCATCATCATTTATTTGTAAGGCGCGCAAAACTCTGCAGTGACAGGCAGTCAGAATTAAAAATCATGAAAAGTACAACCATGCATAAGGACAACAAGTAATGGGCCGCCCGATTCACCGATCCTCCAATTGGACCGGAACCACCGATCCACCGGTCGACAATCCCGCCGGTCAGCAATGCCAACAATGTCGTCTAGTCATTCAGACTGCCCGTTGGTGCAGAGTTTTGTGCGCCATCGATGGTTACCGATCCGAAATTCCCCGATTTGCTGATCACAATTACATTTGATCATGATTATCAAATCGGTGAAATCCAACATGTTGGATTTTACCGATGCCCCAACCCCGGCGTCTGTGGATCGGGGAATTGCAGTAATTTGTGTATGGGGGCCTTAAGGCAAGGTTGGCAGAGGTGCAGGTGTTAGACAAAGGGTGTGGAGGCCTCTGCTTGCGAGAGTTTGCAGTCTATGGACCACACCCCACATAATCAAAGTTGTTGAGTGATGATTTTCCCTGTGTCTTCAGGATCTTCCTAAGTTGTGCTGAAATAGTTTCTAGGAATTCACATACTGTATATATTTATTTATTTTTAAGAAGGACAGTGTGACTGGATACTGGATATAAGGCTCTATAACCTCTGTTGTCTCAGACACAGATTATGTCAAGTTTATTTCTCTTTAACAATTTTTTTCTGCAAATTAAATATATTTTTAATAATGAAAATAATTGTTAGGACACTGCGAATTTTTATAAAATAAGAAATTGACATTATGATAATAATATTAATAATGTATGTGTAATGAGCCATTTTTATACACATAGGTATAAAACACATTATATTTATGTGTCCTGTTCTGGTGCCCATCATAGCTGCACAGTACATTTCAGTAGATGTCAGGTCAGAATGTCTTTAATTATTCTTGTTACTATTATGATTACTGTACCTATCAATTCAATTTATACACAAACCTTTTACAACAAGGAAATATTTTAAACAGACATAAACCACATCCAGATAAGTGTAACCTTTTTCTTACTGTTATGTCATTTTGTAGCACAAATAGGAACCTGAAGTTACTCACCTGCACAAGCAAATCCATTTTCTGCTCTCGTATTGGGAGCCCCCTTTTTATAATCTGGTGAATGAGAGAGACGCTCCCTCTAGGGTGACACTAAAATCCCCAAAGAACAATCTCTAACAATAGATTCTAGTGCAAAGAGAATATCTCCCTTTATTCAGACCATACTGTAATAGTAAATGACCACAAAACGTAGACCTTTGTCTACGTTGTTTTATTCGGCCTGTCCACTGCACTCATCATCGCTGATCACTTACAATGTATTAGTAAGGAGGTCACTTAAGCCAAAATCAAAATTAAACCATACTTCCTTACTCCCGAAACAATGTCCATAAGACTCCTGAATTTCAGAGAGTTCTCCAGCGCGGGATGTAGTCAGGAAGCCGGCGGTCGAAACGATGACCGCCGGCTTCCCAACAGTGAAATCCCAGCATGGGACTAATGATAGGCGTCTAAACACCGAATCCTATCATAAGCTCCACACCGGAGAGACTAGACCAGACTCTTGGATCCCATCCACTTCCTTAGTGTCATCATGGTCCCTCCCGTTGCTCGCAGGAGTAAATCAGTTTATTGCAAAGTGGGGGCGGGCCTGCAATGACGCGTCGTGCCTCCGCACCTTCCACTTCTATCTCACTTTTAGGAAACCCCCGAGGGAAGGATTTCAAAGTAGGGTAAGTATGGTATAAATGTATGCAGGAATTTATGCACAGTAGAGGCAGCCATTTTGAAAATGTAACATATATACATGGGAGTACTTCCAGTGACATCTTGGAGCATGAGGCACTCTGTAAGGAAAAGTCACTGGAGAAAGGGGTCTTCGCACATGCATAGCGGGTTTGAGTGAAGTTATCAATAGCCAGGAAGTAGCATTGTAGCTATACCCATGACTGTGTATCCCCATCAACAGCTGCAATTGCTATTGCGCTGCCTTATGTATTACATATAACCCACAATTCTTACATTGTAAGCTTGTTTTGCCAGGACCATCTCTACTTCTGTTTCATGTCATTGGTTTGTATCATGATCCCTTGACTGCACAGTGCTTGCTAGTATTTTAGAGCATTATAAATAAAACATTATAATAAGAATTAAACATAATAAATTCAACTTGCTAGATACCAATTATTGTTATAAAGGAGTCCAATCCAATTTTTCCATTGATAAAATTAAAATATATATTACATTTTCAAGCAAGTAGTCAAAGAAAAGGCTACAGAAGAGAAATAGAAGCGGAAAGGGGGCATTAGTACATTTCACTGTATAACAAACAGTTGCAAACCAGTATGTATTTGGTACTCTATAATAAATAAAAGCTAGTAAATGTCTTCATATGCAGGGCTAGAGTGTGTAGGCCAGCCACTCCAAGTACTGAGACATTGATTAGGACAGTCATGGATTATACTTGTGTCATCTTCACATTTGTAGATCTGGCAAACTCTGTTGATAAGGTACCCTGGGAGGATCTCACTTGTTTCCAGCAGAGAGTTATTAGACATCTAGATGCTGCGAGTATGTAGCCTACAAGTTTCTGGTTATGCTTTGATACACCAGGGATTGGCGTGATAGAGTAAAATAAGAACGGTTTGGAGGAACAGGTCTCAAATGCCGCAATCTCTTCAGCAAAGGTCACATGAGGTCGGAGAATTGATACGGAACTGAGAAGGGACCAAATGCCACTTGGAGAAGATTTTATACAAGTTCTCTTTGATTCGCAGACATATCAAACTCTTGTGAACCTCCCCCTAATTTGAGGCCAATCTCCCTAAAACCAACATCTGATACACTTTGAGTTACTTCCAGGGTATTTTGTGTTTGAAATGACTTTTGTCAGAGTCGAACTGGAGCAAAGATGCCTTTGATCGCCTTTGATCGCAACCTTTGGTGACACGGTAACAGACGAGTTTGCTCCCAGGGAGTTACCTTCCACACTTGCTGAATCTATTTTTCTCTGTAATAAAATTGCCATCCCTTTCTGTGAGAGAACTGAAGAAAGGCAAATAAATGGGAGATCGGAACATACTGTTGCCCCTACTTTTGTTTCCCCTGCAGCCAGCGAGTGAAGAATGAGAATATAGTCTGAAAAATAATCTTTGCTGATATTGTGGTTCCCCAGGCCATTTAGTGGCAGCTTGCACCAATAAAAATGCTTATTAAACCGGACCTCAGTTCCTTTGTTGGGGAATATTCTCTCAGGCACGGGTCTACAAATCGACCATGAAAAGTTGAAAGCCGTTGAAAATTGGCCACAACCAACTGGTCTGAAAACCACACAATGATACATGGGCTTTTCCAACTATTAAAGTTCATTAAAGGATATTGCACATTGGTACTGTAGCTCATACTGTATAACAGCACTTAGGGCGGTATCCAATTAGCCCCGAATATTGGGCCTGATTCAGACCCGCTCGTGAGCGCTATGCGTTCGTGAGCGGGTCGATGTTAGGCCACTGCGCATGCGCATGCCGTAGCCGGCTATGACATGCGCAAGACCCGGCTAGCGACGGGCGCTCCGTCGCTCCAGGTCTCGCACCAAAAAGGGGGCGGCTGTCGATTTTGATTGACAGCTTGCACTGTTTTGGAGGCGTGGCGTGGGGGTGGCTTCACAAACGGAGGCGTTCCCATGCGAACGCCTGCCGTTTGTGGGCGGCCCCACTGACATCACCAGTGATATCAGTGGGAGAGCTTCCGGCTCTATTAGAGCCAGAAGCTCTCTGGGGCTTGCGGCCACGATACCCTACCACAAGGGTCTCGTCACAAGCCCTATGGTCGCAATGGTCTTGACCATCGCGACCATCATCCTGGCCGCTCGCAATAGCTGTGGGTGGTCACCCACAGCTATGCGAGCAGCCAGGAGGCTGCTCCAATAAAAAAAAAAATCGCCCTGATTCAGAGCGAGCGCTCTATCAGAGCGTCCAGCTCTGAATCAGGGCCATTGTTCGGGCACTAATGGATCCCCGGGGCTATCCAATTAGCCCCGAAGTCCGTCCGATGCCGGCACTTATAGGGACTTTTTTTTCGGGACCTGATGTGTCCTGAGAAAAATATTCATGAAAAGTGCAGTTATTTTGCCCCTGAAATGGTGAAAACACATAGGTCCGTAAAATTATCAAAGTTGTACAGTATACACAACAATGTTTTTGGGCCTATACTCAGATCCAGTATTTTGTTTCTTCTTCTGGGGGTCTTTCAGTAATTGCTAGGGATAGGACACCCTTTGAAACTATGTGTTCCCTCCGGGTGCCTCCCACACATATAATCTCGGGTATATACAAGAGTTTGTTACATAACATGTTTACTGATGACCCTCTTTTTGTAGTGGCCTGGGACAGTGATTTTACTCATAAGGGCATACAAATTAATTGGGACAAAGTGTTTCAAGTTACTCATGCGGGTTCCAACAGTTTGGAGGTTCTGGAAATGCAATATAAGGTCCTGACAAGATGGTACCGCTGTCCGGTCATTCTCCATAAATATTATCCCACAGTGTCCCCTCTCTGTTGGAGATGCCTTGGGGAAACCGGTACGATGATGCACATCTGGTGGGATTGTCCATTTATTATCCCCTTTTGAGGTAAGATAATAGCCTTGGCTTCGGAGATCTTGGGTCATGCTATACCGTCTGGCCCAGATTTCTGGTTGCTTTCACATACATCTGTACCGATTATTAAATACAAAAAAATCGCTATTTTGACATATTAATAATGCTGCAGGGGCGGTACTCCCAGTCCGCTGGCGCTCTCAGACTCCACCTACAGTGTGGGAGTGGTGTTAACGTCTTGACTTCTACATGACCATGGACGATATTCTCTACTCGAGCCCCTGAGAAACATTCTGAGTTTACTGGTCTATGGTTTAGTTGGATTGATTTTAAATCCTCTGCCTCATATGCATCCCTCATTCCACAATCTTAACTTATACTGTAGATATTTTTGTTGTTCAGTCTCGGACACCGAAGCACTTAGTGTCTATTTGAATCACCCCCCCCCTCCCTATTTCTCCTCTTAGCTCTATATGTTCACTTTCCTTACTATTTTTTTATTTTTGTGATTATTTTATGGTGGAATACGTTGCACTCTACACTTTATCATATTATTTAGGTTTTGGTATTTGTTTTTTATATGTTTAATATGGATCTGTATTATTGTGTTTTTTTCTGTGCAATACTGTGCTTTGTACTGATATTTTTCTTTTTGACTATAAAAATTTGTCTTTGTTTTTTAAAAAATAAAGAATTTATAAAAAAAAAAAAGTTGTACAGTAAAAAAAAAAATGATTTGGATTACCTGCGCTTGGGACATAAAATTATAAGATTGCATATTTTATCCCCACATTTATCCCAATTCTAGGCGTGCTGGTTCCACTTTCTGTTTTTTATACATATCAAAGTTGTTACTTAAAAATGACCATGAGTGGAACATAACTTAACACAAATCAGCAGGGAGCATGGTAGTGTGTTTACCAATCAACCCGAGGGAGCCTCCCAAATATTACAAAGATTCTGGCAATTTCCTACTTGTGTGGACAAGTACAGATAAGATGTACTTTCTCCCAACTCTAAACATATACATCTTTAACCTTCTCCTTGCTTTGTTTTTCAGGATAAAGTCTAGAATCCCTAATCTGCTCATTGTTATAACAGGAAAGCTTATTCTTAGCCATTAAGTTATATAAAGCTGTCCTCTTCTCTTGGCCACATTCGCTAATCCGTCTATCTATGCAGATAGACCTCTAATACCCAAGGGCAGGGTACTGACTAAGGACATTTTGTATTTGTTCAGACAAGCCAAGTTTAAAGTGACTTTTAAGGGCTGAATCATTCATTTCTCAATGGGAGGCCCATCTCCGAAGTATGATACAGTACTCTACTCTCACCAGATTTTGTTGTAAAGCCCGAAGATGTACCTCTGAAAAACCCAGCCTATCTGTATCATCATACAACACCACCAAAATAGTAAAATGCTTTAACAGAACTTAATATGGGACATCTAGGGACCAACCCAAATATTTACTAAGCCTTGGATGGAGATAAAGTTTGAAAAATGACAGTTAGGAGCTGGTTGGCTGGCACCTTATCTCCATCCACTTTAATCTCCATCCTAGGCTTAGTAAATAGACCCCCAAGTCTGAGGATCACACTAAAAAGGTGACATAACTATTTCAACTCTCTGTTGTTGTGTAAATGATGATACGGGTCTTAAACAAAAATATAATTCACAACTTTCTCTGGAGAACAGTCTACAATTGCCTGAAGAGTTGCCAGGCAAATGTAACTTGAGTTTAATAAATATTACCAAAATTAATCTTCCCACTGGACAGCCTATGAGAGGACTTTTATTTGATTGGCCCAGATCTGTGCAGGAGTAATAGACCCTAATTCCATGTATTCCATTTGTCTATATTTGGCCAGTGATAATGTAATAAATAACACTATATGCTTGTGATAAACTTTTAGTACATACCACAGAGGGAAAGGAGATAGCAGCACAGAGAACAGACCCTTTGTCTATTTGTCTGCACACAATATACACATTTTTATATTGTTTCTAGTGTCTATCTTGTAAGTCGATTTTAATGAGTTTTTTTTAAAAAAACATTAAAGTGATGTTTTAAGTGATTACATCCTTATTTTGGGGTATAAGAGTGCTCCATGAAAGAGTCTTTTTTCATTTCAAACCTTTATCTATTCTGTCAACAAAATCCCCTTATTCTTAGATTTTATAGTATTTAATCCTAGTGATATTCATTTTCTGTAGGTACTATTGTACTGCGATCTGGTGACTGTTGAGGCAAATGGAGTACACTGAGGGCCTGATTCAGACCCGGACGCAAATGGCCGTTCGCTCGTCCGCCGTACGAGCGGAAATAATAAAATTCAAGCGCTCGCTCGTATGTTCGTTCGCAGCTAATTTTCCGCCCCATAGTCTCCCAACCCCTCCTCTAGCTAGCGAACATTCTAAATAGCGACCGTCCGTCTCCTCTTTGGTTGCAGGGAACGCTCACACAAGTCAATTCCGGAAGTGGCCCTGTCAGTTTTCGATTGCCTGCTATTTCATTCTGCAAACATACTTGAATCGATTAATGGCAATCACTATATTAATTAGCTTGATTGTTATTCACATGTTTGCAATCCTGTTTTTTTTTTCAATGTCAATAAACTTTATTATTGTTAGTGTGTGTCATTGCTTCCGCAGAATACGTACGATTGTACCAAGGGGATGGTTGTTCAAAATTAAAAGTTGGTTTGAATGCTACTATTGTTTTGCATTTTTTTTATAGGCCGATTTATCAATTTTTTTTTTTATATTTAAATTAGCTTACGCGTGTCACTGCATCAAGCCTATCATAACTCACATTATATTTGTGAGGGTGTAGGTCACATGACTCATACAATAACCAATAGAATGGTTTCTGTTAATTTACAAAGTACATTACCCAATCAATTTTTTTCTAGGACCTTTATTAAAACTGTTTTGTGTAAAAAAAATCATTGCCATCATGAGAGCCGCCGCTTTTTGTCGCCGTGAACTCCTGGTCCTCACTGAAGTGATGGACCAGAGAATCACAAATTACACGCGCCCCATCACTAACCTCCGCAAGCGGATGGCCTACGCGAAGGTGCGGCGCCGCCTGCGTGCGCTCGACTACCGCAGAAATATCGGCCAACTTGAAAGAAGGTGGTCCGATCTGAGGCGCAGATCCCCACGCCTGTTGGCCAATTTGCGACAGCAGATCTTTGAAAGTAAGTGTTTTTTTTTTATTTATTTTAAATGTAAGCATACCTGCGTGTGCATGTTTACCGTATAGCCCTGTTTCTTTATTTTGGACATACCTGTGTGTGCATGTTTACCTTATAGCCCTGTTTCTTTATTTTAGACATACCTGTGTGTGCATGTTTACCATATAGCCCTTGGTTTTTTTTTGTTTTTTTTTGGCGTGTAAATTTTTTTGAAAAAAATGAAATATGTCATAATATAAATTTTTCTACATCATTTAGGGGCTGAGCGCAGACTCCAACACCAGCGACGTTGGGCTCGTCCCCTATCCCCCACTCCCACCCAAACATCCTCTGCCCACTCTTCCCCAAATTCCCCCTCCAACCCAGACCTGGCCGACCGTGAGGCCCCTCCCTCTCCTCACATTCCCATCCCTCCAACTTCACACTCCCCTCCACCCCCCCCTCTCTTTTCCTCACCCTCAACTTCCTCCCAAATAACCCCTCCTCCATCCGTGCTGCACTGGCCCACCTCTGATGAGGACGATTTTGGGGCTCCAGGCCCAGTCAGCATTATGACCGGTATGTTTCCCTTTTAAACTATGGTTGTTTTTTCGGGTGTGGTATAAGAGATAGACAAAAATTTGTTAGACAATGTGTAGATCTACCCCAGTTGTTAGACAGTCAATAGATCGACAGGTACAAAAGGTCGACAGGTACAAAAGGTCGACACACTAAAGGTCGACATGTAAGAAGGTCGACAGGTACAAATGGTCGACAGGGACAAAAGGTCGGCATGGAAAAGGTCGACACGGAAACGGTCGACACATTTAAAAAAAAAAATTTTTTTGCATAAATACCATTCGGCCCCTTGCGGGCTCGCTTCGCTCGCCACGCTGTGGGCACGGTGGCTCGCTTCGCTCGCCACATGGATTTATTCCCCCTCCATGCCCACTTGGATGGTAGGGAATGACGTTGGACACTGTGCCTAACCCAAAAAAAAAAAAAGTGTTGATCATTTTTGTGTCGACCATTTCCATGTAGACCTTTTGACCCTGTCGACCTTTTGTACCTGTCGACCTTCTTACATGTCGACCTTTAGTGTGTCGACCTTTTGTACCTGTCGACCTTTTGTACCTGTCGATCTATTGACTGTCTAACAACTGGGGTAGATCTACACATTGTCTAACTAATTTCTGTCTATCTACAGTCCGGCATCCGTTTTTTCATTATTTTGTTTTTGGTTGATATTGTCCTTTTGCCCGTGTGCAGTTCAAAATTGTAAAGTATTTCTAATGTTTTTGATATATATCTTTGTGAAACAATGTCTAGGATGTTTTCCCCTTACACATATGACACATGTCCAAACACTCATATTTGTGTCTTTCTTGTTTACGGTACCAACAAATGTTGTATTTTTGCGTAGTTGTAACTCTCTTTTGTGTTATTTTCGAAACATTTTTTTTTTTCAACAATCTTTTCGTTTGGCATTCCTTTTGTGTAGGAGATGTTTTTTTTCACCTTTTTTGGTATAGTCTGATTTTTTACTTGTTTTGTAAAATATAAATTAAGTTGTCATTTTAGTATTCCGCACATTTTTTTTACCCACAGAGGACCAGAGGCGTAACGCAGAAATTTATGCTGGCTTGCAGATCTTGAGGGGCAATGTCGTTGCCATGCTTGTGGCCTTGGATCAGACTTTGGCGCGCCTGCGCCACTAATTTTTTTTTTTTCGATATAAAAATGTTGTAAAAAATAAAATTTATTTTGATTTATTTAAGTCTCATTCCTTGTGTGTAAATCTTAGATTGTTGAACCTTACATAAGTCTACTATTTGTCCCTGATTTTTAAAGAAATGTAAATTTGTTTGTCGAAAGCTCAAGTAAGTATGTAAGCTTGCACATTAAACACATAACAATATCAATAGGTTTGGAGAAGTAACCTCAAAATGTGATTATTTTTTGGTGTGGGTAATGTTAAATTTAAAGCTACCTGCTTAGGCCTACAATTGCAAACATACTGATTCACCATAATACCTTTGGTGTTTGTTTTTAGCAACAAAGCAGGGTACTAAACTTTTCCAAATAAGAAATTACAGTATTAGGCATTAAGCAAATTTGCATTTTTAGAAACAGGTTACACTTGGTTGTAATTTACGATGGAAATGGTTGGTGAACGTAAAATAAAATTTTAATGCACACAAATAATAAACACCAAGTGAATACACACAATAAATTCAAAAATTCAAAACACACACACACGTCAAAAACACACCAAAACCCCCCCAAAAAAACAAAATCAGGAACTGTTTGAAGAAGTAGCATGCCAACATGAATCCACAAATGAGGAGAAGAGATCATTGTTCCCGAAGTTATATCCAATGTGTCCACATAAAGTCATTTGTGTTGATCAGGTAGTAGGCATGGATTTTTATGGTCATTTTAGGGATTAAAAACAAAACAAAAAAACAGCTAAAAGTGTACTTTAAAATATTACATGTCTACATTGTGGCATTTTTAAACAAAATGAGGAAATAATTACCTAAAAAATCTGGCCACAACTTCATCGCGTATGGCCCCCCCACATACTGACCTCCGACCAACCTCGGGGGGGCTGTCCTCAGGCAAGGCATCCTCTGGCTGCATTGGGACACCACTCCTTATGGCGATGTTGTGAAATATCCCACACAGGACCACAATTTTCGAAACCATAGCCGGCAAATACATGAGGTCGTCACCAGAGCGGTGGAGGCATCTGAATCGGCCTTTTAAAAGGCCGATATAGCGCTCCACCACCTGCCTGGTGGCTGTAAGTGTGGAATTATACTGACTTTGTGGCCCTGGTGTGGGAGCCAAATAAGGAGTGAGCAGCCAGGGCATGCAAGGGTAACCACTGTCTCCTGTGAAAACAGATAAAAAAACATCAGGACCATTGTGTAACAAGCTTTGCATTGGTTGCAACAGAAGGTGTCAACTTACCCAGAAGCCACGCATCACCAGCTTGTAGGTTGTTTAATTTGTGCCAAATCCCTGATTGCTGGATGACGAAGGAATCATGTGCACTGCCGAGGAATTTGCATTCAGGGACAGGATCTGGAGGGAGGTATCACATACCACCATTACATTCATCAAGTGAAAGTGTTTGCGGTTCCTAAATATAGCCTCCAGCCTTGCTGGAGACTGAAGTGGTATGTGAGTGCCATCCACAACCCCTATGATGTGTGGGAAGCCAGCTATTTGGTAAAAATTAGCTTTCACCACATTAAGGGAACCCATATCCAATGGCATTTTAATAAAATGATGGAGGTGTTTAAAAAGGGCCTCCATCACTGCCCTCGGGATCCTTGAAAAGGAGGATTGGGATATTCCAGCGACTATTCCCACAGTGGTTTGAAAGGATCCTGAGGCACAAAAATGTAACGACGACATTAATTGCCTAAGTGGTGGTATTGCTGTAGGACTGTCAATTTGCCGTTCAGGATCACTCTCTATTAATGAGAGTGTCTATGATGAGTTGTGGTGGAAGACGGTAGCGCCTTAACACCTCATCATCTGGCATTCCAAAAAGGGTGACATGTGTTCTATATATCTGGGGCCTTGCACGCCTACGAGGCCTACGCCTGGGACGAAGTTGAGGTTGGTCGGGTTCTGGAACCATGGCCAATATAATACGACCAACATCAACCTGAAATGTTAAGCAAGGTAGTTATAGGTTTAGACAAATGTGTTAAGAAACATATACTTATCTTTTCCAAGAAAAGCAAAGATGCTTACAGGCCTGGGACGTGTCATGGGCAAATCAACCTACATTTCAAAATTAGAAAATTTTTAAGATATTAATTTAAAAAACTATGATTGAAAACAAATTTCGTATTCTAAAAAATAGAGAAGGGAGCACACATTAGTTCTCAAAATAGTACGCTACATTTAGTGGTAAGACATGATTTTACACAGAAAAATTGAAAACACATTAGTTCACTAAATAGTACGCTACTTTTACAGTTAAATAAGGATACATTAGTTAGCTAAATAGTACGCTACTTTTACAGTTAAATAAGGCCACATTAGTTCGCTAAATAGTACGCTACTTTTGCAGTTAAATAAGGACACATTAGTTCGCTAAATAGTATACGCAACTTTTACAGTTAAATAAGGCCACATTAGTTCGCTAAATAGTACGCTACTTTTGCAGTTAAATAAGGACACATTAGATCGCTAAATAGTACGCTACTTTTGCAGTTAAATAAGGACACATTAGTTCGCTAAATAGTACGCTACTTTTACAGTTAAATAAGGCCACATTAGTTCACTAAATAGTACGCTACTTTTGCAGTTAAATAAGGACACATTAGTTTGCTAAATAGTACGCTACTTTTGCAGTTAAATAAAGCCACATTAGTTCGCTAAATAGTACGCTACATTTAGTGATAAGACATGATTGTTCACAGAAAAAAAACAACATTACTTAGCGAAACATATGCTAAGACCAACACATCGAATTTGTAAATTCATGAAACCAAAAACACTTACCAAAAACAGACAAATATCCCAAAGTTCAAAAACTTCACTCGGTCACTGCCAAAATAACTGTAAAAAAAAAAAAATTAGAAACAAATGTAAACTATTTACTAGTATTTTTTACGGTGGTTTTTTTAAATACTTACTCAAAAATTCAAATAAAAAAAGCCGAAAAATATAAAAAAATGCTAACGGAAAATAACGAAGAAAAAAAGCAAAACGATCCCAATAAACCAGTCGTCCTTCTACACAACAATCGCCAACAATCCACTCCAATGCTAAACCTCCAAGAATCAAAACATGCCACCTCGACTCGAGTCACACCAAGCCATAAATAGGCTTTATTTTCCCGCTCAAATTAAGGACGGACAATAGGAGCGCACAAGGAATGATGCGGCCGAATAATGCTGACGCATGTATAAAAACGTCACTGAAGGCCAAAATCGGTCTGCTACATTGACCAAAAAAAATGAGTACAGAGCAGCAAAGTACTAGCCAACAGGCACCATGTAAGTGGTTTTTTTTTTTATGGGAAAATGCGTATGTTTAACATTACATTTTAAAACATTTTACTAAAAATATTTTTTAACATTTAAAAAAAAAGGTGTGGAGGATGCCATGGAAGAGGATGCTGGCCCTAGTAGGCAAACTAGGGCCAAAAAAAAAAGGCAGCCACAATTCACAAGGAAGGAGATGGAGGTTTTGGTGCAAACCTGGCACAGGCACCAAGGAATATGGGTGCAACCCAGAGATGGAAACTGTGGGACGACATAGCCAGTGGTGTCAATGGTGTGGGTGAGTTTGAACGTTCAACCCGGGAGGTCAAACGCCGGTACGTAAAAACTACATTTTAGTAAAAAGTGTTTACAGGTCAAAATACTGCAGGAATAATGCCAAATTTTAAACCAACAGATGGAACGACTTCAAATATCAGCTTAAACAAAAACTGGCTGATAGGGCTAGACATGCAGGGGGGAAGGTGGGGGTCCCACCCCTGTGTCACTTGAGCTCACAGATTTGGAGGAGCTGGCCCAGGGGTGTGTGCAGGATGAGGAGGTGTTTGGCGTGTCGAACATAGATACCGACATGCCAGACTTTGCGGCTCCTCATGTTGCCCCAGGTAAATGTTGTAATGTTACCAACTCAGAAATGTGTTTTTGACAATATCTAGATTATAATTTTACTCTTTTCTCTTTTTTCTCACAGAGACACAGGCGGATGAGTCTGCTCCAGAGGTGAGCTTTGGCCGCAGAATTTCTTCTGGCTCTGCAGGGGAGGAAGCAGTAGATCCGGCTGGGGACCCTGTGGCAGACAGTCCAGGGCATTCCCCCTCGCAGGCAGTGGCCCTCCTCACTGATCTCAATGGTAAAACGAATCAGCAGACCGAGATTCTGCTGAGGATGGATGCCAATCTGCTACGGGTGGCGGACACCCTGGAGCAAAGTTCTGCGGCCAACGTGACCATTGCTAAGGCCCTTGCGGAAAATACTGGGGCCAACGTGCGAATAGCAAATGCCCTGGAGCAGCTCGTTCGCCAACACATGTTGGAGCCGGCCTCCCTTCCAGCCGGAACATCAGGGCCCTCCACCTCTGGCACAACAACAGCCATCCCTCCAAATGTGCCTAGCCCTATGCCTAGTCCAGAGGCCACAACATCTGCCTCTGGCCAGGCCAGCCGAAGGACTTCCCGGCCCCTTTACGGCTCCCTCCAACCCCCGGCCAAACGGCCTAAAAGACGATGACAGCACTGGCTAATTTCCCCACAATCCATCTCTGTGTTTGCCCCATATTCCTGCATGGCAAAAACCTCCCTCTCCTTTCTTGTGAATTGTTTTTATTTGTTTTATTTCTGTTAAAATGCCACTTATTTTGTGGGTGTGTGGGCAAAATGATTTCTAGATTTTGTCCCATGAAAAAAAATATGTTTACTTTAAAAAAAACTTGAAACAAAAATAACAAAAAAATTATTACACTTTGGAAACAAAATTGCAAAAATCTATTGTTGATTTATTCACAAACTGGTTAAAAGGTAATCCCTCTAACAAACTTACAAACAGTACAACGGAAATAGAAACATTTCATATTTTGCCTAAAAAATAAGGGTTAAAATCAATTTATGAGTTTTAATTAACAATTATCCAAAAAAAAAGGACGATTGGTTTCTTGGTCCAAAAAAACAAACAAAAAACATGCGTACAATATTGTTTGTCTACAAAATAAACACTTACAAATATGTAAAAAGCACTCAAAAAACCCAAACATTTGTTAGCTAATTGATTGTATGCCCCAGAAATGAGCAGCCGAGTAATTCACCTGCGTTCGGTTTTTAACTACTAAAAAAGGTCTATTTTCGAAACACCTTAGAAGCTGTTTAGCAATGAAAAGTTAATTGTTTTTGTTGCCTCACTTGATTAATTGCAACACCATCGATTAGTCCAGGGAAGTACGAGGAGACCATCGTCATTGCGGTAGACTATACCAGACCCCAAGCTGAGCGAGCAGTCTTAATGGAAATTGGATCACACAGTGACGTGGACAAAATAGCGTCCACATTGGACGTTCGCACAAGATAATAAATGTACGCCCAAAAAATGCCTTGCCACACCTGCGTTTTCTCATCTCCACCCCCGTTACCACCCATAAACGGAACATTCTGTCAATCAAATGACATAGGTCACTTCTTGTTCGCTGTGTATACGAGCCGCACATGTGCAATGAGAACCGGACGCATGCGTGGTTTAAAACAATCGAATGCGTACGAGCGAACGACTGATAGCGTCCGGCTCTGAATCAGGCACTGAGCTCATTGTCATGCTCGTGGTGCCAGCCTAAGATGACGTGCGTCTGGCATTCTTCTCTGACCTCTCTCATTATCAATGCGTTATTGGCCACAGATTTGTCCCTACCTGGGTGTTTCCTGTTTTGAGCACCATTCTCTGTATACTCTAGAGCAGCCATTTTCTGTGCCGCGGGTGATTGTGAAGTGTCCTGCGGCGGTCAGAGCTGCCAGGCATACTATACAGTACTGCGGCTCGGGCTGCTGCTAAGTTCCACTGGAAGGCTCAGGCGTGCCCCGGGCCATGACCTGCTTAGATGCGGCGGCGTGACATCACAGGTAATACATGCTGCATTGCCCGTCCAGTCCGCTAGTGACCCAGCCAGCTCTGCCCGCCCCCTGCCAGTGATCCAGCAGTTACCCAGCCAGCTCTACCTGCCTAGGGCCAGTGACCCAGCCAGCTCTACCCGCCCGCACAAGTGACACAGCCAGCTCTTCACATCCACCCAGTGCCAGTGATCCAGCCAGCTTTTCCCACCCTGCGCTAGTGACCCAGACAGCAGTTCCTGCTCTAGGCCAGCCAGCCAGCCAGCCCTGTGGGGTGAGCAAATCTGCTTTTTTTTCTGTGTAGAGCAGTGTGTTTTTTTCTCTGTGGGGGCCAATGTGGTTTTTCTTTGTGAAGAGCAATGTGGGCTTTGTTACGTGGGGCCAGCCAATGTGATTGTTTGTTTTATTTATGTAGGGCCAGAAAATGCAATTGTTTTATTCCTCTGGGGCCAATGTAGCGTATTTTGTTCTTGCGGGTGACAATGTAGTGTGTTTTTTTCCTGCGGGGGCCAATGTAGTGTGTTTTGTTCCTGCGGGGACCAATGTAGTGTGTTTTGTTCCTGCGGGGGCCAATGTTGCGTGTTTTGTTCCTGTGGGGACCAATGTAGTGTGGTTTGTTCCTGTGGGGACCAATGTAGTGTGTTTTGTTCCTGTGGGGGCCAATGTTGTGTGTTTTGTTCCTGTGGGGACCAATGTAATGTGGTTTGTTCCTCTGGGGCCAATGTAGTGTGTTTTGTTCCTGCGGGGGAGTGTCTTTTCATAGGTCACACACGCCGCATTGCCGGATGGTGATCTTGTGTAGTCTGACTCGGCTTGAAAAAAGCTGAAAATCACTGCTCTAGAGTATGGTGTGTGTGAAAAATTCCAGGAAGTCAGCTGTTTCAGAGATACTCTAGTACCCCACTTCAAACACCAACAATCATTCCATGCTGATGAACATTATCCAGCAGGGCTACATATAAGCTTATGAATGTGGATTTATGTACAAGCAATGTATTTTAATTTTACAGAACACTTCTTACAATTATATATAACAAAATCACGGTTTGGTTCTGTATCTAGGTGCCACTAGCTTTTCTCTGTATTCCCAATATATATTAATATACATGACATGTAGAAAATGAGACACTGCTTAAGAAAAACAAAAGGGAGTCACAAATATGCAGGGAATGGTAAAATTATATTTTATTAGCAAAATCACATATTGTTTATTTATCACAGTTTGCTTTATCAGGCAGTGACTGATCTGGACAGGAACAACTTCCTGTATGGCACGTAGTTGTGGCACACAGCTTTGCTGTGGCACACATACATGATCCATGTGCTCTCCAGGTTTCACCTTTCCCCCTGAACATCTGCTTCCTCTCTACCCTGCTGTCTTTCCTCCATTACCCCAAAAACTTCCCGGTCCCTCTGTATCCCTGCACTCTCCCTCAGTGTCTGCCATGCTGCCGATTACTGCTGCAGAGAGGAGCAACCACTAGTGAAGTGTAAATGTAGCAGCCCTCAGCCCCCCCAGTGTATACCTGGTGGCTGTTTACAGGAGCAGCCACTGGGGAAATGCAAAGTTGCGTTGTCGCGATGGCCCGAGCCTCGATAGTTTGATATATTTCAATGACTGATATATTTTTTTTAAAAATCAATATTAAATGTTTTTAAAAAATATATCTTTAATAAAATTTTGTTAGATAAGTTATAAATCGATGTTTGACCTAATTTAATCTTTAAAAAAAAACAATTTCTGAGCAGTTTTTAGAAAAAATATTAGCTAGAGAACCGAGTCCAAATGTTAATGATCAGTGTAAGATTACATATTGCGCTGCACGTGGGAGGTATTATCGCCAGGAACCAGTTGTAAATTTTTTTTGGGCTGATGCACTGTCATGAGCATCCTACTTTGGGTTCAGAATTTTAGGGAGCCACTCAGTACATAGGGCACAGTGCTTACCGACACTTGGTATAGTAAATTGCCAATTCTACCCCATTTACTTATTACCCCCAAAAAACACATCTCCTCCATTGACTGTATCTTAGTCTCTCATGTTCGCACTCAGCTATAGATGAAAAGATAGAGAAAGGCTAATGATAAGGCTTAGGTTGGGCCTTTAAGCCTAAGAAAATATAGATGGCCCAAAAATGTTTAGGTTTTGTGACTTGTCGCCGTTCTTAAAATTGTGCTTGATTGAATATTTGCCACAATCATATTATGTCCTGATAACATCTCTGGGGTAAACTAAAGTGATTGGCGATGTCCATGATTTTGTCCATTTATTTCTATTACAGTAATGAGTCTGATCAATTCAGCTCTATCCGCTTTACATTATCTGCCCGAACAGCCCTGCAAAAGAGACTGCCGGAATAATGACTAATGAAACTTTAGGAATAAATAATTGCTATCTAGCAAACGCTGGTCTTAAGGGATTCCAGTCCTCCAAGGACTTGTTATGAGGCTTGTCAGGCGATTATAAAACATCCACCATATGAAAGGATGTGTGTTAGAAAGTAACCTTACAATGTATTTATCACAACGGCTTCTAGATTAAATGGATAAACTGAACTGAGACTCTACTTTGCCGCGCTGCTGTCGCACTTCTACTCTATGCTGTCAAGTTACGTTATCATTTCCTCCCGAGTCCTCTTTTACTGTCCAACCCTACAAGCTCTCTAAGACTTTAGCCTCGGCCCCAACTCTTTTTCTTGGTTATAAAAAAATTGATTGAAAAAAATTACCTACTTATCAGCCTAATGTGTCCCTTTATATATATATATGTGTGTTAAGATATGGATCAGAAAAATCAGACCATGGTGACTTATTTTATTATTAAAGGGGTTTCAGATGTCCCAGAGTTGCAGGTACTGATCTTCCTCCTGGTTCTCCTCATCTATCTCATCACCCTTGGTGGCAATGTGACCATTCTTCTACTGGTCTGTCTGGACCCTCAGCTCCACACTCCCATGTACTTCTTCCTGGGCAACCTGTCCATCCTAGACATGTCTTCCACCACGGTTACGCTACATAAGGTCCTCTCTAACTTTGTAACGGGAGATAATACTGTAGCTTTTTTTGCCTGCATGCTGCAGATGTTTATCTTTTCCTGGTTGTCTGGCAATGAGCTGATGTTACTGACAGCAATGGGTTATGACCGTTATGTTGCCATCTGTAACCCGTTGCATTACACCTCCATCATGAACGACAGTTTCTGTGCTGTTTTGGCCACGTTCTGCTGGTCATTGAGTCTCATACAAATTCTCCCCCCGATTGCTATACTTGCAAGTTTCACTTGTTACACCTCACAGATAATTAACCACTTCTTCTGTGACATTGTGCCACTGATTAACCTGTCCTGCAGTGACACCTCCATCCTGGAGCTACTCATATTCACAGAGGGGGTTCTACTGTCCACCTTCACCCCTTTCTGTCTCACCCTCGTATCTTATATGTTCATTATTGCCACCATCATGAGAATAAGGTCCAGTAGTGGGAGATCCAAAGCCTTCCACACATGTTCTTCCCACCTCTCAGTCGTTATCGTTCACTACACCTCCCTTGTTTGTCAGTATTTGACACCGATTGGCACCATCAGTTCCAATAAGTGGTTAGCTTTATTTAACGCCGCCGCGGTTCCCATGCTAAACCCCATAGTCTACAGCCTGAAGAATAAAGATGTAAAGATGGCCATGGAACGCAAACTCCATTATTTCATCACCACGATTTAAAGATACATCAGTCTGTTTTGTTTGGAGAATATATATATACTGACGAAGTCCTTGGCTGACGAAACTAGTTAGGCGTGGTTCGGTGTCTGACGTTGGACGTGGTGTCGTCACGAGCTGAGCCCAAAGCTGTTTGTTACAAGGAGAGCCGGACGGGATTGCCACTTTGTATAACATGGATATCCATCACCCTGGGTGCTATCCGGAGGCCCCGGAGGGTTGAGTGTGAGCCAGCCGCTGTTTACTTTGATATATGTGAGCTTATTACACTTAGTAAAGGTGATTGTTATTTTTTACTCATGTGGATGTGCCTTGTCTTTTTCTTTTCGTTTCATGATTGATACTATTTGGAGTGTGGTGAGGCTAATAAGAGGACAGCAGCACGTACATCGCCAATATTTGGGACTTTTTTGATACTGGACTTTATTGTATGCTCTTAAGTGGATATGTTGCGCACTTGTGCATTCTAAATATATATATATATATATATATATATATATATATACATTATACACATACACACACACACATATTTGTACTGAAGAAGACATATCAATTAAGTAAAAAAAAAGTGCAGAATAAAAATGATAATGAGAGTATGCAACCAACACGTAAATATTTATTAATTTATTTATAGCGTGGTTACCAAATATAAAAATATATATTTTATATATTTAGTGAATATGTTATTTTTAAATACTGTATATATTTTAGTTTTGTTATACAACTGCTTTATTATTAATAGTAGTTTTGCTATTATTATTATTTTTAGGATATCTTGATTAATATTTAGCATTTTCTAATTCACAGGTGGCAATGACCTTGATTTAGAACCTGCACATTTTTACCTATTTTTAGTACTTTATCTCGATGGGTATTGAATAAGAATACTTGTGCCAGTGCTACTTACTATTAAATATACAGCAATAACACCATAAGATTAGCTGCTGGTATAAGTTGTAACTATTTTGATCCACAGCAATGCTAAACAAAATATGGTTTGGTTGCAATATAAGTTTGTTTTTTTTAAATAAGTATATCCTGAAATGTAAATCAACGACCTATGGAAGGAGAGGAGAGGCATTTCAATGTAAAATTTTGTATTATGTCATGTATATACACTAGTCACTGGAACCATTAGACAAACCTGAAGTACAGCTGTGCTATTTATCCCTGTAAATAATGTAAATATTAATCAAGGGCCTTTCATTACCTGTTATCTTTAATCAAACACAGCTATGTTTTATTATTTACTATATAGTAGATTTTTATTTAGCTAAAGTCAACACTTTGAAGTCTCCATAAAATATGTCTGGGGTACCACAATACTAAAGGCATCTGCGTGACTCGTTACCATAGCTGGGGTAATCAGCAATGTATAAAATCTCCACTGAGGCAGCTGCATATGATTGCCACAAATAACGATTTCAGGTACCAATGACTCTTACTTTGCTTCACTTATCAGTTACTATATATATATATATATATATATATAAAATGATAACTGAGGCAGCAGCACTTGAAGTCTTGCAGTGTGATGTGAGGGATCACATTAAAAATATTTTTGCAAGACTTCAAGTGCTGCTGCCTCAATTGTCATTATCACAGTATTCAGAGGGCACTGGAGCATTTTATCGTATACAGCAGAATGCCGGTTCTTTCGGGATATATATATATAAGTAAAAATGGATGTGATGTGTATAACATATGTAATTACCATTGGTAGAATATTAGGTACTTGTGTACTTTTTGGACTCATTGCAGAGAGAACCCAATAAATGTTTTAAATGGTACACAAGTACCGAAAGTTGTCCCCACCTAAAGAAGAAAGTTGTTGCCCTCGCCACGCTTTGGGTTCGGTGGCTCACTACGCTCGCCACATTGTTATATTCCCCCTCTATGCCCACTTGGATGGAAGGGAATGACGCCGGACACTGGCTGATGACGTCGGGGTCCTCTCCGTGAAGGGGATTTAGACATTACCATGATGGATAATAATAAAGAGTGTAGGACACTTGGGTTCTCTCTGCAATGAGTCCATAAAAGTACACAAGTACCGAATATTAAAAGATAAGTAATTCGGAAACAAAGAATTATGTGAAAGTGACTATATAACAGATTAAAATCACAGTGTCCATTGATCATTATGGGCTAAAAGATTCCCAACTATCCTAATAGAAGTATATGTTTTGACCAATAATAGATTTTACGGGATAATGCCTCAAAATTGTATCTACTTTTAAAACTATAATTTTTCTGATCACCTTTGTTCCCAGTTATACAAAAATCTTTCCTGTACTGACAACACTGTTTGCAGACAGTTAATACTAATACACTATTCTGCCTGTTATGGTGTGACCCCTAAGTGACTGTTGAATCTAAGAGAAACCCTATAGTACTATATCATTAATTTTTCACTGTAGCTGTCGCCACTCACACACCTAGGGGTATATTTACTAAAGTGTGGGTTTATAGAAGTGGAGATGTTGCCCATAGCAACCAATCAGATTCTACTTCTCATTCACCTAGCAGCTTCTAGAAGATAGTAGCTAAAATCTGATTGGTTGCTATGGGCCACACCTTCACTGCTATAAACCCGCACTTTAGTAAATACACTCCCTAGATTCGGTCAAAAAGCTGATTTGTCAGTATATTGTTTGTAAAATAAATGGTTACTTTGGGTAAAAAATGATGTACCAATTCTTGGAGCTGTGCCAATTCTATGATATTTGGTGATGTCTGTTATTTTAAGTGAGTGTGTTAATATTTTTCAATTAAATGTTTTTTTTTTTTTTTTTAATTAGTTTATTTTTAATTAAAATATATAAAACATACATAACATAAGCCTTCAGATGAGAAAAGGGAGAACATTGTGAGTCAAAATAGACATCTGAAGGATATATTAATCATAGAAAATGGTATATGATATAACAAGATATTGTAATCAATTGTACAACATTAGCTGCAAAAACAAAGGGAGGAGAAGAAAAAAGCCACAAGAGAAAAGAGAAGAAAAGAAGAGTACAGAATGAGTGGGGGGGGGGGAGAGAGGGAGAAGGGGTGGGGTAGGAGGCCTCGTTGGTACAACATCGCAAACCCGATTGTAGTATGAGCAAACGGTACTAAAATAGAATCAAAGTAGTCTGTAGGAAACACCTATAGAGTAGAAAGAGAGGTTAGTGAATATACAAAAGCAGTTGATCAGAACAGAAGGTCCGAAAGACCACCCAGCAAGTGGGAGCTATGTGAGGGGTTTTGATAATTATACCAAGGGTTCCAAATTTGTACAAAATTAGATGATCTATTATTGAGATAAACAGTGATCTTTTCCATACTCACCAAGTTCCAAATTCTATCAGTAACTAGGTGGAGAGGAGGAGTGTCTAAACATTTCCAGTATAGTGCAACGAGGCAGGTGGCAGCTTTCAACATTTGAACCACCAACTTTTTGGAGATTGTGTCTAACGTTGCTATTGGCAAGTCTAAGAGAAAAGACCAAGGGTCTTTAATTATGGGAGTATTAACTACCTTACTTAATAAATTTGCAATCATGTTCCAGTAACGCGTTATTTTGGGGCAAGTCCACCAGATATGAATAAAAGAACCTAGGGCACCACAACCTCTCCAGCACCGAGGGGGAAACAGAAGGAAACATCTTATATAATCTAGCTGGGACCAGGTACCACCTGTAAAAGATCTTGTAGGCATTCTTTTTCACCAGGGTCGAAATAGAGGTCTTTGAGATTGTGGTATATATATCAGACCAAGGCCCTTTCAGAGCCGCTCGCAAAAAGCGAGCGCTCGCTCTGAATCAGGGCGGCCCCTTTTTTTAAAAAAAAAAACAGCTTCCTGGCAGCTCGCTAAGCTGTGGGTGACCACCCACAGCTTTTGCGAGCGGCCAGGTGATGGTCGTGACCATCGGGCTTGCGACAAGACCCTTGATGCAGGGTCTCGTTCCCGCAAGCCCCAGTGAGCTTCCTGCTCTAATAGAGCAGTAAGCTCAACTACTGACATCACGAATTATGTCAGTAGGGCTGCCCTCAAATAGCAGGCGTTCCTTCGGGAACGCCTCCGTTTGGCCAGCCACTCCCCTTCCCCGTCTACAAAACGGGGTGAGCTGTCAATCAACATTGACAGCTGCCCCGTTTTGTTGCGAGCCCCGGAGCAAGTGATTTCTCGCTCGCGCCGGGGCTCGCATGCGCACTGCCCGGCCATCAACCCGCTTGTGAGCATGCAGCGCTTGCGAGCGGGTCTGAATCAGGCCCCAAGTCTACTCATCTGGTGGTGGACCTAGGTCTCTTTTCCACTACAGTTCAAACGATGGGGAAGGAGACTGCCCACACGATAAGAGGAGCGAGTAAGTGACAGAACCAATGTCCTGAGTTAAGGGACTGGGATAACACAGAGATTCAAGTGTTGACAGAGAGCAAAGTGGTATAGGGCTAACCAGAGAGGATACAAAATGCCTCAATTGAAAGCATAGAAAAGGGTTCACTTCAGGGAACCCTATTTAGTTATAATATCCAGTAACAACAAACATTCATCATTATCCAAAATATCTATAACAAAGTGGATATTCCTATTTACCCAGGGGCGAGCACGGATTATGGATTGACCTGGTGGGAAGGCAGGGTTGTCCCATATAGGGGTAAGGGAAGAGGGATACAATAGAAGTTTAAAGCGATGGGTACAGTGATCCCAAATCTGACAAGTAAAATTAAGGACAGGATGTAAACCAATATAAGGAAGTCTGGATTTGGCAGGTAATAGTAGTTGGGAGGCCAGTGAGGTAGCGCGACCTAAATCTGTCTCTAATTGGAGCCAGTGAAGAGTGGAAGTGGGGGCAAACTATGCAACAGCTTGACTCAAATGAGAGGCGTAGTAGTATAAATGGATGTCCGGGAAACCCCTTCCTCCCTCTGTTGCTCGTCTCCGTAAAGATGAGAATCCCGTTCTGGGTACTTTGTTCCTCCATACAAAGCGGAGAAGCCATGTGTGTAATTGAGCTAAAATTGACTCTTGGACTTTAACCAGTAAAGTTTGAAACTCTTATAAGAGACGTGGAAGTATATTAATTTTAAGGACCACTATACGACCTAACCAAGAAATGATGAGATATTGCCACCTGTGCAGGTCCGCTTTGATGGATGATAACAAAGGTATAAAATTCTCATTATAGAGAGTGATATAGTGGTTTGTATCAAAGACACCCAGGTAACAAATTTTAGTAGTCCGCCAAGAGAATTTGTAGTTAGTTTGTGAGTGACAAGCAGGCCGAAGCAATATGAAAAGGCAAGGCTTCAGTTTTGGACCAATTGATTTTATAGCCCGACAAATGGCCATATGCAGTGAGAATATGGAATAAATTTGGTAGAGAAGTATGGGGTGAAGAAAGGGAAAGTAGGACGTCATCAGCAAACAACGAAATCTTGCACTCGGACTCACCTACAACAATCCCCGTAATATCCCCTGAAGCGCGAACATAGGCCGCCAGGAGATTCAAGAAATTGTTGTATACTGAGATTTAAGGACACTGTATTCCTCCTTATTTGAGAGAATGTTCAAATGATACCATGTACTGGAGCAAGGCCGTAACTAGGGTAGTGTGACCAGTGCCATGGCACAGGGCCCCGCAGGACAGGGGGCGCTGTTTGGCCTGTTAATTTTCTTGTTTATCATCATTCTCACTTGTAGCTTCTTCATCTTTTTTCCCCAGCACCTCCTGGCCTCCCCTATCTCTTCCCTGGCCCTTCCCCATTAGGCCATGGCCATGGCCCTTTTTCAGGTGCACTACCTTGGGGGGGGGGGCGCCAATGCTCTCTCTGGCACAGGGCACTAAAAGGTCTATTTACGGATCTGTACTGGAGCATATAGAATCTGTAGAAATCAACTTGACAACTTGGAAAATGACTTGGTATAGCAGTTTAACTTGTGAAATGTCAACTGTACAGGCTGGGAATGGGCAGTATCTCCATGGACTAGAGGGGCCAATGCTAGATCATAAAATGAGTTCTGTCTGTGAACAGAGCAATGTGCTGGGGTTCAGCTCTCACCACAGATATGTTGCACTTCTTGTCACAGGTGTCTGGACTGTAGCTGTCTGGGCAGTCTTTCACAGGCTGGGACTCACTGTGGGCCTGATTCAGACCCGGACGCAAGTGGCCGTTCGCTCGTCCGCCGTACGAGCGTTAATATTTAAATGCAAGCGCTCGCTCATATGTTCGCTCGTAGCTAACCTTCCACCCCATAATCTCCCAACCCCTCCTCTAGCTAGCAAACGTTCAAAATAGCGAGCGTCCGTTTCCTCTTTGGTTGCAGGGAGCGCTCGCACAAGTCAATTCCGGAAGTGGCCCTGTCAGTTTTCGATTGCCTGCTATTTCATTCTGCAAACATACTTGAATCGATTACTGGCAATCACTATATTAATTACCTTAAGTGTTTGTTTCACATGTTTGCAATCCTGTTTTGTTTCAATGTCAATAAACTTTATTCTTGTTAGTGTGTGTCATTTGTTCCGCAGAATACGTACGGTTTTACTAAGGGGATGGTTATTCTAAATTAAAAGTTTGTTTGAATGCTACTATTGTTTTGGGTTTTTTTTAAAGGCAGATTTGACTACTTTAATTTTTATATTTGAATTAGCTTACGCATGTCACTGCATCAAGCCTATCATAACTCACATTATATTTGTGAGGGTGTAGGTCACATGACTCATACAATAACCAATAGAATTGTTCCTGTTAATTTACAAAGTACATTAGCCAATCAAATTTTTTCTAGGACCTTTATTAAAACTGTTTTGTGTAAAAAAAAATCATTGCCATCATGAGAGCCAACGCTTTCTGTAGGCGGGAGCTACTTGTCCTCACTGAGGTGATGGACGAGAGAATTACAGACCATCCGGCCCCCATCACCAATCTCCGCAAGCGGAGGGTCTACGCGGAGGTGCGCCGCCGCCTGCGTTCCCTCGGCTATCGCCGAAATATAGGTCAGTTGGAACGCAGGTGGTCAGATCTGCGGCGCAGATCACCACGCCTGCTGGCCCTTTTGCGGCGCCAGATTGCACAAAGTAAGTGTTTCTGTGTATGTTTATAAAAGAAATGTTTTTCTCATACCTGCGTGTGCATGTTTACAGTATAGCCCTGTTGGATTATTTTGGACATACCTGCGTGTGCATGTTTACAGTATAGCCCTGTTGGTTTATTTTGGACATACCTGCGTGTGCATGTTTACAGTATAGCCCTGTTGGTTTATTTTGGACATACCTGCGTGTGCATGTTTACAGTATAGCCCTTTTTTATTTATTTATTTTTTTGGCCAAAAAAAAGAAAAACAACGAAATTGGTAATTAAAAATGTTTTTCTCCATCATTTAGGGGCAGAGCGGATAGTCAGACGTCGCAGACGTGTGTCTCGTCCCCTATCCCCCACTCCCACCCAAACATCCCCTGCCCACTCTTCCCCAAATTCCCCCTCCACCCCAGACCTTGCCGTCCTTCAGTCCCTTCCCTCTCCTCACATTACCATCTCTCCAACTTCCCCCTCTCCTCAAACCCCCCCTCTCTTTTCCTCACCCTCCACTTCTGGCAACATTAGCCCTCCTCCTTCCATGAGGCACTGGTCCACCTCAGATGAGGTTGAATTCGAGGCTCCAGGCCCAGTCAGCAGTGTGACCGGTATGTTTACATTTTTAACTATGGGTTTTTTTTTTTATTATTTGTTTGTTGAAAATATTTAAATTTGGTTGATGTTGTCCTTTTGCCTGTGCAGTTCAAAATAGTAAAGTAGTTTACATTTTTGTAAGATATATATCTTTGGGAAACAATGTCAAGGATGTTTTCCCCTTACACATATGACACATGTCCAAACACTCACACTTGTGTCTTTCTTCTTTACGGTACCAACAAATGTTGTAGTTTTGCTTAGGTCAAAATTAAATACATATGTTTTGTTTGAAAATTTCTTCTTTTTGGGCCCTTATTTCTTTTAAATCTTTTAGTTTGGCAATCCTTTTTTTCTGGACATGTTTTTGTAACTGATGTTTGTTTTCAGTATAGCCAGAATTTTTTGTGTGATTTTTTAAAATCTAAATGAAGGTGTTATTTTAGTAATCCACACATTTTTTTCCCCCACAGAGGCCCAGAGGCGTCACGAGGCAATTGCTGCCGGATTGACTAGTCTTCAGGGCCATGTCATTGCCATGCTGGTGGCATTGGACCACCTTTCTGCGCTGCTGCGCCACTAAGTTTTTGCCCTAAAATTTTTTATACAAAAATAAAGTTTATTTTTAATTATTTAAGTCTCATTCCTTTTCTGTAAATCTTAGATTGTTGAACCTTACATAAGTCTTCTATTTGTCCCTGTGTTTTGAAGTAATGTAAATTTGTTTGTTGAAAGGTCAAGTAAGTATGTAAGCTTGCACATTAAACACATAACAATATCAAAAGGTTTGTAGAATTAACGACAATTTTTTATTTTTTTTTATTTTTGTGGTAATGTAAAAATTAAAGCTACCTGCTTAGGCCTAGAATTGAAAACATACTGATTCACCATAATACCTTTGGTGTTTGTTTTTATCAACAAAGCAGGGTACAAAAGTTTAGACATTAAGAAATTACAGTATTAGGCATTAAGCATGTTTGCATTTTTTTGAGCAGGTTACACTTGGTTGTAATTTATGAAGGAAATGTTTGGTTAACATTAAAAAAACATTTATTGCACACAAATAATAAACACCAAGTGAATTGACAAAATAAATTCACACATTGAAAACACACACAAAAGTCCAAACAACACCAAAATCCCCAAACATAAAAAAAATCAGGAACTGTTTGAAGAAGTAGAATGTCAACATGAATCCACAAATGAGGAGAAGAAATCATTGTTCCCGAAGTTATATCCAATGTGTCCACATAAAGTCATTTGTGTTGATCAGGTAGTATGCATGGATTTTTATGGTCATTTTAGGGAATAAAACAAAAATAAAAACAAAATAAAAAGTTAAAAGTGTACATTAAAATATTACATGTCTACATTGTGTCAATTAAATAAATTTGTGGAAATAATTACCTAAAAAATCTGGCCACAATTTCATCGCTTATGGCCCCCCCACATACTGACCTCCGACCAACCTCGGGGGAGCCGTCCTCAGGCAAGGCATCCTCTGGCTGCATTGGGACACCACTCCTTATGGTGATGATGTGAAATATCCCACACAGGACCACAATTTTGGAAACCATAGCCGGCAAATACATGAGGTCGCCACCAGAGCGGTGGAGGCATCTGAATCGGCCTTTTAAAAGGCCGATACATTGCTCCACCACCTGCCTGGTGGCTGTAAGTGTGGAATTATACTGACTTTGTGGCCCTGGTGTGGGAACCAAATAAGGAGTGAGCAGCCAGGGCGTGCAAGGGTAACCACTGTCTCCTGTGAAAACAGATAAAAAACAACATCAGGACCATTGGGTACCAAGCTTTGCATTGGTTGCAACTGAAGGTGTCAACTTACCCAAAAGCCACACATCACCAGCTTGTAGGTTGTTTAATTTGTGCCAAATCCCTGATTGCCGGATGACGAAGGAATCATGTGCACTGCCTGGGAATTTGGTATTCAGGGACAGGATATGGAGGGAGGCATCACATACCACCATTACATTCATCGAGTGAAAGTGCTTTCGGTTCCTAAATATAGCCTCCAGCCTTGCTGGAGGCTGAAGTGGTATGTGAGTGCCATCCACAACCCCTTTGATGTGTGGGAAGCCAGCAATTTGGTAAAATTTATCCTTCACCACATTAAGGGAACCCATATCCAATGGCATTTTGATAAAATTATGGAGGTGTTTAAATAGTGCATCCATCACTGCCCTCAGGATCCTAGAAAAGGAGGATTGGGATTTTCCTGCTACTATTCCCACGGTGGTTTGAAAGGATCCTGAGGCACAAAAATGTAACACCGACATTAATTGCGTAAGTGGTGGTATTGCTGTAGGACTGTCAATTTGCAGTTCCAGATCACTCTCTATTAATGAGAGTGTCTATGATGATTTTTGGAGGCAGACGGTATCGCCTTAACACCTCATCATCTGGCATTCCAAAAAGGGTGACACGTGTTCTATATATCTGGGGCCTTGCACGCCTACGAGGCCTACGCCTGGTACGAAGTTGAGGTTGGTCGGGTTCTGGAACTATGGCCAATATAATACGACCAACATCAACCTGAAATGTTAAGCCAGGTAGTTATTGTTTTAGACAAATGTGTTAAGAAAAATATACTTATGTTTTCAAAGAAAACCAAAGATTCTTACAGGCCTGAGTCGTGTCATGTGAAAATCCAACTACATTTTAAAAGTAGAAAATATTTTAAAGATTAATTTTATAAACTAGAAATTAAACCAAATATAGTTTTCTACAATTTAGAGAAGGGACCACACATTAGTTTGCAAAATAGTACGCTACATTTAGAGTTAAGACATGATTTTACACAGAACAAGCACACATTAGTTCGCAAAATTGTACGGTACATTTAGAGTTAAGACATGATTTTGCACAGAACAAGCACACATTACTTAGCGAAACATATGCTAAGACCAACACATCTAATTTGTGAAATAATAAAACCAAAAACACTTACCAAAAACAGACAAATATCAAAAAGTTATAAAAGGTCAATTGGGGTCCAGCCAAAATAACTTTAAACAAAAAAAAAAAATTTAAAATTTTAACCAAAATGTATTAAGAAAAGTTTATGGGATTTATTGAAATACTTACTCAAAAATATAAATAAAAATAGCAAAGAAAAATATGCAAAAACTGATAACTTAAAGAAAAAAAGTAATACAAAAACGCTCCTTCAAAAAAATACCAACAACTCCTTCACGCTCGACTAACCAAACTACAAACCACTACACCGCAAATCCTCCAACAATCCAAAAATGCCAACTCGAATGGAGTCACACCAAGCCATAAATAGGCTTTATTTTCCCGCTCAAATTAAGGACGGACAATAGGAGTGCACAATGAATGATGCGGCCGAATAATGCTGACGCATGTATAAAAACGTCACTGAAGGCCCAAATCGGTCTGCTGCATTGAGAAAAGACAATGAGTACAGAACAGCAAAGTACTAGCCAAGAGGCGCCATGTAAGTATTTGTTTTTTAAGGGGAAAATGCTTATGTTTAACATTACATTTTGAAACATTTTACTTTAAATATTTTTAAACCATTTAAAAAAAAGGTGTGGAGGATGCCATGGAAGAGGATGCTGGCCCTAGTAGGCAAACTAGGGCCCAAAAAAAAAAGGCAGCCACAATTCACAAGGAAGGAGATGGAGGTTTTGGTGCAAATGTGCAACGACAACCTGGCACAGGCACCAAGAATATGGGCAACCCAGAGATGGAAACTGTGGGATGACATAGCCAGTGCTGTCAATGGGGTGGGTGAGTTTGAACGTTCAACCCGGGAGGTCAAATGCCGGTACGTAAAAACTACATTTGACTAAAAAGTGTTTACAGGTCCAAATACTGCAGTAATAATGCCAACTTTTTAACCAACAGATGGAGCGACTTCAAATATCGGCTTAAACAAAAACTGGCTGATAGGCCTAGACATGCAGGGGGGACAGGTGGGGGTCCCACCCCTGTGTCACTTGAGCTCACGGATTTGGAGGAGCTGGCACAGGGGTGTGTGCAGGATGAGGAGGTGTTGGGCGTGTCGAAAATGGATACCGACATCCCAGACTTTGCGGCTCCTCATGTTGCCCCAGGTAAATGTTGTAATTTTAACAACTCAGAAATGTGTTTTGTAAAATATCTAGATTATAATTTTACTATTTTCTCTTTTTTCTCACAGAGACACAGGCGGATGAGTCTGCTCCAGAGGTGAGCTTTGGCCGCAGAATTTCTTCTGGCTCTGCAGGGGAGGAAGCAGGGGACCCTGTGGAAGACAGTCCAGGGCATTCCCCCTCGCAGGCAGTGGCCCTCCTCACTGATCTCAATGTTAAAATGGATCAGCACACCGAGATTGTGCTGAGGATGGACGCCAATCTGCTATGGGTGGCGGATGCCCTGGAGGCAAATACTACGGCCAACCTGAGAATTGCAAATGCCCTGGCGGTAAATACTGGGGCCAACGTGCGAATTGCAAATGCCCTGGAGCAGCTCGTTCGCCAGCACATGTTGGAGCCGGCATCCCTTCCTGCCGGAACATCAGGACCCTCCACCTCTGGCACAACAACAGCCATCCCTCCAAATGTGCCTAGCCCTATGCCTAGTCCAGAGGCCACAACATCTGCCTCTGGCCAGGCCAGCCGAAGGAGCTCCCAGCCACGTTCCGGCTCCCTCCAAACCCCGGCCAAACGGCCTAAAAGGCGATTACAGCACTGGCTAATTACCCCACAATCCATCTCTGTGTTTGCCCCATATTCCTTCATGACAACAACCTCCCTCTCCTTTCTTGTGAATTGTTTTTATTTTTTGTTATTTATGTAGTTCAAATGCCACTTATTTTGTGTGTGTGTGGCCCAAATCATTTTGAAAATTTGTTACCTTAAAATAAATATGTTTATGGAAAAAAATGAAAAAAAAAAAAAAAATGGACATAATCATTTAATAAAATTATGATCAAAAACTGCAAAAATTCTATTATTGATTTATTCCAAAACTGGTTAAAAGGTAATCCCTCAAACAAACTTAGAAACAATACAACGGAAATAGAAACATTTAATTTTTTAAACAATAACAAGGGTTAAAAACAATTTATGAGTTTTAATTAACACTTATCAAAAAACAAAAGGACGACTGGTTTCTTGTCCCCAAAAAAAGTATGAAAAAAAAAAACATGCGTACAATATTGTCTGCCTAAAAAAGAAACACTTACAAATATTTTAAAAGCCCCCAAAAACAAAAAAGCATTTGTTAGCTAATTGATTGTATGACCCAGAAATTAGCAGCTGAGTAGCTCACCTGCGTTCGGTTTTTAGCTACTAAAAAAAGTCTATTTCCTAAACACCTTACAAGCAGTTTTGCAATTAAAAGATGATTGTTTTTGGGGCCTCAATTGATAAATCGCTACACCATCGATGAGCCCAGGGAAGTACGAAGAGACCATCGTCATTGTGGTAGACTATACCAGACCACAAGCTGAGCGAGCAGTCTTAATGGAAATTGGATCAGACAGTGACGTATCACTTGTTCCGTTCACATTTGGCGCTCGCATAAGATAATTTATGTATGCCCCAAAAAACGCCTCGACACGCCTGTGTTTTTCCATCTCCACCCCCGTCACTACCCCAAAACGGACAGTTCTGTCAATCACATTTGACATGTCACTTCCTGTTCGCTGTGTCTACGATCGACTGAAAAATGACAGCAATCAGACGTACGCACATGCACACTGTTACACCGACGCATGCGTGGTTGGACAACATCGGCTGACTACGAACGAGCGGCCGCTTACGAGCGGCTCTGAATCAGGCCCTGTGTCTCTCTAGAAGGCTTAGCCCAGGTACTGGCAACGCAGCTCCCCTGCTCTGTCTCTCTGCAAGGTGTCCCAGCTCAGAGCCACCTCACTGAGCTGCTGATAACTACAGACCACGTTCCTGCAGCACTCTCACACTGCCTTTTTTTCCTGCTGCTTTGGGATGGGCATAAAAAACCGATGGTTAGCCACCATCGATGTTTCTGATTCGATGAAAAGTACTTTTTCCATCAAATATCGGGAATTTGATGGTTGTCAGCCATCGGATGCAGCTTTCCAATGCCCATCCGATGGCTGGTTGCGGGGGTAAAGCACACACTGCTGCTCTGCATAGCAGAGCAGCGGGTGAGCAGTGGGAGAATACAATCATGTAGGGGGGAGCATGGGGGCAGCCCAGCCTCTCAGAGAGTGCTGGACACACCCACACAGTTACGTGAATGGGGGTGCCAAGAGGCTCTGCCCCCGATCACAGAGGCTCCGCCACCTGCCTCTAGTCATTTAAATAGTTTTGACCATAGAATTCTTTTAATGTGATGGTTAGTTACCATCACATCGAATGTTTCAATGTTGGAAGCACTGCCTCACTTGATGGTGGGCTTCCGATGTGCATCTCTACATCCAGCCTCTCTCACCTAGTTTTACTTAGCTCTGTACTGAAGCAAACACTGCTCGGTCTCCTGGGTCCGACTCATAGGGGTAAATTTACTAAGAATCGAGATTGGTCGAGATGGCAATCTCAGGTGATTTAAGGGTTGATTTTCATCTTGCAAATTTAATAAAAGGTAAAGTTGGGTGAGATCAGAGATCAGAGATAGATTTCTCTCTTCTCACTCGTAAAACTCAGGGGAGATAGCTAACTCGAATCAACTCACCATCGGGCAAATCGGAAGTACTTTTCACCTAAAATATACATCTCTCAAATTTACCAAGAATCGGGATGACAAGCTTGGGGTGATAATGCTTTGGCCCTGGAGACCCAGTAATAGGGTCTCCTGGCTGTGACATTACACCCCGGTCATTTTGGGTCCGGTGCTGGTTTTAAATATAGGGGGACCCCTACAACATTTTTTCCCCCTATATTTAAAACCAGGACTGGCCCTGCAGCCTGGTGCCGGTACCTAAATTATGGTGGAACCCTACTGATTTAATTCCCCGTAATTTTAGGTACCAGAACATGCTAACAAGTCCGGGACTGGTAATGCTTTTTGGTGGGACCCCAAGTCATTTATTTTAAGAATTTAACCCAGTTTTTACAGGACTAACACACAAGCAGCCTGCACATATCTCAGTGATATGTGCAGGCTGCTAGGTCGGGAGAGATTTGCAGAGAGAAAACACTGCAATCTCAAGTGAGTAATCTCCTGCAAAACGAGATACCCTGGAGAGATATCTCATTCTGGTTCACCATCGGCCAACTCGATTTGACTCAAATCGCCTGTTGGTAAATTTGAGAGATAAAAAGTGATTAAATCACCCGAGCTTTGGCGAGTTTCAGCGAGATTAATCACATTGAAAATCGGGACAATCTCGGATCTTAGTAAATTTACCCCATAGAGTCCCTACTCACTGCAGTTCCAGAACATTCCCAGCACAGGGAAGCATATAAAAGTCCACGAATATGGGGGTCCTTTTGGGGTATCACACAATCACCTCCTAAAACATTTAGTTACATATTTGTCAATGATAAGCTCTTTTAATGTAAAACTTTTATTTTAGATTTAGTTGTCCTTCATTACTCGTAAATCTATACCATTTATAGACCTGACTGCATTAGGGTTGGGTACAGGATTCCAATGCTCAGGATCCTGGCAGTCAAAATCGGCACCCCGACAGGGTTACGCCAATCCCGCTACTTACCTTCTGTCGAGTGTCGATATTCCGGCACCTGTATTCTGTCCACACATGTGCAGGGAAGGTAAGCGTGGCTGTCTTATTAGGGCTGTCTTTTTATAGCTGACTGTCCTTCCCCATCCGTCCACACATGAGCAGGGAAGGTAAGCATGGCTGTCTTATTAGGGCTGTCTTTTTATAGCTGACTGTCCTTCCCCATCCGTCCACGTATGTGCAGGTGAGACAGGGCCGGACTGGGACTAAAAATAGGCCCTGGCATTTAAAGAGCAAACAGGCCCATCTGGCTCCTGGCACAGACTCCTCCCCTTACTATTCCTGGCCCCTCCCACTTCTTAGTCTATGCTCTTACAAATATAATTAATATTAGAACAACGTGCAAGTACACATCATTCTCTATTTTAAAAATGTAATACCTACAACAGAGCTTGTCCGGCAGGGGATCCAAACATGTGCCATAGTCAGACGTTACTGGTGTAGGTCACACACAGAGAAAAGGGAAGGCATTTTAGTAAATGACCAATCCCTAGCTTAGTAGTTGTACAGGATTAGATAGTGTTCACTGTAGGAATTGTTTATGGCAGAGTTGCTAAACGCAGAAGACACATCTGTGCACACCAAAGCAGAGCTGTAACTACAAAAGAGCGTTTGTGCCGCAATCCACAGGTGAATCAGGGAGAGCGTGTGCCTAAGGCACACGCAAAAAAATCCAGGTGTGGTCTTGCTGGGAAGGTGCGTAAACCACATAGTAGTACCCCCAATTCAAATTATGCCACACAGTAGTGACTCTTAGTCATATTATTATTATCCTCTATATCTATGGTGCCATAAGTGTTCCGCAGCGCCTTACAAAGTACATAAACAAATAAGTGAACAAGAAACCAGTGACTTACAGTACAATACATTACAGGACAAGTATATGCTGTATTAGCGATCATAGCGCTCAAAATAAGCAGCAGGGAGTCAGCAATAAGTTGTTAGAGCTCTTTTGAGGAGTAAGAAGTAAAAGAAAGTATAAGGAGAAGCTCATGAGGGAAGAGGGCCCTGCTCGTGAGAGCATACAATCTAAAGAAATTACTCCACACAGTAGTGCCCCTTCATTACATTATACTGCACAGAAGTGTCCCTTATTCATATTATGTCACACAGTAGTGTACCTTTTTCACTTTACGTCACACAGTAGGGTCCCTTTTTCACGTTACGTCACACAGTAGTGCACAATAGTCACGTTATGTCACAAAGTGGTGTCCCTTAGTCACTTTACACCACACGGTAGTGTCCCTTCATCACACTACACTGCACAGTAGTGTCCCTTATTCACATTACGTCACACAGTAGTGTCCCTTATTCACATTACGTCACACAGTAGTGTCCCTTATTCACACTACACCACACAGTAGAGCCCATTCACATTATGCCACCCAGAGCCCATTCACTTTATGCCACACAGTAGTAGTGCCCCTTATAAATTGTGCCACGCAGTAATAGTGCCCCTTATACATTTTGCTACACAGTAATTCCCCTTATACATTATGACACACACAATAATGCTTCTTATAACACATTATGCCACTCACAGCAATATCGTGGCATCTGCTGATGGCGTCTGTCAGCAGATCATGAGGTGTCCGAAGATGGCATTCAGTCCATCCAGTCAGCTTCTCGTCTGCCCTTGCCACGCTTTTCATCCATCGGCCAGCCGTGTCATGACACCACCGCAGCCGCACATGACACTCCAGTGACTCCACCATGTCCTCAGCATGGTGTCGCCGGGCAATCCTACTGGCAACTCACAGGAGCTGTCAAAATGTCGACCAGCCATTCCTCCCAGGTTACTCTCAGGCCCGACCCCGCTGTGCATCTCATACCCGGCCGCGTCACTAAGTAATGACGTGGCCAAGGGCCGGATTAAGACTTGTGGGGGCCCCATCAATATAATTGCCAGGGAGAAGAAAGGGGGAAATGAGAGAGACAGAGAGTGTGAGGGAGGGGAGAGAGAGAAAAGGAGGGACAGGGAAATAGAGAGAGAGGGACAGGGAGTGAGATACATAGCGGCCTATTCATCGTCACTTCATTTTTACAAAAGCAGAGGAAAATGAACACTTTCACCTGCAATTGTAGAAATTAGGTTTTTGGGCCATTCATCAAGAAGGTAAAGCAGTAGATTTCACAGATATCTCCTGCTTACCTTCCTCTCTCAGAATGGCCCGCTGTCCCCATACACTCTTGTGCGCATGCATGACCCGTAGGTCACATATGCGCACTTGTCTCCTCTGAAAGGAACAGTGAAACACTTTGGGGAGACAGCTGATTTTCGGATCAGCTGTCTCCGGCTGGAGCAATGATGAGTTGCTCCGACGCTCGCGTAGCGTTAGAATGTTAATTATCAGGGTACATTCAGACCCCGATAATTAACATCAAATAGACCTCTAAGAGAGGGAAAGGGGTGAGGGAGAGAAAGACAGGGAGGTCAAGAGAGAGAGGGAGGAAGGGACAGGGAGGGAGACAGGGTAATGGTGCGTACACACGTTGCGATTTAAATGAACGATTTGAACGATAACTATATCGTTACCGTAATCTTTAAAAATGTTCTTTTAAATGGCCCCTACCAACTTACTGTCAACCAGCGATGCGTGGCCACATATGGACGATAGCGATATCGTCCATCGGACGTGCATGCCGGTCAACTTGCTTGATTTAGAGCAGTTACTATAGGGACCCGTGATCGATGATGGTGGATCACTATAGTAGTCGGTAAGTTGGTGGTGTGCTGGATGATCGATACTGATCATCCAGCATACCAGGGAGGGTGCATAAAGATCTGCCAGCGATATCGTATCGCTGGTAGATAGCTACGTGTGTACGGACCATAAAAGAGGGAGGAGAAAGTGAGAGACAGAGAGGGGAATTCAATTGCAGGCGAAGGGTGTGAATTGCCGTTGCCACGGCGTGTAAACGCCGGCAACGGCAGCTCTTCTCATGCCCTTTGCACGGTCAACCCAATGCCCGAAAGTGCTCGTTACCCTATGGGGTAGCGAACACTTTTGAGCAAAATCCCGCTGCCGTAAAGTGCTGCAGCTGCCGCACAGATTCGACCAGGCGAATGTATTCGCTCTTAATTGAATTCCCCTCAGAGAGTGAGATAAAGGTGGAGAGAGGGTGGGGGAAGGGAGGGGGACAGGAGTAGTGGACAGAGGGCCTGATTCAGAGCTGGACGCTCTGACCAGAGTGCTAGCTCTGAATCAGGGCCCTCCTACCTAAAAATGGAGCGGCCTCCTGGCCACTCGCATAGCTGTGGGTGACCACACACAGCTTATGCGAGCGGTCAAAAAGATGGTCGCGATGGTCAAGACCATCGCGACCATCGTGCTTGCGACGAGACCCTGAGGTAGGGTCTTGCTGCCGCAAGCCCAGGAGTGCTTTTGGCTCTATTGGAGCCAAAAGCACTCCCACTGACATCACTAGTGATGTCAGTGGGGCCGGACCCAGACGGTAGGCGTTCCCATGGGAACGCCTCCGTCTGGCAGCCACGCCCCCGGCACGCCCACCAAAGGGGGCGTGCTGTCACTCAACATCAACAGCACGCCCCCTTTGGTGCGAGACCCATAGCGACAGCTTGGCTACCGCTATGCGGGTCTCGCGCATGTGCACGACGGAGCTCCCTCCATTGTGCGCATGCGTATTAGGGCACCATCGACCTGCTTGCGAGCGCTCAGTGCTCGCGAGCAGGTCTGAATCACGCCCAGAGAGAGAAGTGGAGGGAGTGAGGAACAGAGAGAATTGAGAGTAAAGAAGTGTGTGAACGCTCTCTAGGAAGCACACTTACCTCAGGTACCAGCTTTCTATAGGGGGCGGGAACTTCGTGGCATAAGGCCCCGCCCCCTACTCACCCGCGAATCATGGCATTAGTTAATCAAAGGGGGCGGGGCTTCCTAAGAGCCGCGATCATCATTTTGTTCCTGCTGCCGGGAGGCGGGAGCCAGTCAGGGGGCGTGCTTGTGATCCGGCCCTGACGTGTCCGCACATAGCAACAGAGGAAGCAGGGCTGCCGGGCTGACAGCCCTGCTTTCTCACTAACATCCACATGCCCGGGTGGACGCTGCCCGGGAGGGGCTTGGCGCCGGCCGCGTCACGACGTCATGACGCGACTGCGTCATGACATCATTACGCAATGACACGGCGCGCATTTCAGAGCATGGCGCCGCCCGGGAGGTTGTTCTCCCGGGTAAGCCTGCGCTACGTCAAACCGGCCCTTGTGGCCATCGGCCCTTCTGGCATTTGCCAGAAGTGCCCGATGGCCAGTCCGGCCCTGAGGTGAGGTGTCTAGGAATGATGTCTCACTCATATTCTGGTCCTGTTTATAATTATGTCCACATTTAGCAACACTAAGTGGCATATTAAATTGGGCGCGAGGTTTAGCGAGGTAAAAAACGTCACACCCCTCATGCCCAATTTTGAAATACCGTGGGTATGCGCGCTCCTGATATCCAATTTTAAAAAAGTGGTTGCGGGCTTTTCAGCTCTGAAAACCCCACGCTGCGTAAAAAAAAAAAGAAAGAAAGAATTCGGCACTTAACTGCCCACGGGTCTCCGCGGCTCCCGGAGGCCTCCTCTCTGTCTTCTTACTGGAGAGGGGGCAGCTGGGAGTCCAGGGGGCTGCTGGGAGGCTCCAGGGGCAAGGGCTGCTGGGAGATGTAGTTCTCCCAGTGCCCATTTTGGGGGGCCACATAGACACTGGGGGGCCCACACACGCAACACTCACTCACACACACACACTTACAAATATTAACAAACAGTCACACACACTGACATACTCACCCAGCTGCAGAAGACCCGACTTCCGACTCTAGATGAAGAAGACACCGCTTCAGAAGGTGAGTAATTAAGGACTAATTAAGCTAATTGGTAACTTCCATTTGCTTAATTAGTCCTCAGGGGGGGTACCACCGGGAGGCCAGAGCTAGTCTCAATGTTTTTTCCTAAAATTACCGACTTTAGGAAAAAACACACTTGCTCTGGAGGTGCGTGAAAAAAAACCTCCCGGTGTGTACAAAAAGAAAAAATCTGCAGCTACTGGAACAGCAAAAAACCCAGCCCTGCTGGAAAAACCTTGCATGTGTGGGTTTTTTGCTATTCTCGCACCCAATTGAATATGCCCCTAAGGGGCTGATTCTGCAGTCTTGCACCAGCCCTTCCCTGTACACACATCTCAGAATATGATATATGCCCATGACACGCCCACCACAGTCACATGACACTCCCACAACTAAGAGTGAGTATATGCTATAGCATTTGAGACCCCGTAACGCCCAATTGCACTGAAAGACAGATCTGGCCAAGTTTCGTCTGGCTCAGAATAGAGCGGTCACACGTAATGATGCAGAAATTCACATCTGCGCATGCGCTGTATGGCAATACCCGCCATTTGCGTCCATGAACAGAGATCCGCTGTAACACAACTGTAACAAATGAAATATCCAATACATTTTACATTTTACTCCTTTAAGCACTTTTGCTATAACTGAACGTTTGTTTTCAGCTTCATTATCCTGAATTATTTACAAACTACTTCTGTAATAAAACTATCAAAGCGCTAATTGTAGGAGCAGGTCCAATAATTCCCATCGTAGAGCCTCTAGCGATTCCATGCATCGTTATGATCGGCCTAATTGGGGTCTGTTAGCGAAGGAGCGTCCTGGGACATCATCATTTGGGATTGCCGCTGCTACAAAGGAATTATTTGTTCTACACATTAATTAGCTTCTAAAATGTGTCAGTTGTACATTGTGTGTAATAATACAGTCACCCATTGAGAGTGTAGGGGAATTGTAGCTGGCTGTTGGCCAAAGTTATGAGGTTTGTGTATAACATTATATTTCATACAGTACATGACTGAGGTCAATGCTTTGTTTTTTTCAATTAAAACAAAGCTAATGAAATTGGAAAGGTGAGAAAGGTAACACTATGCATGGGAAGGATTTATCGGAATCGGTATGAATTACCGCCGTACCCAAGCCCGGCGGATGAAATACCGGCACTGGAAGGCCGGCACATGAAGATCCCGACTGAGGTGAGTAAGACCCCTAACCCTCCCCTCTCCCCCACCCTAACCGTCCTTAAGGGTGCCTAACCCTAACTTCCCCCCAGGGATGCCTAAACCCAACCCCCCTTCCAGTACCCTAAAGCTAACCCCCCAAGGGGTTACTTAACCTCCCCCCCGGTGGTGCTTGACGCTAACCCCCCATTGCCCTAGCCTAACCCTAACCCTCCCGGGGGGGGTGCCTAACCCTAAGTCCCCTGGGGGTCCCTAAACCTAACCCTCCCCCCGTGGCTAGACGCTATGACACCCGGCTTACCTTCGTTCGGTATGGATTTTGTAGTGGGGCTAATGATAGGCGTCTGGATTTCGACGCCTACAGTATCTTTAGTCCCATGTCGGGATGTCAGTGTCGGGATATTGGCGGGCAGGATAACATCCCTCTAGTTCCATGCCGGGATTTCAACGGCGCTTTTCGACCGCCGGCTTCCTGACTACATCCCGGATTTATCGTCATATATATATGTTTAAGCACCAGTATTTACGATTATGAAGTATAATTAAATAGCAACCATTAAGGGTCACCCCCCAAAAATGTAGAGGTACAGCGCAAAAGCCGTTCCTCCGTCTTGTGTCATATAACAGTTGACGCACACTCAAACAACAGGACACAAAGGTGGGATAGGGGTATGAAGGGAAAAAAGGAGGGATGGGAATAGGAGAAGACCAGGGGTGAAAGTGGAAAGGAGCGGGGCGGAACTATGTTCCGTCATTTCTATGTGGAGATGGAACCAGTACCGCCTCCTCCGGCCCACCTCAGTTCCACCCCGCAGGAAGGCTCCATTTGCCGGGCGCCCGCTGAGATTTTGTTACCAGCGGGCGCCTGGCTCCTTCCCCACAGCAGCAGCCGGAGGCACTATGGGAGAGACGTCATGACATTTCTCCCATAGTTCCGAGGAGCAACCTGTCGGACGACTGCGGGCGCAGGAGCAGGGCTTATTGTAAGTATTGTCTTTTTTTTGTATAAGCGGGACTTCTATTGGGGGTACTACTACAGGGGGCATTACTACTGGGGGCACTACTACAGGTGTATTACTATTGGGTGTATTACTATTGGGGGCACTACTACAAGGGGTATTACTATTGGAGGAACTACTACAAGGGGCACTACTATAGAGGACATTACTATTGGGGGCATTACTACAGGAGGCATTACTATTGGGGGCATTACTACAGGGGGGCACTACTACAGGGGTCATTACTAGTGGGGGACCTACTATAGGGGGCATTACTATTGGGGGCATTTCTATTGGGGGCTTATTACAGAGGGAATTACTACTAGGGGATTTACTATTGGGGGCACTACAGAGAGCATTACTATTGTGGGTACTACTAGAGGGGGCACTACTACTGGGGGCATTGCATAGGGGGCACTACATAAGGGGCACCACTCCTGGGGGCACTGCATAAGGGGCACCACTACTGGGGGCACTGCATAAAGGGTTAAGAAACAATGTAAGTTCAATTTGCTCAAAAAACCAACGCAGTGCAGCTAGAATCCCAAAGGTGAAGGCCACAAGAACACCTGGACAGTCTGAGAAATAGTTTAAAAATTTGGGATCAGTGCTCCGCTTGTTAGGAAATATAAACAATATATAATATCAAAGAATAGGTGCTGGTGACCTCAGTCTCACATACACAGGTGTACAATCCTCCAAGTTCCAATGCTTGATGAACCATATGAAGGTGCACTCTGGCCAACTTCTTTGCATGGGATGAGTACCTCAAAGATACAATGAAAACCCTATGTAGTGTAGCATCATTAAAAACATTTATTGATAAACAGTGAAAAAAATAATAACAACAACATTAGGAAATAAGGAATCCCCAATTAAAAGGGGTTCCTGCATCCTGTATGAGGCCTTATGGAGCAAGGCACGCTGTATGGGTATATGAAGGGTAGATGGTATACCCGGGTAGATCCCTTCAGTCCACGTCAGCATGTGTTCCTAAAGGATCCGTACAGGAATTCAGTGATCATCACACCTAAGGCAGTGGGTCTTGTCAAAACTCTTTGTCAGGCCTCCAGGTGAGCTACCTAGTTACCTAGAGATGCTTCCTATGGCTTTCCTGGCAGGGTTGACCGTGTGGCATCAATCTACTTGTAGGTGCCCTGTGCTGAAGTGTTGCTGCCAACCGTGGTACTGGTGCAGAATGTGCTGTGGGACATCTACCTCTAAACAGAGTCCTGTATTTGATGCATACTGCCTCTTCCAGCTATAACTTCAGGATCCTGATCACATGATCGCGCCCATCGTATGTCCTGGCTGCTCTGGCTACAACACAGGTGTAGTGGTGTTGGTGATATTTGAACTGCAGGATGATCCCAACGCATTTCAGTCAATAGGGCCTTCCTCTCGAGATTATATATAGGTGAACCCATGCAAGTGGATGGTTTATGAGATCAAGTATGACCCGGTGTCCATTTTGATAGGCTGTGAGGCAGGTGACTGTCCACTGGCTGTGTGGGATGTCATTTTAACTCTGGGTGAATGTGATTGGCTGAGGCGGTTATCCAATGATTTTGTCAAGGAGTTCAGCATACAATTGGTTAAGGTGCCATCCTGGATGTGGCGTCCTATTGGATGCATGTAATTCTTGATGTTCTCATTTATGGTGTAAATTAATGAAACAATTTTGTGTGCGTATATCACAATCAACCCATATACTGTATACAGTATATGATTTTGAAGTAAGACAAACATTGGGCTGTACGTACAAAGTGGTCAGTGTGTATTGGGTTCTTGTCTCCATCTTGGATGTGGCTTCCTGGTAACTTAATTGTACTGTGGCTTTGGCATAGGTCCCGTATGCTTGGGTTGCGTAGCTGTCTTAATAATCTATAGGGTCATGTGAAAAGTGAGATATATAATGGAAATGTGTCTTTGGCAAATTTAACTTTGGGGAAAACATAAATTAAAAACCAAGCAGTTCAGCATATAAGTAGTTAAGGCACCATCTTGGATGTGGCATCCTTAAAAATGTTGCATGCAATAGTTCTCCATGTCCTCGTTAATCATGTAATGGAACAATTAAGTGTGTGTATATCTCAATCAACTCATATACACGATCTTGGAGTAGGATAAACATTGAGCAGTATATACACAGTTGTCGGTGTGTATCGGGTTCTTGTCGCCATCTTGGATGTGGCTTCCTGGTAACTAAATAGTAGTGTAGCATTGGCATAGGTCCTGTAGGCGTAGGTTGCATAATTGTCTTAATAATATACAGTGAAATGTGAAAGGTAAGATATATAAATGGAAATGTGTCTTTGGCAAATCTAATCTTGAACACCAAAATAAAATAAATACAGGAGTAAAGTGATGTTGATGAACTACTTATATGACCACTGTGTGATCGTCTGATGATAGCCTGTCCTGGGTGCCTGCTCGATGATAATGCGATATGTGCAGATTATTTGCAGATGATGGACCTAATCTCGTTGTCTATGTACAAGGCCTTAGGGGTTAGGATGTCTAGGGTGATCATGCAACGTAATTCTTCCCTATTGATTTGTTGGAAATAATCTCCCCCTCTCCAGTTTTTTTTTACTTCTTTGAGACTTGAAAATTTGAAGGATGTGGGATTACAATTATGGTGTTACGTGCAGTGATAGTGGGTCTTCTTCGCAGCCTTTCTTGATATGTGTTTGTTCAGTCTTATCCTGAAAGGTCTTATGGTTATGCCTTTATACTGTTTGAGGTAGAGTCATTCAAATATGTATATAAGTTCTTTTGTGTGGCAAGTCAGTCTGTCTCTAATCTTGATGGTGGTACCGTTGTATGTGGAAGGGGAAACAGTCGCGAAGCCGACGGACGCAATGCCGACCGCCTGCTACCTGATTGCTTAATCCCGGCAAGGGTTAAATGACAGGCGTCGAAATTTCGATGCCTGTCATTTTACATACGCCAGGAGACCGGCGCCCGACATCCCGAACGAAGGCCGTGCGAGGGGGAGGGATAGGTTTAGGGTTCCCGGGGGGACTTAGGGTTAGGCACCCCCCGGGAGGTTAGGGTTAGGCTAGGGGAAGGGGGGTTAGGGTTAGGCACCCCCGGGAGGAGGTTAGGGTTAGGCACCCTCCCCCCGGGGGACTTAGGTTTTGGTGGCGTGGAAGGGGGGTTAGGTTTAGGCACTTAGAGGGGGGATTAGGGTTAGGCACTGGGGGGAGTTTAGGGTTAGGCACCCCTAAGGGAGGTTTAGTGTTAGGGGGTAGATTAGGTTAGTTTATACTTACCTTCCGATGTTTGGGATTTCCACCTCTGTTGGACTGCCGCTCCCGGGATTTGAACTGCCGGCCATGCGTCCGGCGGTATATCATACCGAACCCTGTGGAAGTTACTTAGTGCATTTGGTGTTCCTATTCTTGGTTGTGCTGCAAACCATGCAGGTTCCACAGTAGTAGAAACTTAATGGCGTGGGGTTGGGTCCTATGATGGTTTGAATTGTGTTGTTGGGAGAGAGATGGTTTTTGACCAGTTTGGTTCTAACATTGGGTGCTTTGCGAAATATGATGTTGGGTGTTGGTGGTAAGATGTCAGCCAGGATTTCATCTTGAAGTAGAATGTGCCAGTGTTTGTGGATGATTTTCTTAATCTGATTGGCTTGTCTTGTGTACTGTGTAACGAAATATATACATTGTTGTCTTCCTTGGTGGTGTCTTCCTTAGATTTGTATTGGAGTAGTGGTGCTCTGTGTTTCTGATGGTTGTGAATGTGTCTTGTACTAGTTTCTTGTCATATTGTTTGGATATGAACTGTGTCTGTAGTGTTTCCTTTTGTGTTTCAAAGCACCTCCGTCTGTGTCTCTTGAGCTGCCTCACTGGGATGTTGTTCAACCAGTTGGGGTGGTGTCCACTGGAGGCCAGGATGAAACTGTTCAAGTCTATGACTTTGTGGAAGGTGTTGACGTGAAGTTTGTTGTTTTCTATGAAGATGTTGAGATCTACCTGTGATTTGCTGTAATTGGTCGTGAATATGAGGTTGTTCTGGTAGTTATTGATGAAACTCATGAGGGAGGTTCGGATCATCATTCCAAATGATGAATACATCATCTATACAGTATATCTAGTCCATAGGATGAGGGTTGCGCAAAGCTCACATTGGGCTCAGATATACTTATCTTCCCATTGACTCATGAAGAGATTTGCGTAACTTGGTGCAAACCTCATCCCCATAGCTGTGTCTGTTGTCTGTAGGTAGTAATCATTGACGGACCAATTGTCAGACTCAACATAATTGTGTGTCAGGATGAAGTGAATGCTTCTGGTGTTGAAGTCTCTCTGTGCTGTTGTCATGTCAGGGTCTGTGCTGAGGTAATGTGAAGCGCTCTCTATGCACTCTGTGTGATGTATGATGGAGTAAACTGAGGTGACATCACTGGTAGCCAGTCAGTAGTTGTCATGCAACGTAATGTTCTGTAATTGGTTCAGGATATCTGTTCTGCCTTGTAGGTATGATCTATAGATTCTGATGTAAGTTTGCAAAAAGGTGTCTAGATATTGTGAAAGGTTTGAAGTTGGTGAATTTATGCCAAATATTATGGGTCTGCTTGGGGGTGTGGTGCGGTCTTTGTGGATTTTGAGTATGTTGTAGAATAGGGGGATGATGGGATGTTTGTTGTCTAAAAATGTATGTTCTTGTGTTGTTAGTATTCCTGTGCTGTAGCCCTTCTGTAGTTCTGATTGGAACTCTGGTGTGAGATACTTGTGTAATTTGTGATAGGTGGTGTTGTCATTCAGTATCCTATGTGCCTCAATGAGGTAATGACAACTACCCCACCTTTGTAGACAGGTTTGACCATGATGTTGTTGTTGTTCTGTAGGTCTTACAGTGCTGTTCGTTCTGCTCACATAGTGTTTAATTTTGACTGTTTTCGTGTATTCTGGTTGTCATGAAGTCTTGACATCTTGGGTTCCATTATGCTCGTGAATGTGTTAATGTGGTTACCCATCATGTAACTGGAGTAAAACTGTGATGGAGGTTTGTGTTGGGTGTGTCCATATATATCTTTGTTGGCCGATTTGTGCTCAGGTAGTTGTGTTTTTGGAAGAATTTCTTCAATGTCAGTTTGCGGGTAAATCTCTGGATGTCAGGATACGTCTAAAACGAGTTGTCAGGATGCAGCCTGGGATCGGCCATTACTCACATCTGTGATGGCGTTTTCGGGCTCCTAGGCATCCGAACTTCAGGCATAGAGACAGGTAGTGGCTGAGTATTCTGCCCAGGGACTGCTAGAGCCTTCATGTGTGCGTCCTGGTTGCCACTCTGCAGTCCTGGGCCATGCCATGTTGGTTCATGTCATCTGATCAGTATTCTCCTATGGTAGTTCTGCGGACAGTCAGCTGCTGTCTTTGGCCAATGATCAGCTACCTAGGGGTATTTAAGAGGACTTCTGGCAACAAGAAGTTGCCTGTACAACTTTGCTCCTGTAGTGGTTTACTACTGTGTCTGCGTCTCAGGCTCTGCAGTGTTTCCTTCCAGTGTACTCTCTTCATCAAGTGCTGACTACCATCGCTATTCAGCGTCTCATATCAAGTGCTGGTTACCACCGCTATTCACCCTCTCACATCAAGTGCTGACTACCATCGCTATTCAGCGTCTCATATCAAGTGCTGACTACCATCGCTATTCAGCGTCTCATATCAAGTGCTGACTACCATCGCTATTCAGCATCTCATATCAAGTGCTGACTACCATCGCTATTCAGCATCTCATATCAAGTGCTGACTGCCATCGCTATTCAGTGTCTCATATCAAGTGCTGGCTACCATCGCTATTCAGCATCTCATATCAAGTGCTTGATACCATCGCTATTCAGCCGCTCATATCAAGCGCTGGTCACCAATGCTTTTCAGCCTCTCATATCAAGTGCTGACTGCCATCGCTCTTTATTGTCTCAAACCAAGTGCTGGCTACCATCGCTATTCAGTGTCTCATACCAACTGCTGGCTACCATCGCTATTCAGCCTCTCATATCAAGTGCTGGTTACCACCGCTATTCACCCTCTCATATCAAGTGCTGGCTACCATCGCTATTCAGCATCTCATATCAAGTGCTGGCTACCATCGCTATTCAGCATCTCATATCAAGTGCTGACTAACATCGCTATTTAGCATCTCATATCAAGTGCTGACTGCCATCGTTATTCAGCATCTCATATCAAGTGCTGACTGCCATCGTTATTCAGCGTCTCATATCAAGTGCTGACTTACATCGCTATTCAGCATCTCATATCAAGTGCTGACTAACATCGCTATTTAGCATCTCATATCAAGTGCTGACTGCCATTGTTATTCAGCGTCTCATATCAAGTGCTGACTAACATCGCTATTTAGCATCTCATATCAAGTGCTGACTAACATCGCTATTCAGCGTCTCATATCAAGTGCTGGCTACCATCGCTATTCAGCGTCTCATATCAAGTGCTGGTCACCACCGCTTTTCAGCCTCTCATATCAAGTGCTGACTACCATCGCTCTTTATTGTCTCAAACCAAGTGCTAGCTACCATCGCTATTCAGTGTCTCATACCAACTGCTGGCTACCATCGCTATTCACCCGCTCATATCAAGTGCTGACTACAATCGCTATTCAGCATCTCATATCAAGTGCTGGCTACCATCGCTATTCAGCGTCTCATATCAAGTGCTGACTGCCATCGTTATACAGCGTCTCATATCAAGTGCTGACTACCATCGCTTTTCAGCCTCTCATATCAAGTGCTGGCTACCATCGCTATTCAGCGTCTCATATCAAGTGCTGGCTACCATCGCTATTCAGCATCTCATATCAAGTGCTGACTGCCATCGTTATTCAGCGTCTCATATCAAGTGCTGACTAACATCGCTATTCAGCATCTCATATCAAGTGCTGACTAACATCGCTATTTAGCATCTCATATCAAGTGCTGACTGCAATCGCTATTCAGCGTCTCATATCAAGTGCTGACTGCAATCGCTATTCAGCGTCTCATATCAAGTGCTGACTGCCATCGCTATTCAGCGTCTCATATCAAGTGCTGACTACCATCGCTATTCAGCGTCTCATATCAAGTGCTGACTGCAATCGCTATTCAGCGTCTCATATCAAGTGCTGACTGCCATCGCTATTCAGCGTCTCATATCAAGTGCTGGCTACCATCACTATTCAGCGTCTCATATCAAGTGCTGACTGCCATCGTTATTCAGCGTCTCATACCAAGTGCTGACTACCATTGTTATTCAGCGTCTCATATCAAGTGCTGGCTACCATCGCTATTCAGCGTCTCATATCAAGTGCTGGCTACCATCGCTATTCAGCGTCTCATATCAAGTGCTGGCTACCATCGTTATTCAGCGTCTCATATCAAGTGCTGACTACCATCGCTTTTCAGCCTTTCATATCAAGTGCTGACTGCCATCGCTATTCAGCGTCTCATATCAAGTGCTGGCTACCATCGCTATTCAGCATCTCATATCAAGTGCTGACTGCCATCGCTATTCAGCGTCTCATATCAAGTGCTGGTTACCATCGCTATTCAGCCTCTCATATCAAGTGCTGACTACCATCGCTATTCACCCTCTCATATCAAGTGCTGGCTACCATCGCTATTCAGCGTCTCATATCAAGTGCTGACTGCCATCGCTCTTTATTGTCTCAAACCAAGTGCTGGCTACCATCGCTATTCAGTGTCTCATACCAACTGCTGGCTACCATCGCTATTCAGTGTCTCATACCAACTGCTGGCTACCATCGCTATTCAGCGTCTCATATTAAGTGCTGACTACAATCGCTATTCAGCATCTCATATCAAGTGCTGGCTACCATCGTTATTCAGCATCTCATATCAAGTGCTGACTACCATTGCTATTCAGCATCTCATATCAAGTGCTGGCTACCATCGTTATTCAGCATCTCATATCAAGTGCTGACTGCCATCGTTATTCAGCGTCTCATATCAAGTGCTGACTGCCATCGCTTTTCAGCCTCTCATATCAAGTGCTGACTGCCATCGCTATTCAGCGTCTCATATTAAGTACTGACTACCATCGCTATTCAGCGTCTCATATCAAGTGCTGGCTACCATCGCTATTCAGCATCTCATATCAAGTGCTGGCTACCATCGCTATTCAGCATCTCATATCAAGTGCTGGCTACCATCGCTATTCAGCGTCTCATATCAAGTGCTGACTACCATCACTATTCAGCGTCTCATATCAAGTGCTGACTGCCATCGCTATTTAGCGTCTCAAACCAAGTGCTGGTTACCATCGCTATTCAGCGTCTCATATCAAGTGCTGGTCACCACCGCTTTTCAGCCTCTCATATCAAGTGCTGACTGCCATCGTTATTCAGCCTCTCATATCAAGTGCTGACTGCCATCGTTATTCATTGTCTCATATCAAGCGCTGACTGTCATCACTATTCATCGTCTCATACTAAGTGCAGGTTACCATCGCTACCCAGCGTGTCATACCAAGTGCTGACTACCATCGTTATTCAGCGTCTCATATCAAGTGCTGACTGCAATCGCTATTCAACGTCTCATATCAAGTGCTGACTGCCATCATTATTCAGCGTCTCATATCAAGTGCTGACTGCCATCATTATTCAGCGTCTCATATCAAGTGCTGACTACCATCGTTATTCAGCGTCTCATATCAAGTGCTGACTGCCATCGCTATTCAGCCTCTCATATCAAGTGCTGACTACCATCGTTATTCAGCGTCTCATATCAAGTGCTGACTGCCATCATTATTCAGCGTCTCATATCAAGTGCTGGCTACCATCGCTATTCAGCGTCTCATATCAAGTGCTGACTGCCATCGCTATTCAGCCTCTCATATCAAGTGCTGACTACCATCGCTATTCACCCTCTCATATCAAGTGCTGGCTACCATCGCTATTCAGCATCTCATATCAAGTGCTGACTACCATCGCTATTCAGCGTCTCATATCAAGTGCTGACTGCCATCGCTATTCAGCATCTCATATCAAGTGCTGGCTACCATCGCTATTCAGCGTCTCATATCAAGTGCTGACTGCCATCGCTTTTCAGCCTCTCATATCAATTGCTGACTGCCATCGTTATTCAGCGTCTCATATCAAGTGCTGGTCACCACCGCTTTTCAGCCTCTCATATCAAGTGCTGACTACCATCGCTATTTAGCGTCTCAAACCAAGTGCTGGTTACCATCGCTATTCAGCGTCTCATATCAAGTGCTGGTCACCACCGCTTTTCAGCCTCTCATATCAAGTGCTGACTGCCATCGTTATTCAGCCTCTCATATCAAGTGCTGACTGCCATCGCTATTCAGCCTCTCATATCAAGTGCTGGTCACCACCGCTTTTCAGCCTCTCATATCAAGTGCTGACTGCCATCGCTATTCAGCGTCTCAAACCAAGTGCTGACTGCCATCGCTATTCAGCCTCTCATATCAAGTGCTGACTACCATTACTATTCAGCGTCTCATATCAAGTACTTACTGCCTTCGCTATTCAGCGTCTCAAACCAAGCGCTGACTGCTATCGCTATTCATTGTCTCATATCAAGCGCTGACTGTCATCACTATTCATCGTCTCATACTAAGTGCAGGTTACCATCGCTACCCAGCGTGTCATACCAAGTGCTGACTGCCATCGCTATTCAGCATCTCATACCCAGTGCTAACTACCATCGATACTCAGCGTCTCATACCAAGTGCTGACTACCATTGCTATTCAGCGTCTCATACCCAGTGCTCACTTGCATCACTACTAGCATATTAGTCTCCAGAATATCATCCATCACTCATTTGCTTCAGGGTTTTTTGTATCTGCATTCTATCAAATCTATGGGCAGTCTATACGACTGGAACTTCAGTGTCTTCAATCCATATCTTTACACTTCCTGCTTCATCAGTGCTTATATAGTCCTCCCATATCTATCTCGGTATTTTCTCCAGGTACCTGCCCCGAGGGCCACGACCTGTTCACTTGGCGCACCAAAACACACATCCCGCTTGTAGGAGTCACTGGTGAATACCATCAGGTGGACTAGTCTCCGCGCCTTGGGGTAGGACTCGCCAACACCAGGGAGAGACGTATGAAGAGGATGTACAGTATGTATTGCCTTCCTACAGTTGAAGCCAATAAACGTCCAGGCTTGACACGTGTCCATGCATGTTGTAGCTGCGAACTTTAGCCCTTTATCTAAAATGCTTATGCGATCTTTGTTCAATGTGGTTGTGCTCAGGTTGACTATGCCTTATCCTGGGATGTTGGTAGTTGTGGGTGCTGTCTTTTTGTTTTTCTGTTGTTCTCCTCCCTTACATCCTCTCCTTGTTCTCCCAGTTTTCTTTTGAGTTGTTTGTTTGGAGAAGAGACAGGCCCCTGGCAGGAACTGGGGCCTGTCTGTATATCTAAAAAATGGTTGCACCATGTGTTGTCTGATGAGGATATATTGGGTTGCAAGTCTGGTTTTGTAGCATGTGGTGGTTGTCTTGCAAGGTTGGTTTTGTCTTCGCTCAACAGTTGTGCTCACTGATAAAGAGTAGTTTGAGGAGTGACAGTTAAAGCTGTTGAGAGAGTAGAGCGGAGGTACCTGCTGATCAGGGAGGGTCGTACTCCATGCCTCTGGTGAGCTGACACCATTGATGTGAGTCACAGAGGATCAGGAGGAGACATATGACAAGTAGAGCTTTAAGAGATACGGATCTTTGGTGACAGACCAGCAGTTGATGAGCTTTCCTGTGACCCCAGCACGTGTAAGAGAGGTACAGAAGGAACTGTCCCAGGGGCTGTGAAGCTACTGACGTGGTCATGGTGCTGCTTGTATGAGTTTCATCTTCTTTCCCAGCTGACTATAGCCAAGGAGGGCAGCACTAACCACTTTATTGTGATTTCAGCTCAGCATCCATATTTTCCAGAACAACTTCACTTATCCGATGCCTCGTGCTAATGAAAGGATACACTATACACCACCTAAACTAAATTGTTTGAAAAGTAATAATAATTCTTCTATATTAAGCCAACACAGAAGAAATAAATTGATATTACAAAAATTGCATCAAACAGTGAAGATTTCATTTACTTTAAAGGAAATAACAAGTTATCAGCCCCAGAATAGACTGTAGGGGGTAAATTTACTAAGATTCGAGTTTGGTCAAGTTTTGTTATTTTTTTAGACTTGATTTGCATCGCTGAACTCTGGTGAGTTTACCGTTTGTAAACTCTCAAATTTACAAAGAAGTGAGTTTAGCTGAGAGTTGGCCGATGGTGAAGCAGATCGAGATATCTCCACCAAGTTGCAAGTTTAGATGAGATTACTCACCCGACATTGCAGTGTTTTCGCTCTGCAAAACTCTCCCGAACAAGAAGCCTGCACATATCAGTGAGATATATGAAGGCTGCTTGTGTGTTCTACATGTAAAAAAAGGTTTAAATGTTAAAAAAAAAATACGCCGGGTCCCTCCAAAAGCATAACAAGCCCGAGGCTGCTCAGCCAGTCCTGGTTCCTAAAATTACGGGGAAAAAAAGTGTAGAGCTCCCCTGTAATTTAGGAACCAGCACCAGGCTGCAGGACCAGTCCTGGTTTTAAATATAAGGGGGGAAAAATACGTAGGGGTCCCCCTATATTTAAAACCAGTATTGGACCCAAACCGACCAGGGTGTAATGCCACAGCCAGGAGACCCTATCACCTGGTCTCTCTGGCCAAAGCATTAACACTCCAAGCCAGTCAGCAGCCCAAGCCAGGGATCTCAGGGGAAGAGGGAACCCCCAAGAAGGGGGTCCCCTCTCTCCCAAAACCCCAGGCTTAGGCTAAAGCCTGAGGATCTTCCCTGCACCCTTGGGCTATGATTTCGGGGGTAATAGTATTGTAAAAATAGTTCAAAACTATTGTATTTTACAGTGGAACTACAAGTGCCAGCATGCCTGCATTTTGGCACTTGTGGAACTACGTGCCAGCAGGCATCCAGCACCTGTACCCCCACTGTAAAATAAATAGTTAAATAACCACAACACTCACACACCGTGTATAGTACAACTTTATTACATACCTACCTACCCCACTCACACATACTTACCTGCTGCCAGCTGATCTGTCCCCTTGTCCATGTAGAATACACTGGGAGTACCTGGAAAAAAGATCCCATACTCAACTACATCCTAGCGCCGCTCTCCGTAGCATCCCCGTACTTGTCAAAATAAAAAAAACAGTGAACCGATCCAAACGGACAGGTGTAAGTATGTGTTGTCACATATACTTACACTACGCAAAATGACAGATGATCGCTATCATCTGTATTTCCCATGGACTGGCGGGCCGTGGGATTTCACAAAGTGGCCCGGCACCTGTCATTTGCAATGTGTTGTATTTGTGACAACACATATACCAACACATGTCCGCATGGATCGGCTCAGTCGGTTTGTTTTTTTGGCCAAGTCCGGGGATGCTACACAAGGACAGAGGTAAGTATTGGATCTTTTTTTCAGGTACCCCCGTGGATTCTACTTTGACAAGTGGACGTGAACATCTGGCAGCAGGTATGTAATGTGTGAGTGGGATCGGTGTATGTATTAAAGTTATACTGTATAAGGGGTGTGTGTACTGTTTATTTAACTATTTTTTTTACTGCGGGGGTACGGGTCCTGGACGCCTGCTGGCACTTGTAGTTCCACAAGTGCCAAAGGGCTGGTATGCTGACATCTGTAGTTCCACTGTAAAAAACAATAGTTTTACAATAAAGAGCCCAGGCTTGAGGCTAAGCCTGGGGTGCTCGGGAGAGGGGGGACCCCATTCTTGGGGGTTCCCACCTCACCTGAGATCCCCGGCTTGGAGTGCGAATGCTTTGGCTGGGGTGACCCGGTGATAGGTTCCCTTGGCTGTGACATCACACCCTGGCCGGATTGAGTCTGGTGCTGGTTTTAAATATAGGGGGACACTTACGCATTTTTTCCCCCTATCTTTAAAACCAGGACTAGCTCAGCAACCAGGTGCTGGTTCCTAAAGGGGAGACCCTATTAATTTTTTTCCCTGTCATTTTAGGAACCAGGACTGGCTGAGCAGCCCGGGGCTGGATATGCTTTTGGGGGGGAGGACCCTACGTCATTTAAAAAAAAAAAAGAAACACTTTAAATTAGGTATATAGGAAGAAACATACACAAATCACACTGATCTGTGTATGTTTCTGCCAAACTCGCAGCTCAGGAGGTGGAGTGTTTGAAACTTCAATTTATCAGCAAGTTTGCTACAAGCTCATCCAAGATTGTCATCTCGATTCTTGGTAAATTCCCGAGTTGCATCTTTTTCATGAAAAGTACTTCCAAGTTTGGCCAATGATGAGTTGATTTGAGTTTGCGATCTCACCCAAGTTTTACCAGTGAAAAGAGAGAAATCTCTCCCAAACTCACACGAGTTTATCTTTAGTAAATTTGCGAGTTGAAAAAAATGCCTATACTCACCCGAGATTGCAATCTCGACCATACTCAAATCTTAGTAAATTTACTCCTAGGACTCCTATATTATACAAAAACATCCATTTATTTGTCACATGTACCATAGATGAGACCATCTGGATCTTATGTACAGCTGTGGTGTGTCTACTCATTGACGCCTGAACCATCTCTGGAGGCTTACAGAGCGCTGCAACAATCTTAATTTCAGTAAAGATTCACTTTATGCATGTCGTTTTTGTTAAGGGCCACAACTGAACACATGGGGGTATATTTACAGTACTAAAGTGAGAGTTTTTAGAAGTAGAGCTGTTGCCCATAGCAACCAACCAGATTTTAGCTATTATTTTCTAGAAGGTGCTAGTTAAATGATAAGTAGAATCTGATTGGTTGCTATGAGCAACATCTCCATTTATAAAAGGGGCACTACTACAGTGGGCATTGCATAGGGGGCACTACAGTGGGCATTGCATAAGGGGCACTACTACAGGGGCACTGCATAAGGGGCACTACTACAGGGGCACTACTACTATGGGCATTGTGTATAAGGGGCACTACTGTGTGACATAACATGAATAAGGGACACTACTATGTGGTGTAATGTTAATCAGGGGCACTATTTATGGTGTAATGTGATTAAAATTGTGCTACTATGTGGCGTAATCTGAATTGGGGAAACTCTGTGTGATTTCGGCAGGGCTGACCCCGCGCCCCTTGCAGCGAGGTCATGCCCCCTTTTTTTCGGGCTCGGTACATCACAATAGGTTTTAAGCTTTATAACTAGATCACAGAGTCCAAAAGTCTGGCTACCCCCGTCATACAGTATATTCTCTTCATCATAAAAATCAATGACTGCCAGTATAAATAAATCATGAATTATAACATCATTCACAGAATTATTTTTCCCCTCTGGCTAGTACTCATGGGCCTGAATTCTTCCCTTACCTGTCCGAGGCTAACTTATACCAATCTCTCTGGGACTGTCCAGTAGTCAGGAGATCTGGGTGGCAAGTGAAATGGGGCATAACAACCATTGGACTGACTGTGGGCCTGATTCAGAAGAGTTGGAGGCTGATGCCACAGCAGCTGCAAATTTAGGTCACAGCATGCCTGTATTTAAGTCTCCACCCCTCCCCCCTGCTGCAGCCCACAAATGGTCCCTCTGAGCTAAAAAAAAATCCTCACTGCGAGCGACATCGGTAATGACACTAGACACATGCACAGATCAATGATTATCTCTGATCTGCGTATACAATGCCACTGCGTCCATCTCTGAATCAGGCCCTATGTACCATTCACTCCAGAATGGGTGGTATTAAGGATCCCTACCCTCAGCAACAAATCACAAAAGGTTGTAAAAAACTCCTATTAGCCATAAGCTGGGCAGCTGAGAAAACTATTCTTCAAAATTGTGTGCAACCAAGTCTGTGTCACTAAATGTCTCTCTGCCATTTCATCCCGAATGTCATCCCGCCACCTCAAACTTAATATATCCAAAACAGAATTAATTATATTTCCACCAGCCAACAACAGATACCAACCTGATATCTCTATTACCGTGGACAACTTGACAATCAACCCCACCCCACAAGCTCGCTGCCTTGGTGTCATCCTTGACTCTGAACTGTCTTTTGTTTCCCACATTCAATCTGTCTCTAAATCCTGTTACATACATCTAAAAAACATTCGACCATATCTCACACAAGACACTGCAAAAACTCTAATACATGCACTCATTTCCCGCATTGACTATTGCAATAGTCTCTTTACTGCTCTTCCCAAAAACAGGCTCTCTCCATTACAATCCATTATGAATGCAGCTGCGAGGCTGATCTTCCTCGCCAAAGTTACATCATTTGCTGGTCCGCTCTGTCAGTCCCTCCATTGGTTGCCGGCTTTCTACCGTATTCAGGGCCTGATTCAGAGCCGGACGCTATTTGCGGACGGTCGTTCTGAAAAAGGGGCCGGATATTTAAATTGAGCATTCGCTCTTTGCGGTCTGTGGACGCCTCTATGTCTGAGCGAGCATCCGAAAAATGCGCTCGCTATTTTGTAAAGACGCCGCTTTGCCGTTCGCATCATACATCATCTCCTGTATTTATTAGATTAATCGGGAACATCGAAAGGCATCGGAACTGCTCGCAGTGCTTGTGGTTGGATTTACTTCCCGCAATCACTGCGAGCAGTTCAGGCTAAAAGACAATCGAGTGATGTGGTAGATGACGCTGCTTTGTTAATTATGCACGCCCATTAAACACCATTTTGACCGTTTGGCACGCCTGCATTCGGATCTCCACTCCCCCGTTTTCAAGCACCTTCCCCTGTTACCACCCACAAACGGTACACTCTGTCAATCAAATTATCAGCCCCTCGCTGTTTTACGAGCACACGATTTCCGACCACAATGACTGGTTTGTGCATGCGCATTACGACCCATACGCATGCGCAGTTGTGCGAACATCGCTCAGAGCGAACGAGCGGGCGCTTACGAGCGGCTCTGAATCAGGCCCTCAATACAGAATACTTTTGCTTACACATAACCAAACCACACCAACATAGATCTCTTCACTCATCTCAAAATATCTTCCAACCCGTCCTCTCCGCTCAGCACAGGATTTGCATCTCTCATCCCCATGCATTACTTGCTGCCAGTCACGGTTACAGGACTTTTTTCGGGCAGCACCAACTACCCACTCTATGGAATGCCTTACCATGCACAACAAGACTTTCCTCTAGTCTCCAATCCTTCAAGCATTCCCTGAAAATTCACCTCTTCAGGCAAGCTTATCAGATTCCAGAACCGCCCACATAACCTTCATAGCTTCCATATCTAATTACATCCCCTTTCACAGTCCACACACAACCTCACACATTGTCTTTCATTCACATCCTCCTAATATTTCTGTTTGACTGGATCAAGCAGCCCACCAAGAAACTCTGGAATCTGGCTAGACCAAACTGCAATATATAGCACCTATCCTTGTTTATCAATGCCTATTTCCCTATAGATTGTAAGCTTGCGAGCAGGGCCTTCCTACCTATATATCTGGAAGGGTAGGCACTTCTCCCGCATTTTGGCCACTTCCTAGTAAAGTAGGCAGAATTGGGAGAATTTCTGTGGAGATCGCGAATCCCCGTGTAAGGGGCAGGGCTTAATGATGCGATTCTTCATGAATCGCGTCATTTACCCCCACCCAATATTTAAATTGGCACCAATCGTGGTAATTTGCCGCATAGGGGCAGGGCTTAATGATGCACCCTGTCAGGCCCCGCCCCATCGCAACCCAGCTGCTTCTCCTCCCCGGGCTTATCCCGGGGAGGAAAAAAAAAAGTAGGCAAGCATGTATATATTTCAAAATTAGTGGGTGAAAATCATATGTACAGAAGAAGAAACAGATGGAACTTTTTTTTTGCTGTCTGAGTTATTTTCGTACATTGCTTTTTACTATACAGAGGTAAATCGATAGAAGTCTTTGCATCTCTACCTGATACAGGCTATGAGTCAAGGATTCCTTATTGGTGTCTGACTAAACATAGAATTTGACGGCAGATAAGAGCCACTTGGCCCATCTAGTCTGCCCCATTTTTAAACATATTATTACCTCAACCCTTATTGATCCTTACTTCTTCTGAAGGATATTAACCTAGACAAGGTTAAGCTTGTGCATTTGAGCCCCTGGGTGAACAATGGATATGTACTTTTTTTCTGAGGATATTTAGAGTAATTCTAATTTTAGACTCATAGTTTTATTTATTATTACTGCTGCTATAGTATGACATTTTTTGTGAAGGTACTCTAATTGATGTGAGATCACTTATATTTTCATCTTGATATACAGTACAAAACATGCATGTTATATGCTAACACATGTTCTAATTACTGTTTGAGATGTTTCACTTCAATCAAAATGTTTTTAAAAAAAAGCAATTAACAAATAAAACTAATATTTATATTCTATAACGATGTTAATAATAAACTTGGCCAAGTACAATTACTACAGTGATATTTTTCACAGTAGTGTTACCACAAACTGTTCAACTGATTATTTACATGGGCTGTTAACATTCATGCAAGACGATCAAATATAATAGTAAGGTGCAGGTGATACATGTTAGAGCAAAATGTTTAAAATAACTTATTTAGGAACAAGTAGCCATGTTAATCAATGTATTACCAGTTTCTACTTGATTGAAAAAATAAAGTTGTACAAAATTGATATAATTAAAGATAAAACATGAAAAATTCCACAAATTTGGTATCCCTGCAGGGATAGAACATAACATAGCTTTAAAAATAAAAAAGCATATGTGGACCATAGTTTTATTGTCTTGTGTCTTTTTTAACAAAACATAGCACATTTATTAATTTTATGTTTAGAGGCTTCTACATATTTTATCCAATACAAATTATATGTATTAAAATGTTTTGCATTGCAAGAGTTGGGGTACAAAAAATGTGAATGCACTGCTGGAGTTACCCAGGTTAAAAAAAAAGTTTACTCTAAATAGATAATTGCACATACTGTAATTGACTTTTATCTACTTTCCTTCTCCCCCCCCCCCTGCACAATTTAAATATGTTTTTGTGCAACATATTATTAGGCAAAGCAATATATTTTGTGGAATATTATTAGGTAATTAATATTTATTTTGTTTATCGTTATGTAAAAATATATATTTAATTTCTGTAACAATATGTGAAATAAAAAAATAATTTTCTGTAACATATTATTATGTCAAAGTATTTATTTTGTCTAGTAATATTTTGTTTAAAAAAATGGATATTTTTTTGTGGGTTAGGCAATAGCCTAATTCAATAAAAAAAAAACCAGAGGCCCTCATTCAGAGCCGCTCGTAAGCAGCCGCTCGTTCGTTCTGACCGATGTTCGCACATCTGCGCATGCGTATGGATTTTAATACGCATGCGCGAACCAGTCAGTGCGGCCGAAAATGGTTTGTTCGCTATATAGCGAATGCCTGCTACTTTGAGTGACAGAAGGAGGCGTATGTGGGTGGTAACAGGGGAAGGTGTTTGAAAACGGGGAGTGAAATTCAGAACGCAGGCGTGCTTAAAGGTCAAAACAGGCGTTTTAAGGGAGTGCATAATTAATCCAGCAGCGTCATTGACTACGTCACTTGTTTTTTTTTTACTCAGAACTGCTCGCAAAATAGCGGTTGAAAAAACCAACCACACGAATAGCGAGCAGTTCATACGCTGTTCGATGTACTCGATTAATCTAATAAATAGCGGACATGACATGTGGTGCGTGCGGCAAGGGGGCGTATTTTTCAAAATTACAACCGCAAGTTTAGCTCGCTCGTTCAGACTTAGAGGCGTGAACAGACCGCAATGTGCGAACGGATCATTTGAATAGCCACCTCTTGTTTTTGAACGAACGACCGCAAATAGCGAGCGGCTCTGAAGGGCCAGAGCATGAAAGAAGATTTCTGCAATAAATTATATTTAACCATTTATCTTTTTAAGGGAAGTATCTAATCTTTATAGGAATAAATCTATGATTTTACTAAATATTAATGCATTTGTTTCTCCAGTGGAACTATGATCTATATATTTTTTGACCTGCGTTATGCACTTTTAGTTTTAAACACTGCAATTTTTATCTTAAAAGCAAACAATCTTCATCTTTAAAGCAGACTTCACAGCATCATTCTTTAAGCTGTATATAATGGGGTTTAGCACCGGGACAACAACTGTGTTAAAAAGGGAGAATATTTTATTGGAATTTAAAGTGTCCATTGATGTCGGTCTCAGGTACTGGCAGAAAAGTGTCCCGTAGAGAAGGACAACCACCGTGACATGTGAAGAACAGGTATAGAATGTTTTACGCCTCCCGGAGCTGGAACGGATCCTCATTATTGAGACAATAATGAAAATATAAGAGATGAAGGTGAGAAAAAATGGGGTGGCACTTAGAAGGAACAAACCTTCTGTAAAGATCAAGACTTCCAGGGCAGAGGTGTCACTGCAAGATAATTTCATGACTGCCATGATGTCACAGAAGAAGTGATTGATTACATTGGATCTATAACAGGATAATCGTAATAATAACACAATATAGGGTACAAGTTCAATAACCCCAACTAGCCAACATAGCAAGGCCAACAAAGAACAAGCTCTGCAGTTCATGACCATTGGATAATGCAAAGGGTTACATATAGCCACATATCGATCATAGCTCATAGCCGTCAATATTAATAGCTCATTAGAAGTAAAACACGAGAAAAAGTACAACTGCGTCATACATGAGGAGTAGGAGATTGTCTTATTCCCTGATACAAACATGGCAAGGACTTTGTGCAAAGTAATGGTAGAACAAAACATATCTAGGGTGGACAGGTTGCCCAGGAAGAAGTACATGGGAGTGTGGAGCTTACGGTCCAAGCAGACCAGGAAAAGTATGGTCATGTTACCAACAACAGTTATGAGATAGATGAGAAGTACCAGGAGGAAGATAGGAAGCTGCAGTTCTGGCACATCTGAAATACCCATAATAATAAAATAGCTTACAGTGGTCCTATTTATCTCATCCATCACTCTGCATGTGGTTAGGGATCCATATGAAAAAAGTAAACACATCAGATTTTTAGATGAATTTGTAATATGTATAACTCTAAATATATTCATAACATTGAGCTAAAAACAAAACAAAGTTGATGTAGTTTTAAAAAAAATATTAATTACTCAAGAGGCTGATGGTGCGTACATACAGTAGGACTTTCATGAACGATATAGTTCATATCGTTATCGTTCACTTTTTTGCAGTAACCAACCTGACAATGCCCAACAATGTGTGTGGCGTTTATCTCAAGAATAATTGCCAGGAATTATGTCATGTGAATGTGTGTATATATATATATATATATATATATATATATATGTGTGTGTGTGTGTGTATAAAAATGGTTTCTAGGCGGTGTCCTGTACTTGACCTATAGGAATACAAGGCTTGGGGGAGATTTGTCTCCCTGTAACCAGGAATCCAGATAGCCATCTCTTATCTGTACAGGCCATAAAGTTTGGGGAGAGATACATCCTTAATGCAGATGGTCAGACTCAGTCAAGCCAGGTCACATGATATAAATCATTTTAGGATGGGTGAGGGCAGGGATGTATGGTATGTGACTGGTTTCTAAATCCCCATCCACCCTGTTTCAAGACACAGTACCTCCTATAGACAATTATGTGAAAAGGTGTGTCCCATATCTTAATGTCCATGGTACAGCAAAGAAAGAGTTAAAAACCCCAAGGCTGGGGGCTAGTGCAGCTGTGAGGGTATAACTGTGCTTCTCCCTCTGTGATAAGTGTTCTTGTGCCTAAGGAGAGTCCTGACGACTGGCCTGGACCCGATGCTTCATGTGTCTCCTTTACAACAGGGTATAAGAAGTGTAAAGACTCTGGGTTTTCTATCATTTTAATTCCTTTTATTTTTACTTATTTGTGATATATTTGTATTGTCCATATTTGTATTACCTTTTTCTGTAATCAACAACCTTGGAAATATTTTTCGAATTAAATATTCTTAATCCAGTGTATTCTCCGTGTTCTTGTTGAATTCATGAGCCTGTAAGCTCAAAGCTACGTACCTATATGTAAGTGAGTGTGCAAATTGATATTTGAGGGGAGAACCGAACGACTCCTATGAACTTCGTTGGTGGTGGCAGTACTGTGTTAGACTAACCGCACATGCTGAGGTAACCATAAGTCACTGGTGGCAAATCTCAGATTGAGGTATCTGGAGAATCGGCCGGCTGGTCGTGACAATGCACTTTACCACATGGACGATAAAGATATCTTTCATCGTCCATGCATGTAGGCCAATTTGGACAATATCGTCAACTTTGCCTGTTCAGAGATGAGGCTGGATGACTTCACTGAAAGAGGCCTTTGAAAGATCTTTGAAATATATCTTTGAAAAATATCTTTCAAGTCGTTGGTGGTACAGATCGTACCGTGTGTATGCACCATTAGTTTAGTTGTCTGGAACAAAACTGGTATAGAAGAATATGACATAATGATGTACTATGAGTTCTGACGGGCAGGGCCCGCTTTCCCCTTGTACACCCCTCAGCACTATCCATGTCACCTGTGCTCCTCATCATTTGTCTCCAAGTCCCATTCCGTGTCTCTACCACTTGTTAGGTTGCGGCCTAGGATCGGCCATTACTCACCCCAGCGCCAGCTTCCCCAGACTTCTCGAGCGGTCAGATGTCAGGTGCGGTGGACTGTGACACACTGATGATTATGCCTAGGGACCGCTTGGACATCCATGTGCTGCTCTGTGACTTGGCTGCTGCAGTTGCCGTCATGGGCACATCCATGACAGTCTCCTTCACCTGACTAACCCTTTACCCAATGGTAGCGTGGTTGTTGTCAGCTGACGCTGACCTCCAATGGACTGCTACCTTAGGTGTATAACAGGGCTCTGGACAGCAGGAAGTTGCCTGTACAACGTTGTTACTTCTGGTGTATGCTTGCCGTTACTACGTTCCAGGTTCCGTGCTCCTCTCTTGTCAGAACTATGTCTAGTGTTAAACATCAACGTGTGTACTCAGTACCAGCATCAAGCATCATCTCCTGATACCATCCTTCAGTGACAGTACTGTGTCTAAAATCACAGTGTGTGCACTGTGGTGCCCTGTGCGATGGCACCGGCCGCACTTCCCTAGCTACGGCCCTGGTACTCAGTATCTTCATCTAGTACCATCTCGTGATAACATCTTCCTGTGACAGTGCTGCATCTAAAACCACAGCGTGTGTACTGAGTACCTTCTTCAAGTACCATCTCGTGATAACATCTTCCTGTGACAGTACTGCGTCTAAAACCACAGCGTGTGTACTCAGTACCTGCATCTAGTACCATCTCCTGATACCATCCTTCAGTGACACTGCTGCGTCTAAAACCACAGCGTGTGTACTGAGTACCTTCATCTAGTACCATCTCGTAATAACATCTTCCTGTGACAGTACTGCGTCTAAAACCACAGCGTGTGTACTCAGTACCTGCATCTAGTACCATCTCCTGATACCATCCTTCAGTGACAGTGCTGCGTCTAAAACCACAGCGTGTGTACTCAGTACCTGCATCTAGTACCATCTCGTAATAACATCTTCCTGTGACAGTGCTGCGTCTAAAACCACAGCGTGTGTACTGAGTACCTGCATCAAGTACCATCTCGTGATAACATCTTCCTGTGACAGTGCTGCATCTAAAACCACAGCGTGTGTACTCAGTACCTGCATCTAGTACCATCTCCTGATACCATCCTTCAGTGACACTGCTGCGTCTAAAACCACAGCGTGTGTACTGAGTACCTGCATCAAGTACCATCTCCTGATAACATCTTCCTGTGACACTGCTGCGTCTAAAACCACAGCGTGTGTACTGAGTACCTGCATCAAGTACCATCTCCTGATAACATCTTCCTGTGACACTGCTGCGTCTAAAACCACAGCGTGTGTACTGAGTACCTGCATCCAGTACCATCTCCTGATACCATCCTTCAGTTACAGTGCTGCAGCTAAAGCCACAGCGTTTGTACTCAGTACCTTTTTCACACCAAGCGCACTCTATACGTAGCTGAGTTCTACTAGCGCTATTCTCCTGTGTCTCACCTGCGATTGTGTTCCTCCATTTCCCACTTGTACCGGATACCTGTCCAAAGGGCCGCGACCTGCCGGCTGGGTGCAGCATAAACCCAAATCCCAATTGGAGGGGACACTGGTGAACTTCCAGATACAATGAGTTGCCCTACCTTCATCCCGTGTCCACAGTCTACCTAGTTTGTTATTGTATTGCTATGTATGTTGTTCCTAGACATTTCTATTTACACTGTACTGTATTTATGATATGTCATGTTATACTGTTACTATGTATATCCCGTGTATGGTAATGATGGCACTTTGTGGCGCCTTAAAAATAAACAAATATAAATAATAGGCAGCAATAGGGCTGTTGTGTGTCTGTTCAGTTGCCCAAGATCTGCATCTCCTATATTCACTGAGTGCTACTGGAACCAGTATTCTCTGAATGCTGGGATAAAAGGGTATATTTACAAAAGTCGTCACCTCTCAGTGGGTTTTACCTAGTCATTTAAAGCAGCAACAAGGTTGAGTGCAGAACACAACAAGCTTTGCAATTAATATTAGTGCCACTTTAAATTTAAAGGTCAAACCCGCCAAGAGATAGCGGTTTGCAAAGGCCAACGCTTTGTAAATATATTCGGAAAAGTTAAAGCATTATTAGAGAACAACATACAGAGATACTGTGTCAATAGACAGTTCAGTTCCACCCTGAAAATAAGCATTTTCACTTTTATTTAACATTATTTTTACGGAATGATTGTTAAGGTGCGTACGTACTAAGCGATATATTGCACAATTTGCCTGATTTCGACGCATCGGATGGACAAATCGTGTAAAATATGTCCAAATTGTGAGTGTCCAGTCAGGATCTCGATGGCGATGTGCGTCCCCGCTGGCTGTACATCGCATCTTCAGATCTTGCCTACAAGCAGGCAAGGTCTGCCAATCTCGTTAACAAGAATCAGGTTGTTAGTCAGATCATTTGTCAGATTGGACAGTTTAGGCAAGATATCATTTTTCTGGGAGTGCAGAGGAGTTGCGGGAGGAGTTGAAGGGAAATCATTGGCAACATCGCATCTTGTGCGAGTCATCTAGTGGGTAGGCACCTTTAGAGCGTGCAGTGACTGCGGCTTGAGCCGTCAGACCCAGGGGCATACACATTCAGCCAGAATCAAAGCAATATCTCACCTAGGGGTATATTTACTAAAGTGCTGGTCTTTAGAAGCGGAGATGTTGCCTATAGCATCCAATCAGATTCTACTTAACATTTATCTAGCACCTTCTAGAAGATAGTAGCTAGAATCTGATTGGTTGCTATGGGCAGCATCTCCACTTCTAAAAACCTGCACTTTAGTAAATACACCCCCTAGTCTCTGAAATACAAATTAAACAGTATGCTGCTTGTGAGACAAAATAAGATACAGTTTCCGAGTTCACAAAGGATCCTTAGGGGCATATTTACTATAAATTCTGGTCAGCCTTTGAAAATTAAGAATCCTTAACAGTGGTACTGATCGTTCCGACAGCTACAGCTGTCGTTGCCCTATCACCACAGCAGGGACCTGCTTCGGCGGCTGCTGGCTCCGAACTGCGCGATGCTTGCAAGATCTTGGGCATGCCCAGCGGAGACAACCGGGAAGTACTACGCTGATGCGCTGTGTGCTCTGCTGGGGATCGCCGGAATATGGCAGATGACAGCTCATCAATGCTGCTTCCTGCTTCACCTTGGTAAATAGGCGAAGCAGGAAGAGTTATAGCGGCATGATTAGTGCCGCTATAATACATCTCCCCCCTTGTTAAATACTGCCCCCTTAGAAAACCATTGGGAAGGCGGCTGGAAAGCCGGAGACTTCTCTGATATCTCCTGCTTTCTCCCTTGTTAATTTAAGGGTTACTTACTTCTATCCTCAGACATGTGGAAACAGCTGTTTTCGCATATTTTTATGCTCAGAATTGCTAATAAATAGGCCCCTTAGAGAGTCTATTGTAAATCACTGCATTGGGGTTTTTTTTTAGGGGGGGGGGAATCTTACATTATTAAAAAACAACAAAAACAAACTATCTCTAAAATCTATATAGACAAAAATAAAATAATAAAATTTTGGTTAGCAATGTACAATATAAGACACGCAAACGAATGATTACTAATATTGAAAGGCCGCCAGGTACTGACAAGGAATTATTATTACAATAAAAAAATAAATATATCAATATTAACACCTGTCACATATACATTTAAAAGTATGCGACAGGAACTAGCTAAAAGACCCACACTTATACTGATGACAGGCATATACCTTGTGTTAATCCCGCATCACCTGTATAATGTACATTAGTAAATCAGTGACAACGTCGGTCTGGTTGCAGGAAACATACAGAGATTCCCTATCAGACCTGATAAGTAACGTCAGACCATAGTAATGTTACTGCTGATGATAAAAGCTTGCTGGCTGAGATCTTACTGTCCCCGTGTTAGTGAGAAGAGGAGATAACCCTTTCCATTTATCATTCTCTCTCCATGGCTGCAGATTAAATATACTTTGGATGAGATTGGGACCATCTCCCCAGTGGGACATAACACCGCAGAAGACCTGCAGTTCATCGAGCCTTGTTATTATCTGTGTTATTTATAGAGAAAATAAATATCAGTAATCCTCATTAAAGGGCTGATAATTTAGAAGTTCCTAAACCTCTTCTGCCTTGGGACTAGATTAAAGAATACTTTAAGCAGCCGTAAGCAGTAACTACCTACCTAATATAATGATTGTTTCAATAAGAACACTTACCTCACTGCCCACAAAGAGAAGCAATGACTCCTAATATCCTTATACAGTAGGGTGTATATTATTCCCATTATAAGGTGGCATATAATAGTATATGATTCCATACCAAAATATGGTGGTGACTAGATAGATACAATTTCCAGGGGCCATATTTGCACAACCTTCCCATAACGTTTTCCCGTTTGATGAAGCCGCCCCTTTTGGGCAATAGGGTGGGTTCCTCATTCCTGATTCTCGGTATAGAGATCGGCATTGGACATTGATGCTTTTTTGCAGACTTCAGTGTTCTGAGTAGGTACAAATTTGCATATGACTGCGCTGTCCTTATTTTTTCTGGGGCCCTCTGCAACCTACTCAGTGTAACAGGGTCTCCCCCTCCCAAGAGACATAATGTAGAAAAACAGAAGCAAGTAGTGCTGAGCATACATGAGTAAGGATAAAGTGTGTTTATTTATAGATTCACAGTCAAAATCCACAGAGAGAATTTTATATATATATATATATATATATATATATATACACAGTCAGGTGCATAGATATTGGGACATTGACAGAATCTTCATATTTTGGCCTCTATTCACCACCACAATGGCTTTGAAATGAAACAAACAAGATGTGCTTTAACTGCAGACTTTCAGATTTAATTTGAGGGTAATTACATCCAACTCAGGTGAACGGTGTAGGAATTACAACGGTTTCTATATGTGCCTCCCACTTTTTAAGGGGCCAAAAGTAATGGGACTATCAACTCAAAAGCTATTTCATGGACAGGTGTGGGCTATTCCCTCGTTATTTCATTATCAATTAAGCAGGTAAAAGGTCTGGAGTTGATTCTAGGTGTGACATTTGCATTTGGAATCAGTTGCTGTCGACTCTCAATATGAGATCCAAAGAGCTGTCACTATCAGTGAAGCAAGCCATCATTAGGCTGAAAAATCAAAACAAACCCATCAGAGAGATAGCAAAAACATTAGGTGTGGCCAAATCAACTGTTTGGAACATTCTTAAAAAGAAAGAACGCACCGGAGAGCTCAGCAACACCAAAAGACCTGGAAGACCACGGAAAACAACTGTGGTGGATGACAGAAGAATTATTTCCCTGGTGAAGAAAACCCCTTCACAACAGTTGGCCAAATCAAGAACACTCTCCAGGAGGTAGGTGTATATGTGTCAAAGTCAACAATCAAGAGAAGAGTGAATATAGAGGGTTCACCACAAGATGTAAACCATTGGTGAGCCACAAAAACAGGAAGACCAGATTAGAGTTTGCCAAACAACATCTAACAACATCTAAAAAAGCCATTACAATTCTGGAACAACATCCTATGGACAGATGAGACGAAGATCAACTTGTACCAGAGTGATGGGAAGAGAAGAGTATGGAGAAGGAAAGGAACTGCTCATGATCCAAAACATACCACCTCATCAGTGAAGCATGGTGGTGGTAGTGTCATGGTTTGGGCATGTATGGCTGCCAATGGAACTGGTTCCCTTGTATTTATTGATGATGTGACTGCTGACAAAAGCAGCAGAGTGAATTCTGAAGTGTTTCGGGCAATATTACATGCTCATATTCAGTCAAATGCTTCAGAACTCATTGGACGGTGCTTCACAGTGCAGATGGACAATGACCTGAAGCATACTGCAAAAGCAACCAAAGAGTTTTTTAAGGCTAAAAAGTGAAATGTTATGCAATGGCCAAGTCAGTCCCCTGACCTGAATCCGATTGAGCATGCATTTCACTTGATGAAGATAAAACTGAAGGGAAAGTGCTCCAAGAACAAGCAGGAACTGAAGATATTTGCAGTAGAGGCCTCACAGAGCATCACCAGGGATGATCTAACACCCAAATATAAACATTTGGTTGCCTTTAGAGGTGATAAGAGTGAACATTGATTAAACATATTGTATCCACTTATAGGCAATATCACGAGTGATTACATCCTATCCACTAAGTGACTACATCCTATTGACCACTAAGTTGTGAGTGTTCTTCCACCACTTAAAAGCAGTGGGTGTGATCGCCTGACTACTAAGCTGTGATCTATTTTGTTTATAAGCTATGACTGATGGTTCAGTATTATGTTGGTATGTATGGAATACATTATTGTCTATAAATAACCTTTGATAGTCTAAAAGATTGCCAATGATATAACTATTATTTATCCATACATTGAATTGACGTCTGTATCCTATATTTCTATACACCCGTTGTTTTCTTTTTAAGATGTACCCCTGATGAAGTCCTTTTTAGGATGAAACGCGTTGGGTTTTCATCAATTTATATGAACTGACATTTAATGTAAACAATATCTGACAGTTTTTTACTGTGTTTTATAAAATAAATATAGTGTTTTAAATACTACTTGTGCTTTCAAGGAAGTTTTATTAATTATTAATTGTGGCCCATTATGTCCGGGTGTATTTTGGTGTAAGGGTATTTTTCAGTGAGACCACAAAGATTAAGTAGCCATCTTGAGAACATTTATAGCCACCATCTTTAACGGTAGTTTAAAGGACCAACTCAAATGAAACATTAAGAAGTCTCTTGAAGAAAAATTCCACCATCTACTCTTCCATTTGGGACTGATTGATTAAGCACTAAGATTGCTTTTTATCTATATCTATTGTATTGTATGTCTGTCAGTATTCTTTCTTATAAATATTTATAAGGAGTCTATTTATGTGAGCGCCCTTTCACCCACTTTCTTTGGTAATATATATATATATATATATATACACATGCAAATATTTTATATATATATATTATAATATACAGTACTCAATCTTCATAAAATATACAATAATGTCACAAAGTACCATCTAATATATGACAATTAAATCTGAAATTATGCATAACCTGCACAGGATACAGATGCATCACGAATTGCTGTATAGCTAGGAGACCTAGGGCTCATATCTTAAACTTAAAGCAGTAATAATTATTAAGTCTAATTTATACAGCAGGAGGTAGTCTCTTTGGTAGAGTCTCTATAACAGTTACATAGGAGTAGTCTCTTTGGTAGAGTGTCTATAACAGAGTTACATAGACAGTAGTCTCTTTGGCAGAGTCTCTATAACAGAGTTACATAGGAGTTGTCTCTATGGTAGAGTCTCTATAACAGAGTTACATAGGAGTATTCTCTTTGGGAGAGTGTCTATAACAGAGTTACATAGTCAGTAGTCTCTTTGGGAGAGTGTCTATAACAGAGTTACATAGGCAGTAGTCTCTTTGGTAGAGTCTCTATAACAGAGTTACATAGGCAGTTGTCTCTTTGATAGAGTCCCTATAGCAGAAATACATAGGCAGCAGTTTCTTTAGTAGTGTCTCTATGGCAGAGTCACATAGGCTGTAGTCTCTTTGACTAAGTCTCTATAGCAGAGTTACATAGTTGGTAGTCTCCAGCAGAGTCTCTATGGCAGAGTTACATATGTGGTAGTCTCTGGCAGAGTCTCTATAGCAGAGTTACATAGTTGGTAGTCTCTGGCAGAGTATCTATGGCAGAGTTACATAGTTGATAGTCTCCAGCAGAGTCTCTATAGCAGAGTTACATAGTTGGTAGTCTCCAGCAGAGTCTCTATGGCAGAGTTACATAGGCGTAGTCTCTGGCAGAGTGTCTTCAGCAGTTACATACAGTAGGTGGCAGTCTCTGGCAGTGTCTCTTTGGCAGAGTCACACAGGTGGTAGTCTCTGGAAAAGTCTCTTTGGCAGAGTTACATAGGTGGTAGTGTCTGGCAGAGTCTCTATGGCAGAGTTAGATAGGTGATAGTCTCTGGCAGAGTATCTTCAGCAGTTACATAGGTAGCAGTCTCTGGCAGAGTCTCTATAGCAGAGTTACATAGGCAGTAGTCTCTGTCAAAGTCTCTATGGCAGAGGTACATACAGGTAGGTGGTAGTGTATGGCAGAGTTTCTATTGCAGAATTACATAGATGGTAGTCTCTGGCAGAGTGTCACGATCCTGTCTAGTTGTCACCTTTTTGCCTTGAGACTTACCTCTGTCAGCTGCTCCATGGATCTGTGTTTGCAATTCTCCTGGGACATCTGCTCTGGCTGAATCATGCTGGCTGTGATATCTCTGTGTGTGCAGACTGCTCTCCTAGCCAAACTGATTAATCACCTGGATCCTGCTCTGTCTGTGAGCATTGCTAGTCTTAATTGGAATCACAGGTGTGGTCCTGATTCTCAGAGCTGCAGAGATGAATACTCCTTTTGCATGCTGTGTCTTGCTCCACTCTGAATGCCACTGCCAGACCACCTGTCTGCATCCACCAATCGCTGCCAGACTCTTGGTATATAGATCCTCCTCTAATAGCACTCAGGGCTTGAACATCTCGTTACGTTCCGTGGTGTACAACTTGTGCAGTAGCTGTACCTGAGTTCCAGTGTGTCCCAGGCTCCTGCTGGTTCCTAGACCAGTGCTATCTGTAAAGCCTGCTACGTTCAGTTATCCACACGACTCCCAGGCCGCTCCAAGTGACTATCCATGCTACCCGCTTTTCCACACGGTTCCCAGGCAGCACAAAGTAGCTTCCACGCTACCACTTCTCGCCTACGGCTCCCAGGCCACTCCAAGTGACTATTCACGCTACCCGCTTCTCCACACGGCTCCCAGGCCGCACAAAGTAGCTTCCACGCTACCACTTCTCGCCTACGGCTCCCAGGCCGCTCCAAGTAGCTTCCACGCTACCAGCTTCTCCAAGTGACTATCCACGCTACCACTTCTCGCCTACGGCTCCCAGGCTGCTCCAAGTGACTATTCATGCTACCCGCTTCTCCACACGGCTCCCAGGCCGCACAAAGTAGCTTCCACGCTACCACTTCTCGCCTATGGCTCCCAGGCCGCTCCAAGTAGCTTCCACGCTACCAGCTTCTCCAAGTGACTATCCACGCTACCAGCTTCTCCACACGGCTCCCAGGCCGCACCAAGTAGCTTCCACGCTACCACTTCTCGCCTACGGCTCCCAGGCCGCTCCAAGTAGCTTCCACGCTACCAGCTTCTCCAAGTGGCTACCCAGCTACCAGCTTCTCCACACGGCTCCCAGGCCGCACCAAGTAGCTTCCACGCTACCACCTCTCACCCACGTCTCCCAGGCCGCTCCAAGTAGCTTCCACGCTACCACGTCTACCCACAGCTTCCCAAGCCACAACAAGTAGCTTCCAGGCTACCATCCGTCTGCAAGCTCATCTACTGGTACCTCGACCAGCTCAGTCTGCCTACCTGCCGGTCCCAGTCCGGTCCCTCCAAGTTCCTTCTGGTCTCATTCCAACCTCTCAAGTTTCCAGTTCCAGTCACTCATCACCCAAGGCAGTTCTCACTGCTACCCACTTCTTTTATTAAAAGAGCTATTCATGTCCCCCATGGTTCCAGTCCAGCCGGCCTCCAGTAATTCAAGTTCATCACCTGATACAGGTAACCCTCGAGCACCAATTGTGACAGTATGTTCAAGCCTAACGATGGTGGCGGATCAAGCACCTAATCCTGGATCAAGTGCTTTCCGTAACCTAATCACTCGTTTGGATTCACAGGAGGCGGTACAGCATCAAGTACTACAACTTCTGCAAATTCTGACTAACCGGATAGATGATACCCAAATCTTACCTGAACCCCTAACTACTTTCCATCAACTGCTGGAACAGCTACAGGCTCTACTCAGCAAAATCTTTCAGCTCATTCCTGAATTTCTTAGAGCTACCTCTGTCTTAACTAAAAACTCTGTCTTGGAATCTCTGAGAACCAAAGATTCTTCCATGCCAAGTGAAGTGAGACATCGAAGTTACCCGCGCTCCAAGCTCTCTGTGGCTGAACGCCAGCGGCGTAAAGATTTACATCTCTGTCGTTATTGTGGAGCTTCTGACCACTTTATCAAGGACTGTTCCCTTTGCAATTCCAGCAGTGGTTCCAGGTGTCAACGTCTCAGTGCCTGTTCCGGTCCAGTCCCAGATGCTGCCTGTTCCGGTCCCAGCCCGGATTCTGCCTGTTCCGGTCCCGTCCCGGATTCTGCCTGTTCCTGTCCCGTCCCGTATTCTGCCTGTTCCGGTCCCGTCCCGTATTCTGCCTGTTCCGGTCCCGTCCCGGATTCTGCCAGTTCCGGTCCCGTCCCGTATTCTGCCTGTTCTGGTAGGGAACTCCAGTTGGCAACCCCAGGAGGGGTCTCCAGAGTCTCAACCCCAGGAGGGTCCTTAAGTCTCGTAACCCAAGAAGGGGTTTTGAGTCACTCACCCCAAGAGGAAGTCTCTGTCCGCGCATCCCAAAAGGGGGGTTCATGTTCCATACCCCAAGAGGAAAAGTCGAGTCAGCTTCCCCAGAAGGGGATTTTGGGTCCCATACTCCAACAGGGAGTGTCAAGCTCTGTACTCCAGGAGGGGACCTTAAGTCTCTCACCCCGGGAGAGGGTTACAAGAATTGCACCCCAGGAGGGGGTCCCAAGTCTCGCACCCCAGGAGGGGGTCCCAAGTCTCGCACCCCAGGAGGGGTTCCCAAGTCTCGCACCCCAGGAGGGGGTCCTAAGTCTCGCACCCCAGGAGGGGTCCCAAGTCTTGCACCCCAAGAGGGGGTTCCAAGTCTCATACCCCAGGAGGTGGTTTCAAGTCCCGTTCCCCAGGAGCAGATTTCAAGTACCACACTCTTGGTGGAAGTTTCTACTGTCCTGTCTAAGAAAGAACATCAATCAACTTTGGTTGAATCATCCAATCATTGCGTTAAAGAATGTTTAAGTGGTTCCTTCTCAGTTCCTGAAAAGAATGCTGTAAATCAGGATGATATAGTGTCCATGACCTTCGATGATGATGTGTCCCAGTACACCATATTGCTTAAGCATTATGATGCCCTAATGAGAACCAATCCAGCTTGTGGTATTACTCCCACCAACATCGTCATGTTTCTTTTTATGCACTTTAGAGGTAAAGCCTTCGAGTGGGCCAACCCACTCATTGATTCCAAGGATCCAATTCTACAAGACATAATAGCCTTTAGTACAGCTCTGCTTAAAGAATTTGCTCCTATGTGTCCGTCTCCAGATACCTGTTCTGATAAATATTCTAGAGTTATTTCAGCACCTTCAGATATTAAACTCGCATACACCGCTGTACTCCCTTCTCAAAATCATACGGTACAGGATCAATCAGTCCGAGAGAAGAAGATGCAAAGAACTTTTAGAGACCAACAACACAATACCATGAGAGTTGGTTGTGTTTCCCCCTGCTCATCTCCAGAGTCCTCTAGGTTTTCAAGTCATGTTAACTCCTCTGATCTTCCTTTGGACATAGATTCCGATTCTGAATTCGATCCTGTGCATGACAATACTCCTTTCCTCGAAAACCATTTGGTATCAGACCATGTTCTTCCTAGTCATACGTTCTCCCAAGAATTACCAGTAAAAACTACTTTGCTGAAAAAGGAAAATTCTTCTGCTACTCTTCTTAACACTATGCAAATTCCTCTAGGGACAGAGAGATGCTTGAAGGGATTAACCTTTGTGATCGTGGGATACTTAGAGTCCTTAGAAAAGGAGGAAGCCAAGTTGTTAATTGAGAGTTATGGAGGCAAAGTTTCCGAGAAGATAAGCAGTAAAACTGATTTTCTTATTATGGGCCGTTACGTGACAGTTTCTCCAAGCGAGTGAAAGCAAAGAGTCTCGGGGTCAAGGTTATTAATGAGGATGGCTTGTTTGAATTGATTGACATTTTGTTCTCCAAGGAAAGTTTTTTGAGCAAATTATCTCAGGAAACAATATTCCAAACACCTTCTAGAGTTCTCAAAGCTTCAAGTTCTTGAAGATATCGGACAGGCTCAGCCAAGTTTTTAGAAGTTTTTGTTTTGGTGTCCGGAGTCCACCCATAAGAGGGGGGTACTGTCACGATCCTGTCTAGTTGTCACCTTTTTGCCTTGAGACTTACCTCTGTCAGCTGCTCCATGGATCTGTGTTTGCAATTCTCCTGGGACATCTGCTCTGGCTGAATCATGCTGGCTGTGATATCTCTGTGTGTGCAGACTGCTCTCCTACCCAAACTGATTAATCACCTGGACCCTGCTCTGTCTGTGAGCATTGCTAGTCTTAATTGGAATCACAGGTGTGGTCCTGATTCTCAGAGCTGCAGAGATGAATACTCCTTTTGCATGCTGTGTCTTGCTCCACTCTGAATGCCACTGCCAGACCACCTGTCTGCATCCACCAATCGCTGCCAGACTCTTGGTATATAGATCCTCCTCTAATAGCACTCAGGGCTTGAACATCTCGTTACGTTCCGTGGTGTACAACTTGTGCAGTAGCTGTACCTGAGTTCCAGTGTGTCCCAGGCTCCTGCTGGTTCCTAGACCAGTGCTATCTGTAAAGCCTGCTACGTTCAGTTATCCACACGGCTCCCAGGCCGCTCCAAGTGACTATCCACGCTACCCGCTTCTCCACAGGGCTCCCAGGCTGCACAAAGTAGCTTCCACGCTACCACTTCTCGCCTACGGCTCCCAGGACGCTCCAAGTGACTATTCACGCTACCCGCTTCTCCACACGGCTCCCAGGCCGCACAAAGTAGCTTCCACGCTACCACTTCTTGCCTACGGCTCCCAGGCCGCTCCAAGTAGCTTCCACGCTACCAGCTTCTTCAAGTGACTTTCCACGCTACCACTTCTCGCCTACGGCTCCCAGGCCGCTCCAAGTGACTATTCACGCTACCCGCTTCTCCACACGGCTCCCAGGCCGCTCCAAGTAGCTTCCACGCTACCACTTCTCGCCTACGGCTCCCAGGCCGCTCCAAGTAGCTTCCACGCTACCAGCTTCTCCAAGTGGCTACCCAGCTACCAGCTTCTCCACACGGCTCCCAGGCCGCACCAAGTAGCTTCCACGCTACCACCTCTCGCCCACGTCTCCCAGGCCGCTCCAAGTAGCTTCCACGCTACCACGTCTACCCACGGCTTCCCAAGCCACAACAAGTAGCTTCCATGCTACCATCCGTCTGCAAGCTCATCTACTGGTACCCCGACCAGCTCAGTCTGCCTACCTGCCAGTCCCAGTCCGGTCCCTCCAAGTTCCTTCTGGTCTCATTCCAACCTCTCAAGTTTCCAGTTCCAGTCACTCATCACCCAAGGCAGTTCTCACTGCTACCCACTTCTTTTATTAAAAGAGCTATTCATGTCCCCCATGCAGGGTTGGACTGGCCCACAGGGGTACAGGGGAATCCCCCGGTGGGCCCCACTGCCTGAGGGCCCACCCCCTCCTTTAGGGATCAGGTTCAAGACTGTGAACTTGAACTATGAATTATACATACAGTATGTTGCATTATACTGCACAGTACTATGGTGTATTTTCTACAATGCATTGCTACTATTAATCTGGTACATTATCATGCATGCACCAGCAGTATTTACTATATGTACATTTTTAAGGGGCCCAGTCCATGCACTCTCTAATGGTTAGCCACGCCCCTTTGGAGGCTGGCCACACCCCTAAGTATGGGCCCCTATCGCTGCATTCCCCCGGTGGGCCCTTCATGCCCCAGTCCGACACTGAGCAGGAGTGTATCTACATCTTGCTATTGGTGCCACAGACCGCTGCCTTAATACCAGCGGACCGGACCTGTGCCATAGCGGACTATTTACATTGCAAAAGCTTCGCCAGCATTGCTAAAGGACCCCATTATATCATTTGGACACTGGAACTGGTAACTATAGACTCATGCTGGACATTTTTCTTATAAAGCACCATTAGCTTTTCCATGAACAAGGAATTTAGGCCCTCATTCAGAGCCTTACGCTCTGAGCAGAGCGCACGCTCTGAATGAGGGCCGCCCTCCATAATTATGGAGCGTCCTCCTGGACGCTCATATAGCTGTGGGTCACCACCCACAGCCTATACGAGCGTGCAGTTTGATGGCCGCGATGGTCGTGACCATCGCGACCATCGCCACTGCGAGCCGGAGCCTGCGGTTGAGGTTTTCAACCACAAGGCCCGGAGTGATTTTGGCTCTATCAGAGCCAAAATCACTCCCACTGACATCACTAGTGATGTCAGTGGGCCGGCTTCTGACGGTAGGCGTTCCCTTGGGAATGCCCCCGTCAGGGAGGCACACCCCCGGCATGCCCACCAAATGGGGCGTGCTGTCAATCAACATTGACAGCACGCCCCCTTTGATCAGACAAAACGAGCGAAGGAAAGTCCTTCGCTCGTCGCGTCTGGCGCATGCGCACGACGGAGCTCCCGCCGTTGTGCGCATGCTCAGTGCAGACCTTCGACCCACTTGCAAGTGGACAGCCGCTCGCGAGTGGGTCTGAATCAGGGCCTTAATCCGGATATTTGCTCCTAAAATCACTGCTACATTCTGGACATTGGGCCTGATTCAGACCCACTCGCAAGCGGGCGCACGTACGTTAGGCGTACGTACAAAAATATTTAAATTCAAGGGCTCGCTCGTATTTTCGTTCGCACCTAAAAATCCTCCCCAAACTCAGACGACCCCTCCTCTAACTAACGAGCGTGCGAAATAGCGAGCGTACATCCCCGAAATGGCTTGAAGGGAACGCACGCACAAGTATAAACCGGAAGTGGCCATGTCAGATGTCGATTACCTGCTCCTTTATTCTGCCTACCTCCATCAATCGTATCATGCCAATCAATGTATCAATTAGCTTAATTGTTTTTTTTTTTCAACACAATACAAGAAACTTTACTCTTGTCCGTGTTTGTGTTTACCCGCAGAATACGTACGGCTTAAACATTCGCTTTTATTGCTCAAAAAACATGTTAGCCACAATGAAACAATTGTTCTATTGCTGTGGATCCCCGCATATTTCCCGGGGTTCATTTCTTTATTTAAATTTGCTTACGCATGTCACTGCATCAAGCCTATCATAACTCTCCAGAGATTTCTGGCCCTGTCGAACACATGACTCATACACTAACCAATAAAATTGCTCCTGTTAATTTCCAAGATACATTAGCCAATCAGAAATTTTTTGCACACTTTATCAAAAATGATTTTTAAGAAAAACACCATTGCCATCATGAGAGCCTCCGCATTCACCAGGCGCGAGCTGCTGGTGCTAACGGAGGTGATGGATCGGCGTATCACCAGCCAGCCTCCACCCATCACCAACCGGCAGAAGCGTTCCGCGTATGCGGAGGCACGGGCCCGCCTGCGCTCCTTCGGCTCATGCCGCAACATCGGCCAGCTGGAGCGCAGGTGGTCTGACCTGCAACGGCGAACGCCCCGCTTGCTCGCATGCTTTCGCATGCAGATAGTGGAAAGTAAGTGTTATGTATTGTGGTTTTCATGTTTGTCTTTGTGGGGCAAACTGCGTGTGCATGTTTTCATGTCTGTCCTATTTTTTCATTCTCCTCATATCTGCGTGTGCATGTTTTCATATTTGCATGTTTTTTGTTGGTGGTGGGTGATTTTAAAATGTTATTTGGCCAGGATTTGGCCAGAAACTAACCACAATTTGTTTGACATCTTTTAGGGGGACAGCCAAGACTACGCCGTCACCGTCCGGCCAGACGGCGTTCCCGCCCACTCTCACCAACCCCCAGCCAACACTCCACCCCATATAATTCCCCTATTCCCCCCTCCTCCCAAGCCTTCCAAGACCCTCTCCCGGAACTGTCGGGCCTCCTTCCCCTCCGTCCCCCTTCCCCCTCTCCTCCAACCACCCCTCTTCCAATTACCCCCTCCCCGGAGTCCGTGATAACCCCGCCCCGTTCTTTGGGGAATGAAGGCTCCTCTGAGGATGAAGATGGAGGGACTTCCGGATCTGCCGTTTTGGCTACCGGTATGTTTTTCTTTCGCGTTTTTTGTAACCACAAACTGTTTGTATGTAATCATGTGTCGTTCCTTTATTCGTGATTTTTGGGTTGTTTTTTGGTGATTTAGCAGTTTGCCTTTACCTCTTCCTGCTGATTTCAACATACACATATCACACCAGTGGGTATTTCGACATAGGCCTTGCAATTTTTGCAGCACCCCTTTTTTTTAGTTTTTGGTTTTGGAGTGATTTCGTTGTGTTTTTGTTTTTTTAATGTGGATTCCCTATTGTTTTATTAATCCACACACTTTTCTCACCCACAGAGGAACAGAGGCGTCGGCAAGAGGTCGAAGAATGTGTGGCACACATGCGCCAAAATGTAATTGGGGTGCTTGTGGCCCTTGACCGGCTGTCTGGCATCCTTCAGCAGTAGTTTTTTTTTTTTTTTATCTTTTTCAAAATAAATTGTTTATTTCTAATATACGTTCAGCCTCATTCGTTTTTTCAAAACCAAAGATAGTTAACCCTGACATAAGTAGACTGTTCCTGCAAGGTTTTGCATTTTTTTAAAATTAGATTGGGTTTTGTATTTGTATGTAAAACACCCTCAAGAAACACATAACAGTAACAATGTCATTTCCCTTTTTGTGTGTAGTGTCAATTAGATATTTCTACATGTTACAGGTTCCTAGTTGGTGGGCAAGCTGCTTAGGCGAATCTTACAAAGCCAAATGATTGGACAGGCTTCCTTTTGGTGTGGGTTGGAAACCTGAAAACATATTTCATTTTTGCTCAACTGGCGTCAGTACTGGATTACCCCTTAGTCAAATGTAAGGTGTGTTAACCTGGTTAAACTTGCTGGTAATGTCCAAAAAAAGGAAGAACATTTAACTCTCCAAACATTTATTCACAACATAACTGAGAAATCAAAGTGGTCACTCACAAAAAAACCACACAGTGATAATCTCAAATACAACACATACCAATAAAAAAAAATAAAAATCAACAAATCAAGAACTGGTTGAGGAAGGACCATGCCAAAATGATTCCACAAACATGGCGTTGCGATATGGATTCCAGAATATATTCCCAAAATGACCAGATCCAGGTTTGGTAAGGGTAGCATGAAGTAGTGAGCGTTGTAGTGCCAAAGATTATGTGAACAAACCGAAGATGGTGAAAAAAAGAAAACAAAATTAGATGTTCGCAAACAAACACAAACACATTAGGTATAAACACTGTTTTGTTAAAACTTACCTAAAAAATCTGGCCACCACATCATCACGTATGGCCCCCCAACATACTGACCTCCGACCAACCTCGGGGGGGCCATCCTCAGGTAAGGCATCCTCTGGCTGCATTGGGACACCACTCCTTATGGCGATGTTGTGAAATATCCCACACAGGACCACAATTTTCGACCCATATCCGGCAAATACATGAACTCGCCACCAGAGCGGTGGAGGCATCGGAATCGGCCTTTTAAAAGGCCGATACAGCGCTCCACCACTTGCCTGGTGGCTGTAAGTGCGGAATTAAACGCACTTTGTGGCCCTGGTGTGGGAGCCAAATAAGGAGTGAGCAGCCAGGACATGCAAGGATATCCACTGTCTCCTATGGAAAAGAATTGACAACATCAGGAACACTGTGTATCAAGCTTAACATTGTTATGTACTAAAGGTCTCCACTTACCCAGAAGCCACGCATCACCAGCTTGTAGGTTGGTTAATTTGTGCCATATCCCTGATTGCCGGATGACGAAGGAGTCATGTGCACTTCCGGGTAATTTAGCATTCAGGGACAGGGAGGCATCACATACCACCATTACATTCAGGGAGTGATAGTGTTTCCTGTTTCGAAATATGGCCTCCAGCCGTGCTGGAGGCTGAAGTGGTATGTGAGTACCATCCACAACCCCTATGATGTGTGGGAAGCCAGCTATTTGGTAAAAATTGGCCTTGGCCACACTAAGGGCACTCATATCCAAAGGCATTTGAATAAAATGATGGAGGTGCTTGAAAAGTGCCTCCATCACTGCCCTCAGGATCCGGGAAAAGGAGGATTGGGAGATGCCCGCCACTATTCCCACCATTGTTTGAAACGATCCTGAGGCACAGAAATGTAACACCGCCATAAATTGCGTAAGTGGTGGTATTGCTGTTGGACTGTCAATTTGCCGCTCAAGATCACTTTCTATTAATGAGAGAGTGTCTATGATGATTTTGGGAGGTAGACGGTAGCGTCTTAAAACCTCATCATCGGGCATTCCAAAAAGGGTGACACGTGTTCGAAATATCTGGGGCCTTGCATGCCTACGATGCCTATGCCTGGGACGAGATTGAGGTTGGTCGGCTTCCGGGAGCATGGCCAGAACAATCCGCCCCAGATCAACCTGAAATTCAAAGATTTCAAAGTAAGGCTTTTGACCCACCCCAAAACTATATTAAAACAACTTAGCTTGATGATACCATCCATTGCTGCTTACATGCCGGGGTATTGTCATGATACGTCCAAACTGAAAATAAACACCAAAATTATTTGACACATTTCACTCTGTGCCTTTTTGTTTATAAATTTTGTGCTAGACCAAAGTTAAAATATGCCAAACACCCATTTAGCAAAACAGCAAAGTGACATTTAACACAGTACATCAAAATAGGTCGAAATGTTGGCACAAAAAGCGAAAGAGAAACCACCCAAAAGTTAGAATGATTATTAAGCAGTTAAAAATGCGCAAATTAGTTCGCTAATACAAGTCACAAGAGTAACTACTAAAAATGCGCTAATTAGTTCGCTAATACAAGTCACAAGAGTAACTACTAAAAATGCGCTAATTAGTTCGCTAATACAAGTCACAAGAGTAACTACTAAAAATGCGCTAATTAGTTCGCTAATACAAGTCACAAGAGTAACTACTAAAAATGCACTAATTAGTTCGCTATTACAAGTCACAAGAGTAACTACTAAAAATGCGCTAATTAGTTTGCTAATACAAGTCACAAGAGTAACTACTAAAAATGCACTAATTAGTTAGCAAATACAAGATAAAAAATGGACTTACCAAGAGCAAATATATAAGAGTCAAAATCAAAAGGTCTTTTGGGTCGAAAATAATCAAAATCTAAAATAGAAGAAATTATGGATCCAAAAATTACAAAAAATAAGAAACACAATGAAACAACAATTGAACAAAAGTTAGACTTCACAAAACTTACCAAATCAAGAAACGAGGTCCCAAAAATATAAACCAACAAAGATAACGGAAAATAAAAACGCAAATCTAACCAACAAACGAATCTCCAACCGCCAACTCCTTTCTACGCAATCAATAAACTCCAGCCAAGATAACCTCCAACAATCCAAAAACGCCACCTCGACTTGAGACACACCAAGCCATAAATAGTGTTTCGTTTCCCGCACAAATTAAGGAGGGATCATAGGGCCGCACAATCAATGATGCGGCCGCAAAATAAGGACGCATGTATAAATACGTCACGAAAACACATTCAAATTCTGGTGTATTTCTTGTTTGGACCTCAGACATGGCGACAGACCAGGGAAAAAATGCCCAAGAGTCAGGCGGTAAGTCTTTCATGCATTTTGGATCAATGATTAATTTGAAACATAAGATTAGGCAAGTTGTGATTTTGTGAATTCTGTAAATTTACACAAATAGGTGAGGAGGATGACATGGAAGAGGCTGCTGGGCCCAGTATTCCGGCCAAAGCGGCCAAAAAAAAAGGCAGCCACATTTCACAAGAAAGGAGATGGAGGTTTTGATCCAGAAGTGTGTGGACATCCTGCCACAGGCAGACAGGAATATGAGTCTAAGCCAGAAGTGGAGAATGTGGGAAGAGGTAGCCGTTGCTGTGAATAGGGTGGGTGATTATGTCCGTCTAGCCCGGGATGTCAAACGGCGGTAAGTAAACCCTTGCCCCCCCCTAAAAACAAACCCCATTTTAAACCAAAGGATAATGGCTTCCATTTTTACCCACAGATGGGCCGACTTCAAATATCGCCTAAAACAAAAACTCGCGGACAGGGCTAGGCATGCAAGGGGGACAGGTGGGGGTCCCACCCCTGTGTCATTGGAGTTGACGGATTTAGAAGAGCTGGCACAGGGGTGTGTGCAGCCTGTGGAGGTGTTTGGCGTGTCCAACATGGATACGGACATGCCAGACTTTGCGGCTCCTCATGTTGTCCCAGGTAAATCTTTGGATGTCATCAACTCTGAAATGTTATTGTGCCAATATGTAGATTGTAATGTGAGGCTTTTCTCTTTTTTCCTAACAGAGACACAGGCGGATGAGTCTGCTCCAGAGGGGAGCCTTGGCCGCCGAATTTCTGCTGGCTCTGAAGGGGAGGAACCAGTACATCCGGCTGAGGACCCTGCAGAAGCCAGTCCAGGGCAATCCCCCTCGCAGGCAGTGGCCCTCCTCACAGAACTCAATTTCAAATCGGATTCCCATACGGAGATTCTGCAGAGGATGGACGCCAGTCTGCTACGGGTGGCTGAGGCCCTGGAGCAAAATGCTGCGGCCAACGTGACCATTGGTCAGGCCCTGGCAGAAAATACCAGGGCCAACATCCGCATCGCCAATGCCCTGGAGCAGCTCGTTCGCCAGCACATGGTGGAGCCGACCTCCCTTCCTGCCGGAACATCAGGATCCTCCACCTCTGGCACAACATCAGCCAATCCTCCAAATGTGCCTAGCCCTGTGCCTAGTCCAGAGGCCACAACATCTGCCTCTGGACAGGCCAGCCCGATGACATCCCGGACCCGGTCTGGCGCCCTCCCTCCCCCATCCAAACGGGTGAAAAAACGGTGACAGCAATGGTGACTTTTCCCACAATCCTTCTGTGCTTGGCTCATATTCCTTTCTGGGCCAAACTTCCCTCTCCTTTCTTGTGAAATGTTTTTTATTTTTTTGTTGTATGTTTATGTCAACAGTTATGTTGGGCCAATTTGTTTGAGTTTGGAACATATCTTTGGGCAAAAAAGATGTCCCCAATAAGTTATTTTGTTTGAGCAATAAATTGGAAATTAAAAAATGACATTGGATTGTGAAATTATTGTACAAATGGGTTACATTTAATCCTGGGCCAAAAGGCAAAAACTCGCCCAAAATAAAAAAATAAAAAAAAAATAAAGGGCTCTTTAAGGAACGTTTAAAAATTCATATAATTAGGCAAATTCAAGAGGCACAAATAAAATGGTGCGAAACTGAAAACATGATGACATTATTGTTACAATAGGCCCTAACCACCAAATTGCTGCCCAAATAAACCCCCACAAATGTACGCAAATTGATTGTGTCATCCTGACATTAGCAGCTCTGAGTTCCACCTGCGTACGGTTTTGTGCTATCCCAAAAAACTGATTTCAAAACACATACCAAGCCGGTTCTCAATCCAACACTAATTGCTTTTCTGCCCTCCCGCGATTAATCGCAACAACATCGTGGAGTCCCGGGACGGAGGAGAAGGCCATTGCCAATGTGGTCGAGCAATCCAGACCCTAAGCTGTGCGAGCATTTGGAAGGGAAAGAGGATCATCCAGTGACGTAGGAGTCGGTCCGTACACATTTTACGCTCGCATCTGCTAATGTATGTACGTCCCAAAAACGCCTCGCCACGCCTGCGTTTTTCCATCTCCACCCTCGTCAACACCCTAAAACGCCCTGTTCTGTCAATCACATTTGACATGTCACTTCCTGTACGCTATTTTAGGAACGAGTCCAAAAAAACTCGCAATCTGCAGTACGCACATGCGCAGTGTTACACCGACGCATGCGCGGTTAGTCAACATTGGAACACAACGAGCGTACTGCTGTTAACGAGCGGCTCTGAATGAGGGCCATTATTCCTGTCCATGTGGGTTGGGTGACCTTTTTATCCTTTTATTTATATTTCTTCTCATTGTGCTGATATAGTTATATCTTTACATTTATATGTGTATTTATTTGTGCATTTGATCATCATTTTTTGGTATTAAATTGTGATACATTTTTCATGTACATGTTTGTATTCTGAGCGCTGTTCCTTTCTTGTTATCTTTCTATGTGTTTGTGAGGATTGACCATCCTCCAATATATACAGCAGCTCACTTTAATATTGGATCTTTACACCTCAAAGCAGCGCCTCATCAGTTACCTTCTAGGTACTGATCCTCTCCTTTTTGGCATCCTTATGTCATGCTGCAATCGCAATGCCAATGCAGTTGTTTGCATACCACCGCTGATATTAGCAGCTGCACATAAGTAGAATTGCGATTCGTAGTGAATCAGGCCCTCAGACGGAAAGTCTTCACCTGCCACAGGGCTGGTGCAAGTTTGGATGGGGCGACCAACCAGTGGTGGCATCTAAAGACGCTCTAGGTGGTATTACAGCATCAAGAAGGAAAAAAGAGAAATGAAGGATGAGAACTATTGGTGCGCACTAGGGACAGTTAGTGTAACCTTTATTTATCTCTTATAATAAATTGTGCCAAGGATGTTTAAAAACTATAAAGAATGGTGATAAAGATTAGAAATAAAGTGGTTTAAAATAAATAAGAATAAAAAACCTCTGTGTCTTTTATTTGTGTCTTAAGTTTTTCCTTATCAAATTCACCTAAGTAATTAATGGTATTTTGTTCCCAGTCTTGTGCGACATTTCTTAGGGCAAGGACAAATTTCTATGCTAGCGCGATGTTCTTTATTTAAATGGAAAGAATCAGCTATGTGTATAGTCATATTCCCCTCGAAGTTGTTGTATTTTTTAAATATATTTTTATGTATCTACTCCTCAACCAACATTGTTACAATTTTCACTTTTGTTCAATAGGCCGTGGTTTGTGCACACTAATAAATATTTTCATACATAGCTCAAAATTATATTGGTATACTCATTAACAAATCCACCCCCAAACGCCGCTGACTCTGAATCAGGCCCAATACCCATTTGTGCTGGTCAGGGGTCACAACGCAGTGTGACCAAGACTCTGACACCAGAACTGAAACTAGTCTTTATGCAGTAATCATAATTAGCAAAAAGGTAATGATTTATATAATACATGTCCCACAGCAACACGCAACAGTATTCAGATGTCTCACTGTTCATCATTAAACACTTCCACCCAATAAACAAACTTTATTACTATAAATGTGAAGCCAGGCTTCTGAAAATTCCATTATCTTCATCATGAGCATTGTTGTCATCATCATCATGAGCATTGTTGTCATTATCATCATGAGCATTGTTGTCATCATCATCATGAGCATTGTTGTCATCATCATCATGAGCATTGTTGTCATCATTATCCTGAGCATTGTTATCATCATCATGAGCATTGTTGTCATCATCATCATGAGCATTGTTGTCATCATCATCATGAGCATTGTTGTCATTATCATCATGACCATTGTTGTCATTATCAACATCATCATCATCATCATCATCATCATCATCATAATGAGCATTGTTGTCATCATCATTATGAGCATTGTTATCATCATGAGCATTGTTGTCATCATCATCATGAGCATTGTTGTCATCATCATCATCATCATCATCATGAGCATTGTTGTCATCATCATCATCATCATGAGCATTGTTGTTATCATCATCATCATGAGCATTATCAGGTGTATGATATCAGTGTGACCTGTGTATAGTGATCAGTGTGTATCAGGTGTATGATATCAGTGTGACCTGTGTATAGTGATAAGTGTGTATCAGGTGTATGATGTCAGTGTGACATGTGTATAGTGATCATTGTGTATCAGGTTATCTGGTGTGTGATGTCAGTGTGACCTGTGTATAGTGATCAGTGTGTAACTGGTTTATGATATCAGTGTGACCTGTGTATAGTGATCATTGTGTATCAGGTGTGTGATGAGCATTGTTGTCATCATCATGATCATTGTTGTCATCATTATCATGATCATTGTTGTCATCATCATTATGAGCATTGTTGTCATCATCCTCATCATCATCATGAGCATTGTTGTCATTGTCATCATTAGCATTGTTCTTATCATGAGCATTGTTGTCATCATCATTATGACCGATGTTGTCATCATCATCATGAGCATTGTTATCATCATTATGACCATTGTCGTCATCATCTTCATCATCATCATGAGCATTGTTGTCATTATCCTCATGAGCATTGTTGTCATCATCATCATGAGCATTGTTGTCATCATCATCATGAGCATTGTTGTCATCATCATCATGAGCATTGTTGTCATCATCATGACCATTGTCGTCATCATCTTCATCATCATCATGAGCATTGTTGTCATTAAACTCATGAGCATTGTTGTCATCATCATCATGAGCATTGTTGTCATCATCATCATGAGCATTGTTGTCATCATCATCATCATGATCATTGTTGTCATTATCATCATGAGCATTGTTGTCATCATCATCATGAGCATTGTTGCTATTATCATCATGAGCATTGTTGTCTTCATTATCATGAGCATTGTTGTCATCATCATCATGAGCATTGTTATCATCATCATCATGAGCATTGTTGTCATCATTATCATGAGCATTGTTGCCATCATCATTATAAGCATTGTTGTCATTATCATCATGAGCATTGTTGTCATTATCATCATGAGCATTGTTGTCTTCATCATCATGAGCATTGTTGTCATCATCATCATGAGCATTGTTGTCATTATCTTCAAGAGCATTGTTGTCTTCATCATCATGAGCATTGTTGTCATCATCCTCATCATCATCATGAGCATTGTTGTTATCATGAGCATTGTTGTCATCATCATTATGAGCATTTTTGTCATCATCCTCTTCATCATCATGAGCATTGTTGTCATCATCCTCATCATCATCATGAGCATTGTTGTCATTGTCATCATTAGCATTGTTGTTATCATGAGCATTGTTATCATCATCATGAGCATTGTTGTCATCATCATCATGAGCATTGTTATCATCATCATCATGAGCATTGTTGTCATTATCATCATGAGCATTTTTGTTATCATCATGAGCATTGTTGTCATCATGAGCATTTTTGTTATCATCATGAGCATTGTTGTCATCATCATCATGAGCATTTTTGTAATTATCACCATGAGCATTGTTGTCATTATCATCATGAGCACTGTTGTTATCATCATGAGCATTTTTGTTTTAATCATGATCATTGTTGTCATCATTTTCATGAGCATTGTTGTCATCATCATCATGAGCATTGTTGTCATCATCATCATGAGCATTGTCATCATCATCATGAGCATTGTTATCATTATCATCATGAGCATTGTTGTCATTATCATCATGAGCACTGTTGTTATCATCATGAGCATTTTTGTTATCATCATGATCATTGTTGTCATCATTATCATGAGCATTGTTGTCATCATCATTATAAGCATTGTTGTCATTATCATCATGAGAAATATTGTTATCATCATCATGAGCATTGTCATCATCATCTTCATCATCATCATGAGCATTGTTGTCATTATCCTCATGAGCATTGTTGTTATCATGACCATTGTTGTCATCATCATTATGAACATTGTTGTCATTATCATCATGAGCATTGTTGTCTTCATCATCATGAGCATTGTTGTCATCATCATCATGAGCATTGTTGTCATTATCATCAAGAGCATTGTTGTCTTCATCATCATGAGCATTGTTGTCATCATCCTCATCATCATCATGAGCATTGTTGTCATCATCCTCATCATCATCATGAGCATTGTTGTTATCATGAGCATTGTTGTCATCATCATTATGAGCATTTTTGTCATCATCCTCTTCATCATCATGAGCATTGTTGTCATCATCCTCATCATCATCATGAGCATTGTTGTCATTGTCATCATTAGCATTGTTGTTATCATGAGCATTGTTGTCATTATCATCATGAGCATTGTTGTCATCATCATCATGAGCATTGTTATCATCATCATCATGAGCATTGTTGTCATTATCATCATGAGCATTTTTGTTATCATCATGAGCATTGTTGTCATCATGAGCATTTTTGTTATCATCATGAGCATTGTTGTCATCATCATCATGAGCATATTTGTAATTATCATCATGAGCATTGTTGTCATTATCATCATGAGCACTGTTGTTATCATCATGAGCATTTTTGTTTTAATCATGATCATTGTTGTCATCATTATCATGAGCATTGTTGTCATCATCATCATGAGCATTGTTGTCATCATCATCATGAGCATTGTCATCATCATCATGAGCATTGTTATCATTATCATCATGAGCATTGTTGTCATTATCATCATGAGCACTGTTGTTATCATCATGAGCATTTTTGTTATCATCATGATCATTGTTGTCATCATTATCATGAGCATTGTTGTCATCATCATTATAAGCATTGTTGTCATTATCATCATGAGAAATATTGTTATCATCATCATGAGCATTGTCGTCATCATCTTCATCATCATCATGAGCATTGTTGTCATTATCCTCATGAGCATTGTTGTTATCATGACCATTGTTGTCATCATCATTATGAACATTGTTGTCATTATCATCATTAGCATTGTCATCATCATAATCATGAGCATTGTTGTTATCATCATCATGAGAATTGTTCTAATTATCATCATGAGCTTTATTGTCATCATGAGCATTGTTGTCATCATCATCATGAGCATTGTTGTCATCATCATCATGAGCATTGTTGTCATCATCATCATCATGAGCATTGTTGTCATCATCATCATGATTTTTGTTGTCGTCATCATCATGAGTGTTGTTGCCGTCATCATCATGAGTGTTGTTGTTGTCATCACCATTACCATTAGCGCCACCATAATAAGGATCTTCACCACCATCCTCCTCCTCGGGCACAGATTCTGTCGCCATTGTATCATTTCCGTGTTCATCGGGTTTCAGCTGAGGCTCCACATACACAGAGTCTGCAGACAACACATAACAGTAGTCAGATTTCTCACTGTTCATCATTAAACACTTCCACCCAATAGAGACACTTATTACGGTATATGTGTAGCCAGGCTTCTGAGAATTCCACTGTTTTATCTTTATAGAATGGTTTCTGCACCCAGCATGTAACTGCCCATGTACCGCATGATGCACCAGTATAACCACAAGGACCATGTCACACCACAGCCGGCAGCCGGCAGAACGGATTTGCTGAAACCCAGCCTGTGATGCGTAGACATGATCCGACAAGGCTGAGGTCTGGGGACAGCGCCCACCTAACAGTGTTATGTCATGGTGTAAGTGGTCAGAGTGCCATTACTGTGCCATATAGATAATGCAAAGGAACCTCACATATTGTAAACAAGCCTTAAAGTGTCTCTGACATGTATACACAGTGGAGACAGACATATAGCACTGCAGAGCCGGTAATGGTCAGCTGTGGGCTTTGGTTATTAGGTGCTTACTATGGTTATTAGGTGATTACTATAGTTATTAGGCGATTATAGCTATTTTGGAAAGTGGGTTGGGTTGGGAAAATAAATGTACACAGAGAAGCCCTTTTACATAAAGTGAACTTGCACTGAGCTGTACATTGCATCCATTACACACCTAATATCCGCACAATGGGCCTGATTCAGACCCGCTCGCAAGTATCTACAGATCTTACTGATATCATGGAGCCAACAGCAAATGTTCTGTAACACAAATACCCATCAGCAGGAGAACGGAGCTGTAGTAAAACAGGTCACTCGCAGAGGTGATGTTACAGAGAAATGATGTTGGAGTTACATTTTGTGTCCTATTTAGAATGACAGATAACATCTGGAATGACAACACTGTCCGTCCATTGGGCTCTGTAGTGTGGGAGGGTTCTACAATAACCAGGAAGAAGGATGGTGATAAACTTTCCACGTGAAATGACCCTGAGAGCAGAATCTTTAAGGCCACTAGAATAAGTGTAAAGTCAGTATCTTTTAGTGGCACTAGCTATGCTCCTAACAATTCTAGCAATTAGCTATTATTACTCTATTAGTACAGGGACACGGGTCACCTCATACTGCCCACTGCTCACCTCACCCCGATCTCTTACTGGTTCTATATAGCAGCCACCCATCAATCTTGCAAATGGAATCCATAAGATCTCCAGTACTAGATCACAATATAAAATCATAGTGGGTACTAAAACTGGATTTTTGTTCTTACCTGTAAAATCTTTTTCTCTGAATCCATATGGGGGACACTAGAGACCCTGGGTATAGGTGGAGCTGGAGGAGCCTGGGCACCAAAGAGTTAAGTTTAAAGCAGCAGCACAGGCTCCTCCTCCCCTATACCCCACCCCCTGCCTCATGCATCCAGTTAATACTAACAAAAGGCCAAGGACAGGGAGAGTAGGAGGAGAGGAGGAAAGAACCAGGCACACAGAACCTGTTACAAGCAGGGGTAGAACCCTTTGACCGAATAGGTGCCAGAACCAACCCCTAACCAGCCAGTGGAGTAAGGTCGTGCGACCCCATGTCCCACATGGACTCAGAGAAAAGGATTTTACAGGTAAGAACAAAAATCCTATTTTCTCTTTCATGCCATGGGGGACATTGGAGACTGTGGGACATCCCAAAGCTGTCCTCTTAAGGGAGGGAACGCTCTTGTGCTGCAAAGGGGACCAGTCACCAATACTAGTGTCTTTAGAGGGGGAGGAGTCCAATCTGCATAAAATGGAGTACCCGAGACATACCCTGGATAAGTGTATGGACCTCCCTCAGGGATACCTGGAAATAAGTACCTTATCCAGAGATATCTGGTAGGGTAACCGTCCACAAAAATATTGTGTGAAAGTCAGCTATGCAGTGTATGTATTAAACACATAGCTGGTATGCCTGATAGTATACCTCCTGATGTCACTTAGCCATTGTATCATTTAGAGAAACAAAATGATCCTGCGCACTGAGCTCTTTAAAGGAGGTAAGCTGCTAACAACTTATAGGTATCCCCACCTATATATATTAAACATGAATAAAAAGTTGTAGCGCTCAACCTTCTCGTTCCGTCCAATAATATATGAATGGCTAATTGTCAAATGAATGACTAATTATCACTAAATTGAAACAAATAGATTCTGATTGTGTAAATTGAGTACCATGTACCTGCAAGGGGTGTTTCTCAGTGACCAGAAACAGCAGGTACAGACACACAAATAATGTACACTTACTCACAGACACATCGACCTCTCAATGCAGAAAAATGTGGGCTAAATAAGCTCAACAATCCAGCCTAACCAGCAGGAAGGAGCAATGAGATAAGTGGGAGCAGCCTATCAGAGGAGACAGGAGCCCAGGTTCTCTCTCCAATGCTGGGGCAGGCAATGTTATAAAATAGCTGCTCAGGGTCTAGGAGGGGAGGAGAGAAGGGAGGATCTGCTTGGGGCTTAATGGCTGCATAGGGAAAGCACACCCCTAGGGGTGGGGGAGGGGTAAAAAGGGAAGCTCGAGCCTCCCCCATCTGGCATAACTCTCAGGGATGAAAAAAAAGGAGAAAAGGAAGAGGGGAAGGTGTCTGCACACTACTAATATTGGTTATGAACCCCTATATAATCTTAACTCAATAGTTCAAAAAATGATGGGGGTGCAGCCCTAATCAATTAAGTAAGAGCATATATTTAGAAAAGGGATAAGGAGTTGTTGGTGGTGGGCACATAAATAGAATTAAATATTAAATAAAATATACCTAAAATAGATCTATCCTTTTAGAAAGGGAATAAACAGTGAAATATAAGGATTAAAATTGATATCAAACAAAACACACATATACATAAAAAGATGATGTATTGTTGCGTTGGGTGTAACTACACCTGAATGACTATAAAGGTTAATAAATCAATTAATCATATATATATGTCAAGATTACAAATTGTTCCTATCTATTATAGATGCTATGTAAACCAGCGGCATAAGTAAATATTGCATCCAATATAATAGTATTGACACACCAAATTTATTAGAGGGGGAAATTCATATATAATTCCCCTGTTAGTTGTAAGTAGGGACTCTTTATAATGATGGTTTGTCAGCCTTAACACCGGGTTATCACTGTGTTATTATACTGATCTATTATCAAATGGGTAGTAGCAATCTCATTGTAACACACTCATGTAATACACTGAGGTTCATTGTGTTGGGGAATATATAGGAGCAGAATATTAATAGAGGAGGAGACTTGGATCGTGAGTTGTTGAAATGGAAAACTAAAATGATCTTCCTAATGAACAGCTTGTACCCGGGAGGGCTAAATGAAGCAAACAGCTATGCCCCATTTCTTTCATTTTTTAAAACCATTTATATATTATCTTTCCAACATGGTGAATTAGGGACATCATTACCATTAAGAAGGAAGTTGTTATTCCTGCTTTACCACCTATAATATTATGTGAATGACTCCCTTCAATTCTTAAAGATCATGGATACCATCCCTATAATATAGGAGATTGGGGACATTGCTAACATTAGAAGTGGCTCATTATGAACTATTACCCATAATATCATATGGTATGAACACAATTCAATGAGATAGTTTGTAAACATTGATTGTACAGCAATGATTTATTATGATACATTTAACAAGCACCATTGAGTCTATTTGGATAGAATTTAATTGTATACTACTATACAATTGAGTAATTGATTCTTGATTCAAGAAATAAAGCAGTCTCTGTAGCACATATAATTTATTTATTTTTTTTACATTTCCCCTCCTTTTTTTTCTTTTCACAATTAGTTTTTATCATTTTGTCACTATTTTTCACTATTTTTCCTCACTAATGACTACCTCACTCAAGCTTGCACTTTTATCAACACATCCATAATATGATAATTTTATTTACATCCCACTTATTTATCCCTTCTTCTTGTTTATATTTATCAAGGGAATCATATAAGTATCACATTGATCACTTGCAACACACCAATAAATAAATTCTCCTATTTTTAATGTTATGTTTATATTTTGTGCTTTTTCAATCATAAATATATAGATCCCTAATGATATTTATGGGTTTTAAACCGAACATTATTGCCCACTTACTAATTATTAAACGAATGACTTGTTTTAGCAATCTATTTATAAAACAGATGAATGAACATACCCCCCTTCCTATTGGCTGGTATTTCGATCATACAATCGGCAGCAATGTTTATGACTCACCTCTTTATTGATATTTAGAGGTTTTAATTGATTATCAATGTCCACTTACCAGTTACCTTATGGACTGCTCGTTTCATCAATATGTTTATATGATTGGCAGTAATATGTCTATGACTAATTTTTCTATTGACACTAATAAGTTTTAAATCGAACATCACTGTTTACCTCCCAGTTACTAGACGGACGGCTCATTTTAGTAATGTGTTTACAACACAGATGAATGAACACACCCCCTTTCCTATTGGCCGTAATTCCGATCACATGATCGGCAGTAGTTTCTATGACTCACTGCATGAATCATGTGATAATACATGTGACTACTGATGAGGGCTATCCCCTATTGGATGGGGATACCATGTGACATGGGATACCAACATGATTGGAGTTTCAAACTAGAATAAATAGCTGGTCGAGCTGAACAATCGGGTTCAGCTTTGAAAAAGCTGCTTACAGTGAAACGCGCGCGTCGGCGTCACTGGCAGCTCCATCTTGTTTGTTGTTTGATGAAAGGGATAATATGTCTACACCTTTTTGATTGAAAGATGCTATGTAGCGGCATGTATTAGGTCCAACTACCCCAGGATAATATTCTGCATAGCCGATAATTGCCAACAGGCTGATACTGCAGAATAGGACACATTGTTATAGAGCAATATATGGTCAGCTGTGTTATTAAAGCTAATAAGCTGACATCAATATACCAAAATGTGTTGTGTGCCCTGAACATTTGGACCTCACACAGTGTAACACTGAAGATAATGACAGTATGCACTGTGTCAGATTCTAACAAATTGATACTAAATGCATAAAATAGATTGTTGCAGATTAGTATGTCATTCGGTCTCTAATGCTGGCCCGATATCGGCGGATCGCCGCGATAATTGTAGCGTGGGGGGGGGCGACCGAGGATTAAATATTGCTTTGTCGGGCATGCTGGATTGTCCAGCATGCCCATCCAATGCGATATTTACCCGGTAACTGTCGGCCGCATCGGGCAGTGTATGCCCAGCGCAGCCGACAGATGGACATTTCCTGTGTTCCTTACTACGGAAGGAACAGGGAAATGTCTCCTCCCCCGGGGGCGGAGCGCGGATGTCGGGCTATACACTGTGAGATTTCTCTCACAGTGTATGTCGCGGACATCTGCGGCTGGCAGCGGCCAGATAAAATGTCTTGCCGTGTATGCCCAGCATAAGTAATAGAATTGATAAGTTGAGACTGCTATGTTGGGAGCTGTTGTGTACCCTAAGCAGATTTTCACAGTGATAACCCGGTGTTAAGGCTGACAAACCACCATTATGAAGAGTCCCTACTTACAACTAACAGGGGATTTATATATGTATTTCCCCCTCTAATAAATTTGGTGTGTCAATACTATTATATTGGATGCAATATTTACTCATGCCGCTGGTATACATAGCATCTATTATAGATAGGAACAATTTGTAATCTTGATATATATATATGATTAATTGATTTATTAACATTTATAGTCATTTGGGTGTAGTTACACCCCGCGCAACAATACATCAGTGGATCTGCCTTCCTTTTTATGTATATGTGTGTTTTGTTTGATATCAATTTTAATCCTTATATTTCACTGTTTATTCCCTTTCCAATAGGGTACATCTATTTTAGGTATTAACCAATAAAAGTTATATTTTATTTAATATTTATTTCTATTTGTGCGCCCACCACCAACAACTCCTTATCCCTTTTCTAAATATAACTCTCAGGGAACATGGCCACCACTGCTATGAAGCAGCCCCTGCTCCATATAAAAATCCATGGTGGTCTAGTGGTGAGTGTGGTTAGACTGGGAGCCCACACTGCCAGCACCCATAGAGGTGCCAGAGGTCTCCTGTTCTGGTGGTGAAAGCTGCTAACCCACAACTCCCAGCATACCTGCTTACCTTGCTTTCCCCGATGAGCACCGGCTGCGGCTTGCGGCTCCTGATGTGTGTCTCATCCCTGTGCCCCCTAGTGGAGGAAAAAGAGATTAGTATTTTTTACATATGCAGTAGAATGGTCGCTGATTTGTATTAGAATAGTTCCTGCATTGTTTATCGATCACTAGAGTGTTCCCTGTATTGTGTATCGGTCACTAGAGTGCTCCCTGTATTGTGTGTCGGTCACTAGAATAGTTCAGCTTAGTAAAATGAGGCTGGTATATGATGTATTTATTTATAGTCCATTGTCATAACAATTTTTCACTGATTTCAATAACTTTTTAAACCACACCTACATTAGGCAAACTGCACCCACATAAGGCAAACCGCTCCCACATTAGGCAAACCACACCCACATTAGGCAAACCTCACCCACATTAGACACTTGCTTGCATCTGCCCCCCAGGCTGAAAGTTGCAGCCAGCCCCTGGTTATATGGACTAGAAATGCTCCAGTCTAATAAAACTGTTTTTTAATACTATAACTGTGTGATTATAGCGCCTGGGGCTGGGTGATCATCACCTCTCTGTCAGGGAAGTAAAAGGAAACACACCTGTTGCGATTGATGGAACCTACTTGAGCCACTGGACACTGAAGAGGGAGTTACACTACAAAGCCCAGGCTGGCCAGGCACATAGGTCCTGATTCTGCCATCCGGCCATAGCAGTCTGCCTAATTCATTCTGCTAATGCAAGCCTCTGCCTGTTTATGCTGAACATCCGTGTGTCTGCATGTGGAAAACAGGGCCACCCACTGTATTTCCATCCATAGCCATCATCATTAGTATCAGGACTTACACCCACCCATGCTGGCTGCAAATGCTACGTCTAACAGGCCCCCCATCTGCGTCTGCATGCTGTGTGCGAGCACAGAGGTCAGTCTACATGACAATGACACTTCCACTGGAAGGATGGCTCTGTGCTATAGTATGGCCAATGCCTAGTGACCGCACATAAGGGTTAAAGTAAAAAAAAAAATGTTGACCATGTGTGTCAACTGTTTGAACCTGGCGACCTTTTAAACCCTGTTGACCTTGTATACTATTGACATATTGTACCTGTTGACCTTTTGTCCCTAGTGACCTATTGCATGGTAACCATCTGGTGTAGACCTTGTCCCTGTCCTCCTATACATTGTGGATGTGTTATACCTTATCTCCCTGCTGATGTTACTGCCGGGGGTTCCGGAGCTGGTAGGGAGATCTCCTGCATCTCCTTGTTGTTACAATTTTGTATCCTCTAACGGGGGCACAGGTCTCGTCTGCTGGTGTTATGGCAGGTGGTTCACATGCGCTGCTTGTAGATGGCATTGCTGACTCTGCCGGTGTTATGGCAGGTGGTTCACATGCGCTGCTTGTAGATGGCATTGGTGACTCTGCCGGTGACTCTGCAATCAGAAAGAGACACAACACTGTTACTGATACGTTTATGCATCCTACAATGTCCCGGTAGCCTAAGGTTGTTGTAACAAGAAAAGGGCCACACATAAATATGAATTTCAGTAAAACTTATGGAGGTTGTCAGTAAAAATGATGCAGGTCCAGCCCTGACATACATGTTTTATATTATGATAACATGCAGTAGGCGAGTGCATTTAAAGTCACATATATGTGCCCACGGTGTGTGGTGTGACTGTAGGAGGCTAAAGCTTATTAGATCCATTTTAGAGCAACTTGATCATGAACCAATTTAACATATTTTCCAAAGTCACCCGAAACATCCTGGAAACTCAATATTAGGGAGTCCCCTGCACAGCTGGGAGAGCCGGTCACTCTCCCACATCCTACTAACTTCCATGTGACCAATCTAAGCTCCCAGTTACAGAGTTGTATAGATACTTCCAGCTCAGACATTGGGGGGTAAATTTACTAAAGTGAGAGTTTTTAGAAGTGGAGATGTTGCCCATAGCAACCAATCAGATTCTAGTTATTATCTTCTAGAAGGTGCTAGTTACATGTTAAGTAGAATCTGATTGGTTGCTATGGGCAACATCTCCACTTCTAAAAACTCTCACTTTAGTAAATATACCCCTGGGTGTCTGACACGATGAGGACAGATTGCTTCATTCCACTTGCCCCAGGCACAATACTATCTAATGAAAATGACTGGTAGGGCAGCACAGGGGAAACAAGTCAGTCACACCCCACTGCATGTAACAGTAGAAGACATCGGCCACGTGTAGAAATGTTCCTTTATCCAAACGTTATGGTGGGAAGTGATCACTGTGGTTAGCAGGGTTCTAAATAACTGGGGCACCTTCCCCAGATTTATCTCCTCTGCATCTCTACCCACCTTATGGTCATACAGTAAGTGGTACATATTACATCACATACTGACAGCCCAAGTAATGCATGCTATATATAGAAAGGTTTAATAAATGTATCTTGCCATAATATAAAATAATTGTTACTTAATGAGAGTTTCCATTAATTCTCATTCTACCTCTTTAGTGAAATATAATTTATGCTCTTAGACACCATACTAACCACACATAATAATGTATATTACAGAAAGTAGCCTGGGACAGTACTCACCTTCCTCATCCTCAGGTCTCTCCAGGATAGAAGTACAGTCAGCGCATGCCCAGGTGCACTCCACCGATGTCAGGGCAGAGCAGGTGAGGTGGGTTCCGGATGCTCCGCAGCACTGGCAGCGGATTATGCACCAATCACTGAAAGGGGAAACACATAGGATAAATCTCTTCCCTAAAGCTGGAGCTATAACCCTGAGTAAGAGAGCGTCGTGTTTCTGGAAGAGATGGAGAACCTCAGGTACTAAAGGTTTTATTGTATATTAGGGATGATCAGACAATGTGGCAGCTTATAAGATGTAAACACGGTGTAATATGTAGGGGAGTTTAATAAATATTTAAAAAAGAAACACTCCTGAAATACAAAGGCGTTATATACTGTACTACAGGGCACCGGACATATAGCGAGATAAGTCACGAAAGGCAGTGTCGCTGCCCCAGCATGTCACCGTAACCGTGTCCATCTGAGCAGCACCAGAGCGCTAACTAAGCGCAAAGGATGATACGTCGCCCGACTTCCTTCATTCTGCCTACAACCCGGGCATTGGTGGAGGATAAAAGGCACAAATCAAAATATATATATATAGCGTGGGGTGGAGAGAGAGAGCAAATGCCATCAAATGATGATTATTTGGGGGGGTGTAAAATGTCTGGTTACGGCTCTAAGATTGGTGTTAGGTTCAGTAATGTAGAAATGTTTAATTGAATCCAATTTACCCTCCACTCTCACTGTGGGTTCTTCCTCTGTCACACAGGCAGGGTTCCACATCACACCTCTGGTGCACTTGCAGTAGCTCTCTGTAAGCGTTGTCCTCACGCTCCCACGCTGCATCTCTGTAAGGTTAATGTGATATAATGTCACTGACGTACACTGAGGTCTGTATTCTGTCTGTCTCACATGGTTCTTTCTACACCTTGCCAGACACGTGACAATATAACCAGGCAGCAATGGGCACCTACATGCACCACTACTGACCAGCACAGATGGCAGAGAGTAAATGACATTTGGACACTGTACCAGGTCCCTGATCCCCCACAAGTAAATCTGTCTCCATGTGTACCAGGCATCACATCTACAAATCTGGCCAGGGAACCTGGGCCTGGCATTGGGTGTACAGCACCGTGACAAATGCCATGACCTATATATAAGAGATAGAAGACAAAACTCTCCCAGCCGTATTACATAGATGTTGGAGCGGCTGACACTATGATTGTACACCTGGCTGGCTATCAGTTGTAGCTGTAGGAAGAAGCTGTAACACTTTCTACAATGAAAGGAGAGTGTGTGAGCTGGGGCACAGGGTGTAACAGCTGCCATAGAGAGGTCACCTCTGTAGTTACTGTGAGGAATTATAGGGTCAGTGTTTGGCAAATTGGACAAGATGGCTGAGTTTAGCATCTCGCTAAGCGTCACTGGAGTCTGTTAGAACAGTTGGAACATGACCGCAGTCATAGGCCTGATTCTCAGGGGGACGCAAGAATGATCGATGTTGCGTCATTGGTCAGAGCAGATCTCATAAGTTATATAAATGCTGCAGGTGCCATTTTCTTAAATGAGATGCCAACTGCTGGCTTCTCAGATCCACTGTACGCATCCTAAAATGCAGCATCGGATCAAAATCAGGAACATCTCATTGGACCATCGTACATCTGAGAAACACTATTGCTCAGAATGTACAGCACAACTAAGCTGCCTAGGCCAGCGAACAGGGGCATATTAAGTAGGAGGGGCCTGTGTGCAGTCTCCGTCCGGTGCCTCCTCCTCTCCACCCAGTGGCCGGCAGTGCCCTGAGCGCAGCAGTAGACTCTTGGCACTAGTCTGAGCCAGAGTCTACTGCACATGCGCAGGTCACCAGCAAAATGGCGCAGCAGCCATTTTCCCGGTGATTTTCCTACTGCGCAGTGGCGGAAATTCATCCCAGATGCCCGGAGGCAAGTTATAATTTGGTAGCCCCCCATCACAGCCGCTGACACTGTAATGTAGCAATTCACATGCAGACAGGCTATAGACAGATGAAGATAGCAGCTAATTGTCTGACATGGAGCTCTCCACTAATGTATGGTGGCTTCTGAGGTGCCAGGAAGGGGTGCCATGTATTGGGCGGCTGTGACGGTACTCTCCGGGTACATAGTTATAGCCCTAAGTGGGGTGAATATGTTGTGGACAAAGGAGGAGGTGCCCCTTCAGAGCTGGAGCCCGGCGGCAGGCACCTCCATTGTCTCCCATATTTCTTCCTCTGCTACTGTGAGTGTTACCTACACTGTGGTGTTACTGCGAGTGTTACCTACACTGTGGTGCTACTGCGAGTGTTACCTACACTGTGGTGTTACTGCGAGTGTTACCTACACTGTGGTGTTACTGCGAGTGTTACCTACACTGTGGTGTTACTGCGAGTGTTATCTACACTGTGGTGTTACTGCGAGTGTTACCTACACTGTGGTGCTACTGCGAGTGTTACCTACACTGTGGTGTTACTGCAAGTGTTACCTACACTGTGGTGTTACTGCGAGTGTTACATACACTGTGGTGTTACTGCGAGTGTTACCTACACTGTGGTGTTACTGCGAGTGTTACCGACACTATGGTGTTACTGCGAGTGTTACCTACACTGTGGTGTTACTGCGAGTGTTATCTACACTATGGTGTTATTGCGAGTGTTACCTACACTGTGGTGATACTGCAAGTGTTACCTACACTGTGGTGTTACTGCGAGTATTACCTATACTGTGGTGTTACTGCGAGTGTTACTTACACTGTGGTGTTACTGCGAGTGTTACCTACACTGTGGTGATACTGCAAGTGTTACCTACACTGTGGTGTTACTGCGAGTATTACCTATACTGTGGTGTTACTGCGAGTGTTACTTACACTGTGGTGTTACTGCGAGTGTTACCTACACTGTGGTGTTACTGTAAGTGTTACCTACACTGTGGTGTTACTGCGAGTAACAACATAACTCGACCGGAGCGGCAACGCAATCACCGCAGATGCACAATGTGGCACCGATGCATGCACATAACAGAAACCCTCGTCATTTGTCACCAAATCAGTACAGCGCCAACCTCTGACTCCCCCCATAGAACCATAGCGGCATCTACAGACGACGGCATTTGGCCACTTGCTTAATAATGAACTGATGAATTTCATTACATTAGTATTGGGCACATGTTGCTTATAGCATTACATTAGTATTGGGCACATGTTGCTTATAGCATTACATTAGTATTGGGCACATGTTGCTTATAGCATTACATCAGTATTGGGCACATGTTGCTTATAGCATTACATTAGTATTGGGCACATGTTGCTTATAGCATTACATTAGTATTGGGCACAAGTTGCTTATAGCATTACATTAGTATTGTGCACATGTTGCTTATAGCATTACATTAGTATTGGGCACATGTTGCTTATAGCATTACATTAGTATTGGGCACATGTTGCTTATAGCATTACATTAGTATTGGGCACATGTTGCTTATAGCATTACATTAGTATTGGGCACATGTTGCTTATAGCATTACATTAGTATTGGGCACATGTTGCTTATAGCATTACATTAGTATTGGGCACATGTTGCTTATAGCATTACATTAGTATTGGGCACATGTTGCTTATAGCATTACATTAGTATTGGGCACATGTTGCTTATAGCATTACATCAGTATTGGGCACATGTTGCTTATAGCATTACATTAGTATTGGGCACAAGTTGCTTATAGCATTACATTAGTATTGTGCATATGTTGCTTATAGCATTACATTAGTATTGGGCACATGTTGCTTATAGCATTACAGTAGTATTGGGCACATGTTGCTTATAGCATTACATTAGTATTGGGCACATGTTGCTTATAGCATTACATTAGTATTGGGCACATGTTGCTTATAGCATTACATTAGTATTGGGCACATGTTGCTTATAGCATTACATTAGTATTGGGCACATGTTGCTTATAGCATTACATTAGTATTGGGCACATGTTGCTTATAGCATTACATTAGTATTGGGCACATGTTGCTTATAGCATTACATTAGTATTGGGCACATGTTGCTTATAGCATTACATTAGTATTGGGCACATGTTGCTTATAGCATTACATTAGTATTGGGCACATGTTGCTTATAGCATTACATTAGTATTGGCCACATGTTGCTTATAGCATTACATTACTATTGGGCACATGTTGCTTATAGCATTACATCAGTATTGGGCACATGTTGCTTATAGCATTACATTAGTATTGGGCACATGTTGCTTATAGCATTACATTAGTATTGGGCACATGTTGCTTATAGCATTACATTAGTATTGGGCACATGTTGCTTATAGCATTACATTAGTATTGGGCACATGTTGCTTATAGCATTACATTAGTATTGGGCACATGTTGCTTATAGCATTACATTAGTATTGGGCACATGTTGCTTATAGCATTACATTAGTATTGGGCACATGTTGCTTATAGCATTACATTAGTATTGGGCACATGTTGCTTATAGCATTACATTAGTATGAAATACAAGGTGAACAACCACAGAAGTGAGCGGTCACTTCCCCGTGTAAGCTATGTACATGTATCGGCACCAGCGGCGTCTCTATAATGGGTGCAGGGGACACACAGCGCACTCCTTGCAGCCATCTCAGTTACCTATGTACAGTCCATCCCGCTGCTGCCCAGCAACATTACTCTGTTATTATGCAAAGTGGCGCCGGCACCAAGTTTCTGGCGTGATCACCAGATAAGTGTAGCTGACACCACATTTCCAAGTATAATGCCAGATTACTGACATGTATTGTCGGGGGGGGTGTGGCTCACAGACATCTGCACGTGGTCCCCTCCAGCCTCATTATGCCCCTGGTCGGCCCGTCCGTTTAGCGATGCGCCCAGTGAGGGATGAGGGTGAGGGTGGTGCCGGATTCTACAGTATTATGTTAAAGGTAAATAAAACAGTTATATAATATACCTGTGAGGAATGTAGATGCCCATCCGTACCATCTCCTTCTGGAAGCGCTCCATATTCTGGCATATGGGACACTTCAGGTAATACTTTCCTGCGCTTAGTGCCTGCATCTGTAATAAATGTACAGTTAGAGGTTCGAATTAATTAATATATATATATATACGTGTCCTGTCCTATGCACTGGTGGTGTCTTGAAAAAGACAGCGTTTTTGCGGTGGAAACATCGACCTTCTTGATTATTGCACCAATGCTGTGACAAGTAAAGTAGGTGTTTTACCACTATGAAGAGAAGTCCTGGTGAGTGACCTCTGCTTTTGTGCAACTACTTTGGATGTGGATTTGGTGTTCATTGAGCACCAATGAGGCGTCACCACAGACAAAGCCTTACTGATATATACAGCGTGTGCTGGCTGTCATTTGGAGATATATATATATATAACATACTTACAGCTATAAAGCAAAAGTCCTGCACAAGAGCTGACTGTGTGAGTATAAGACACCAGCCTAATGTCAGGCAGCATCATCATGTGTCATAAAACATCATATACAGTATAAAGAGTGGACACAGTTATCAGCTTCTGCATTAGATCACCCATAAAATGCAGAGCGATATATGTAGTGTCCCATCTGTCCTCCCCTTACCCCTAAGCCCCTGCGAGCGATTGGTGTACAATGACAGCACCTCATTCCCCTCCTCCCAATCCCTCCTAGGTCCTCTCCAATCAGGCTTTGGGTCCCTTCATTCCCCCCACAATCACTGGTGGCCTCCTCATGGCCAGTTCACTATTCTTATATCCCATGATCTCAGGGCAGCATTTGATATTGGTGACCACCCCCCATTCTCCTCTAATCCCTCCACTCCATGGGGCTCCTCCTGGCTCACCTCCTGCTTATCTCATCGCACTTTTGGGGAAATTTATCAAGATTATTTTGGCCAAGACACTGGCTCCGATAAGAGTCTGTCCCGGTGAGGAGTAAGTAGTAACGTGAGAACTTACCTGCACGCAGGTCCTGTGGAGCCAGGTATGTTTGCAGCAGGGGCATTTAATCACCTCATAAGATGGAGAAGGTGTCAGATCTTCCAGGCAGATGGTGCATGCACTGGGGTCTTCCTGTGGCTTAGCCTTCTGAAAGGGCCGATGCTTTGTGCAAAATGATCTATAAGGGAACAATGTAAGAGTACAAATTGTGAGTACTTCAAAGGAAACATCAATAGAGCCTCTGTAACTGCATGTTCTCCCATAGAGCTACCTCCTGCTGTCACCCCATGTGTGACCTCTTCTACATTTAAAGACTAAACAATCCACCCAAAAGCAAAGTTTTGTTACCACCCCTTTCCCCGACGCTCAATGCCAGGTCTCTATCATCTATATATTTAGTCTTTATCCCCACGTCCACATTCTCCAATAATACAGTATGATATCACGTACATTGAACATGGCATTTCTCGCACTTAATGCACTTTAGCTATAACTAATGGGATGTAGCCAATACCTAGAAGTAAATGGATTACTCACGGAAACTGCTCGGCATACTGGGAGATGAAGCCCTTCTCCTGGCCACATGGGAAGTGCACGTTCTCTGTGCAGCCCTTCCTGCTGCAGTGGATGGATGCTCCCGGTTCCTTACACACTGTGCAGGTCTGCAAACATTATAAATGACAAATGACAATAGTGAGTAAGAGAAGAACAATGGGTGTAAGGAGGTTCCCCACTATATATAATGGGATGTAGTTTATTTCCCAGCTGTCGGAAAGCCGGCGCTCAGAATGCCAGTGCTGGAATCCAGACACCATTTAGTATCCAGCACCAGCATCCCAACCACCGGCATCCTGACGGTAAGTATTGCATGATAGGAGGAGGGTGCTAGGGGTTAGGATTAGGCACTTGGGGGAGGGCTAGGTTTAAGCTGCAGGGGGGAAGGGAAGAGAGGTTTAGGCTTCGGGGAGGGAGGGACAGGTTTAGGCTGTGGGGAGGGAGGGATAGGTTTAGGCTGCGGGGAGGGAGGAACAGGTTTAGGCTGTGGGGAGGGAGGGACAGGTTTAGGCTGTGGGGAGGGAGGGACAGGTTTAGGCTGTGGGGAGGGAGGGACAGGTTTAGGCTGCGGGGAGGGAGGGCTAGGTTTAGGCTGTGGAGAGGAAGGGACAGGTTTAGGCTGTGGGGAGGGAGGGACATGTTTAGGCTATGGGGAGGGAGGGCCAGGTTTAGGCTGCGGGGAGGGAGGGACAGGTTTAGACTGTGGGGAGGGAGCAACAGGTTTAGGCTGCGGGGAGGGAGGGACAGGTTAGGCTGTGGGGAAGGATGGACAGGTTTAGGCTGCGGGGAGGGAGGGACAGGTTTGGCTGTGGGGAGGGAGTGATAGGTTTAGGGGGAGGGTTTAGGATACTTACCTGCAGGTGTCAGTATCCTAAACCTGTCGGGATGCCTGCATTGGGATTCTGACCACCTGGATCCTGAGTGCTGGCTTCCCTTACCCACCCCTAAATAACCCCTTTACTAATAATAAAATCATCACTGTAATTAACACATATAGCCAGGTCCTCTGCTAACCACCTTCTGTGCTGCTCCATAGCCGAAGAGATAGGAAACAGCAGCTCTAAAGCCAGGTACACACTGATAGATATATCACCTGCTCGCTTAAATGGGTGATATATCTATAGTGCATCGCCGGGTGTGTACATGTGTATAGGAGACGTCGTTCACAGCCATATCTGATCTGTTGTGCGGCATAGCCGATTGCCGATATATCTGAAAGATACATCGGCCATCTGCTGGTATGTACGGACGATCCGCCTATCACCCGTACACATACAGCTAGACCTGGTGGTGATTGTCAGCTCAACTGGGTGGGCGATTTAAATGCCCTCCCATTTGAGCTGTCAAGCCTGGCACATTGGGCAGACTAATTGGTAAGTATACACTTACCAATCGTCAGATAGGTTGTCGACCTAGTGTGTACCCAACTTTATGCTGGGTACACACTAGACGATGTGTGTACTCAGGATCAGGCACAATATGTGTAATTCAGTTTTCCTGTGACATAAAAAGAGAATGTTTGCTGGGCGCCGGTCACACAACATGAGGAAGTATCACCATGATCAGCCCCCTCACCATCTCTGCTGCCCGTCTCGCTGCCTTCCGCACGTCCGTGAAGAGGAAGCCGTAGAATCCTTGGCTGTCTCTGCCTCTTTGCGGCATACCGGTGGATAGCAGCTGGATCAGAGAGAGAGAGAGGGGAGATGTACTTATGGGTATAATCACTGAGCTAACACCTGTACTGCATTCCCAATAACAATGTGATACACTTGTGTCTGTAGCGTATATTCCCGTGTTATTACTGGGAGTACATTGTTACACTGTTTCCTGCATTTAGCATTAACTGTGCAGATATCTACATATCCGTAGGGGAAGATTCCGCAAAAAAATATTCACTATGTCTAAAGTTAAAAATGGAGGAAATATATATATATTGTGTCGTACTGGGGCATAAAGGGCTCACCAGGGAAAAGCAGTGATAGGGGCCTATCCGACAGAGGGGGTGTGGTCATCCAACAAAGAGGTGTGGTCATCCAATAGAGGGGGTGTGGACAGCTGCCAAATTTGCTTAGCTAACCATTAGGCAAATCTTGATGTAGTTTCTATAGAAGTGAATCATGAACTGATGTTTATCAGGGGTCCTGCTCCACAAGGTAACTGACCCTCTAATATAGTAACAATGTACAATTCAGTGCACAATCTGGAGCATGACGCCTAGAGGAGGGGGTGGGGCTTTCAGACAGTGGGGCCCACCGGGAATTTCCCCTATACCCCTGTGGGACAGTCCCACCCTGTGTATGTATACTGATGTTCATCAATCATTTATTAGCATATATACCAGGCAGTAGTGGTGGACGGTCAGCTTCTCTTTGCTATTAGTTAGCAACTCTCCAAATTTGGCCACGTCATTCTCTGCACGGCCGCAGAAAACGCATTCTGTGGAAGCAAGACAAGAGGTTAGCTGTAAGATGTGCTATTATGTGTGTGTGTGTCACCTCCAGCACTACATGTTTAAAATGAGTGTCATCATGCAATAATGTCCTGAGTTCGATTCCTGATCAAGCCACTATGAGTGTAGAGTTTGCATGTTCTCCTTGTGTTTAGGTGGGTTTCCTCAGGTTTCATCCCACACTCCAAAAAACACAAAAACAAAAACACACTGGCAGGTTAATTTGCTTTTGCCAAAAAATTGAAAATAATTAACCCTGCAGTAATGTGTCTCCAAGTGATAGGGAATATATATATATAACTGTTCATAAATAAGTAATAATAATGTAGTGCCGGAGATATAACTCATACAAAATACAACTTACACCTACAATACAGCACAAGTACATATAAGGTTGGTGAAGGATGGCAGCTGTGAGACAGAGGGTAGACGGTGGCGCTAATTAGAGCTCATAGACTAGAGGGAGAGCATAATGCTAAGATAATAGGGGCTAGAGGGACTGTAGCTGGCAGAGCATACAGAGGGAGGGAGCATAGGTTATATAACAGGACGGGGGACGTGATGGGGCTCATGGGGCGGTGCGGGGGCGTGATGGTAGAATAGCCTCATCGTGGCCCCGTCCCCACTACACAATGACGAGATTACCAGGATTGTGAAGCAGGGGGCAAGGCCATCATGATACGATTCATCACAAATCGCTTTATCTGCCCCTCCGCTGCAGGGGTGTGTGTGGGGGTCCAAGGGAATGTGGCCACCCGGGAGACTTGACCACTTTTCCAGGCGGCTGGGAGTGCAAGACAATTTTTGGGAGCCTCCTGGACGCTCCGGGAGAGTAGGCATGTATGATATAATCACCGGTAATCACCATCACTTACAGATATTCCAGCATAATGTGCCCAATATTGTTATTACTGGGGAGGGTAAAGGTGTCTCCAAACAATGTCTGATTGTTCCTGTTTACAGCCCCCAAGAATATATCATTTATATAACATTGTATTATGGGACTAGTTCTGACATGGTTCCCCCTACCCAACAATAGCAGCATTTGGGATACTGTATCATTGCTGGAATATCACACAGACATGGCAGCTCCTAGTAACTAGATAGTGGCTGAGACCTGCACCGAGCACTGTGGTACAATACAGAGCAATCATTTTACTACAATGTAAAGCTGTGCGGGAGAACTAACCCTAATCCATAAAGAGCATTATTATTATTAATGACCCACTGTATAATTACTAGGAGGCAGCTCTCAGGACACCAGCAATGTGTGTAATTACAGTTATATTACTGAAGGTGTAATAAGACTTCTCCTGGCTCCTCTCTTACCGGGAGCGGCATCCAGCGATGAGCTTGGAGCCGGATCCCTATTTGTCTTTCGCTTTCTTTTCCTAAACAAAGATACAAAAACAAAATGATGCCATAAATGTGCATATCATAATAACCCTCCTTTATGTATGTGTCCTATACAGTGTATTCTGAGAGCTGGCGCTTTAGTGGAAGTGGGTCGCAAGGTGCCGAAAGACCAGAGGATCAGAAACAGCCACACTAGACCCTTAATGTCCAACCAAACCATAACTACATGTATGACTTCCACCCAAAGGCTTCACAGCAACCACACGCTAAGAGGTAAAGATTGTGCACACATATATTGTATAGGGGTTACGTGTAACTGTGCAATAATCCAATCAGATTGCTTTCATTAAGGGTCATTTACAAACTGCAAGAAGTTGGACACTTCTCTATGTGCAAACGTGATTCAACAGGCCACAGTCCCTGGGACTGCCCTCAGACAATGACTCTGGACCTCTGTGGGTATACAGCAGCAGCAGATACACTAGAAAATATAATTGTGCATGATGAAAGATTGCATCACTTCCACACCCAACCGACACTAGAACCACCGCATTTACCTGTTTTTTCTCCTAGAATACTGCTCGGCTCCATCTCACAGTATGTCTTACATAATATCATGAGAGTGAGGGGACATCAGGACTGTGCCTATTACAGGTGTCACATTTGTGTATGTAAATGGTACATTGGCAGAAGTGTACTATATGAGGCTATCTGGGCCTGCAAATGCATGCACTGCCTTATAACACCCTGTGTATTTCCAGGTGTGTGATGTGGGACTTTACTTTCATACATGAGCCTGTCCATCTGCACCAGGTGCATCAAACCAAAGTGTTAGTTAGTCGGAATTGTATTTGTATATTTTTGCTTTGCATGCAAATACGTAATCTTCACTGAGTACTTGTTACAAAACTAATGCAATATGACAGCTCATATGTGTCACCCAATGGTGAAATATATATATAATACATGTAACTTTGACAAGGAAGATGGTTCCCCCTCAGCTCTGGGCTGTATAGCAGCTGCACCCCTTGCACCTATGGTAATTACACCAATGTTAGGTAGTATATAGGAGGCAGATTGTAGATGAAAGATCCCAGACCATGAGTGCTAACCTTCTTCTGCTGTCACACCATTATACAGAGGAGGGTGGATGAGAGAGCAGGGAGACTGGTGTGGCATGAGAAATGTACAGTAGTCAGTAGTAACACATCATGAGAACCTGGAAGAGGATGGGGTCTGTATAACAGAGTAACAGCAGAAGCAGGTTGACACTCATGGCCTGAGGTCTTTCATGTACATACCCTCTCCTACATATTACCTGGAGGTACTCTCTACAGATAAGTCTTCTTACATTTGGTAATAGCCCAGTCATAATGGGGACTTGTTAACCTATCATATACCAAACACATATACCCAACCTGTAACTCAAACATTGTGGCAAATTTAGTTTATATGGATTAGCTTTAATCCTGTGTGTAAATACCTGGATGTTGTGCCTAATTACTATCCTAAGCCAGGTTCTGCCAGTACAAATCATATTTCTATGCATGTAAATTCAATCACACTGCAAAGACCTGTTTGGGAGATTTCCAGTATTGTATTTGTATGATGCTGCAGCTGCTAATGACATTCTACAGTCTGTGCATCCAACACGATTATGATGGCAGAGATTTATATGTGACTAAGTGATTATTACCAAACTCTGCAGAATGTATATAGATTATATAAGCAGATAAGTGCCCTTGAGTGTTATTAATATATTTCTTTTTAGGATTTCTCTCTGAGATGTAACCATATAGGTTGTACCTCATTGAACATTCTCATATGTAAGTATATATTGGGAGACCAGTAGTCCCCGTGCAGGACTAGCTCTGCCTACAGAGTCATGTCTGAGTATTATTAAATTGTTGTTTCCCCTGATCATTTTGAATTTAGCGTTATATGTTGATTGGACGGCTAACTGTAACGACTAGGCAACTATATTACAGGTATGTACACACTACTTAGTACTATTGCATTTAAAAATAATTCAAGCTGTTTTAAATAAGGAAAATAATACAATCCCTCTCCCAAAAACAAATAACAACAATTGTAAAACCAATGCTAAAGTGTCCCGGCTTCTTCTCACTTACCTAGGGGAGGCCATGACGCCTCACATTAAGTCGTACAGCCTCTTAGAAGCTTCTCTAGTTGTACAATTAGAGAAAATTCGTCTTATAATAAAAACGATGCACCTCGCTAAGAATCTGTAACTATAATGTGTCTGCTGCTCTGTGTGAGCCTGACCTGCAGTCCTGTGCTATGATGTCACTGGCCTCTGTGACATCACTGATTTGCATAACCATGGCAGGCCAGGCTTCTGACTCATGGTCTCCATCATGCACACAGGGCCTCTATTGGGGGGAATGGGGGGTACAGCAGTAAGGGGACCGGACGGGGAGCCCTGTTTTACTAGGCCCCATATTTCCCGGTGGCAGCGCTGCGCACATGTACAGTACCTGCTGCCTGGATCACTAGTTCTCGCAAACCAAAGAGAATCACTGTAAGGCAACTGGGAGCTTCTTGTAAAAATAAGCAACATCAAGTTCATGAATTTAACATTATTACCACTTAGTATAGCCCACGTATACTATAAATGCGCATTCACAGCATACTGTGCTTATACACCGAATGTAATGTATTACTGTAATCATACTTATATGCATTGTATACTTCCATTAGGCCTGGACAGGGGTGTAGCCAAAACTTCAAGGGTCCCATAGCAACATTTTGAAGGGGCCCCATCCCAATGCTTCAAGAGAGAGACCTCTCCCCACACTGGTTGTTAATTTTATTCCCCCTAGTAGTGACCGAGGGCCTAATTCAGAGTCAGATGCTATTTGCTGACGGTCGTTCTGAAAAAGGGGCCAGATATTTAAATTGAGCGCTCGCACTTTGCGGTCTGTGGATGCCTCTATGTCAGAGCGAGCGTCCGAAAAATGTGCTCGCTATTTTGTAAAGACGCCCCTTTGCAGTTTGCATCATACGTCATCTCCACTATTTATTTGATTAATCGGGAACATCGAAAGGCGTCTGAACTGCTCACAGTGCTTGTGGTAGGATTTACTTCCCGCAATCACTGCAAGCAGTTCAGGCTAAAAGACAACCAAGTGACGTGGTCGATGACGCTGCTTTGTTAATTATGCACACCCATTAAACACCATTTTGACCGTTTGGCACGCCTGCGTTCGGATCTCCACTCCCCCGTTTTCAAGCACCTTCCCCTGTTACCACCCACAAACGGTACATTCTGTCACTCAAATTAACAGCCCCTCGCTGCTTTACGAGCACACGAATTCCGACCGCAATGACTGGTTGACGCATGCGTATTACGACCCATACGCATGCGCAGTTGTGCGAACATCGCTCGGAGCGAACGAGCGGCCGCTTATGAGCGGCTCTGAATCAGGCCTCGAGTTCAATGTATGCCCCATAGTATCCCCTAGTTCAATATAAGCCCCATAGTAGTGCCAAAATTCAAATTACACCTACAATGCCCCCAAATCAACCATTTTACACCTTCTAATAATTTCACATTGGCCACATTGACACAATGGGGGGATGTTGGGGGACAAGTCAAGCTCGACTTTTCCCGCCTGACTCGGATCTGAAATCGAGGCAAAACATCATCATCCCGCCTTCCGGGTCTCGCGGGTTTTGGATCCTATATAAGGTAGCCGCGTTGGCGCCAATTTCTCACTCGGCTGTGTACAGTGAAGAGGGAGGGTGGGAGTTAGGACTGGCTGGGCTGTGTAGTGTAGTGTAGTGTAGTGCAGAGAAGTGTTGTGCTGTGCTGTGCTGCGCTGTGCTGCTGTTGTCCATAGGGGCTGTGTCCACTACTTCAAAGTCCACAGGGGCTGGCTGTGTTGTGCTGTGCTGCTGTTGTCAATAGGGGCTGTGTCCACTACTTCAAAGTCCATAGGGGCTGGCTGGACTGTGTTGTGCAGTCAATTGTCCATAGGGGCTGTGTCCACTCCAAAGTCCTGTGCAGTGTCCCAGTCCTAAAGGGGTGCTGTAGTGTTGTCCAGGGGGTGCTCTGTCTGTCAGGGGTGCTCCCCCCAAGTGCTAAAAAAAATATATATTTTTTCTGTGTTTGTGAATTGTGTGCGCAGTAGCCGCACGTGCATCAACAAAGTAGTGCCAAGCGTGCGCCTGTGTCATAAGTAAAGGGCCGGCTGGCTTGACCGTTAAAGGGTGCTGTAACCCCCAAAGTACACTCCAAACCAAATAAAAAAATATTTCCTGTGTTTGTGAAATGTGTGCGCAGTAGCTGCACGTGCATCTACAAAGTAGTGCCAAGCGTGCGCCTGCGTCATAAGTAAAGGGCCGGCTGGCTTGACTGTTAAAGGGTGCTGTAACCCCCAAAGTACACTCCAGTCCAAACCAAATAAAAAAATATTTTCTGTGTTTGAATTGTGTGGGCAGCAGCCGCACGTGCATCAACAAAGTAGTGCCAAGCGTGCGCCTGTGTCATAAGTAAAGGGATGGCTGGCTTGACCGTTAAAGGGTGCTGTAACCCCCAAAGTACACTCCAAACCAAATAACAAAATATTTTCTGTGTTTGTGAATTGTGTGCGCAGTAGCCGCACGTGCATCAACAAAGTAGTGCCAAGCGTGCGCCTGCGTCATAAGTAAAGGGCCGGCTGGCTTGACCGTTAAAGGGTGCTGTAACCCCCAAAGTACACTCCAGTCCAAACCAAATAAAAAAATATTTTCTGTGTTTGAATTGTGTGCGCAGCAGCCGCACGTGCATCAACAAAGTAGTGCCAAGCGTGCGCCTGTGTCATAAGTAAAGGGACAGCTGGTTTGACCGTTAAAGGGTGCTGTAACCCCCAAAGTACACTCCAAACCAAATAACAAAATATTTTCTGTGTTTGTGAATTGTGTGCGCAGTAGCTGCACGTGCATCAACAAAGTAGTGCCAAGCGTGCGCCTGTGTCATAAGTAAAGGGCCAGCTGGCTTGACCGTTAAAGGGTGCTGTAACCCCCAAAGTACACTCCAAACTGAATAAAAAATTTTTTTCTGTGTTTGTGAATTGTGTGCGCAGTAGCTGCACGTGCATCAACAAAGTACTGCCAAGCGTGCGCCTGTGTCATAAGTAAAGGGCCGGCTGGCTTGACCATTAAAGGGTGCTGTAACCCCCAAAGTACACTCCAAACCAAATAAAAAAATATTTTCTGTGTTTGTGAATTGTGGCGCAGTAGCCGCACGTGCATCAACAAAGTAGTGCCAAGCGTGCGCCTGTGTCATAAGTAAAGGGCCGGCTGGCTTGACCGTTAAAGGGTGCTGTAACCCCCAAAGTACACTCCAAACCAAATAAAAAAATATTTTCTGTGTTTGTGAATTGTGTGCGCAGTAGCCGCAAGTGCATCAACAAATTAGTGCCAAGCGTGCGCCTGTGTCATAAGTAAAGGGCCGGCTGGCTTGACCGTTAAAGGGTGCTGTAACCCCCAAAGTACACTACAAACAAACCACATAAAATATTTTTTTCTGTGTTTGTGAATTGTGTGCGCAGTAGCCACACGTGCATCAACAAAGGAGCAGCGCCAAGCGTGTGGCCTGTGTCCCATAAGTAAAGAGCTGGCTGGCTCATTTCTTAAAGGGTGGTGTAACCCACTAAGTGCACTACTCTCCAGCAAAAATAAAAAATATTTCTGTGTTTGTGTGCGCCTTAGCCGCCCGTATATATCAAATCGATATAACATAAATGGAGGACCAAACTTTCTCCGATAAAAATAAAATAGAGAAAGATCAAGAACCACTTCCTCCTAGTGCTGAAGCTGCTGCCACTAGCCATGACATAGACGATAACATGCCATCAACGTTGTCTGCCAAGGCCGATGCCCAATGTCATAGTAGAGGGCACATACAATCCCAAATGGCAAAGAAGTTCAGGAAAATGACCTTGAAAAAAACATTTAAATCATCTGAAGAGAAATGTAAACTTGCCAATATGCCATTTACGACACAGGGTGGCAAGGAATGGCTAAGGTCTTTCCCTATGTACATGACTAGTGGTTCAGCTTCACATGACGATGGAAACCCTCCTCCCACTAAAAAAATCAAAAGAGTTAAGCTGGCAAAAGCACAGTGAAGAACTGTGCGTTCTAAGAAGATATCACAAATCCCCAAGGAGAGTCCAAGTGTGGTGGTGGTTGCGATGCCTGACCTTCCCAGCACTGGACGGGAAGAGGTGGCTCTTCCCACCATTTGCATGCCCCCTGCAAGTGCTGAAAGGAGCACCCACAGTCCACTTGCTGATATGCAAATTGAAGATGTCACTGTTGAAGTACAACAGAATGAGGATACTGGTGTAGCTGGGGCTGAGGAGGAAGTTGGCGAGGAGGATTCTAATGGTGATGTGGTTTGTTTAAATCAGGCTCCGGGGGAGACAGTTGTTGTCCGTGGGATGAAAAAGCTCATCACGGGCATGCCTGGGCAGAAGACCAAACATTCCACCTCTTTGGTCTGGCAATATTTCTATCCAAATCCGGACAACAACTGTCTTGCCATATGTACCATATGTAAAGGTGAAATAAGTAGGGGTAGGGATGTTAACCACCTAGGAACATCCTCCCTTATACGGCACCTGCAGCACGTTCATAAAAAGTTACTGTCCAGTTCAGAAACTTTGGCTAAGACCGTAAGCAGTCCAGGGACACCTAAATCCCGTTGTCCTGTTGTATCCAAGCGCCTGCAAACCACACCGTCAACTCCCTCCTCGTCAATTTCCTCCTTAGTCAGGATCGGAAGTAGTCCTGCAGGCCATGTCACTGGCATGACTGACTCTCCTATCCGGGATTCCTCCGGAGGATCCTGCATTGCTACGCCTCCTGCTGCCGCTGCTGCTGTTGCTGCTGCTGGGAGTCGTTCATCATCCCAGAGAGGAAGTAGGTACACCACTACTTTTACTAAACAATTGACCCTCCAACAGTCCTTAGCGAGGAGGATGAAGTACGACAGCAGTCATCCTGAAGCAAAACGTATAACTTAGGCCTTGACTGCTATGTTGGTGTTAGACGTGCGTCCGGTATCCGCCATTAGTGCAGTGGGATTTAGACAATTGATGGAGGTAGTGTGTCCCCGGTTCCAAATCCCGTCTAGATTCCACTTCACTAGGCAGGCGATACCGAGACTGTACAGAAACATCAGAAAAAGTGTCCTCAGTGTCCTGAAAAATGCCGTTGTACCCAATGTCCACTTAACCACGGACATGTGGACAAGTGGAACAGGGCAGACTAAGGACTATAAGACTGTGACAGCCCACTGGGTAGATGTATCACCTTACGCAGCAACAGCAGCAGCGTCACCAGTAGCAGCATCTCAGAAACGCCAGCTCGTTCAAAGGTAGGCTATGCTGTGTATCACCGGTTCAGTAAGAGGCACACCGCCGACAACCTCTTAGAGAAACTGAGGGAAATCATCGCCCAGTGGCTTACCCCACTTAGACTCTCCTGGGGATTTGTGATATCTGACAACGCCACCAATATTGTGCGGGCATTACATCTGGGCAAATTCCATCACGTCCCATGTTTTGCTCACACAATAAAGTTGGTGGTGCAGAATTTTCTGAAAAGCGACAGGGGCGTGCAGGAGACGCTTTGGGTGGCCCAAAAAATTTCTGGCCACTTTCGCCATTCAGCGACTGCGTGCCGAAGACTGGAGCGCCAGCAAACACTCTTGAACCTGCCCCACCATCACCTGAAGCAAGAGGTTGTGACGCGGTGGAACTCAACCCTCTATATGCTTCAGAGGATGGAGGAGCAGCAAAAGGCCATACAAGCCTATACATCCACCTATGACATAGGCAAAGGAGGGGGTATGCACCTGACTCAAGCGCACTGAAGAGCCAGTTTGTGCAGGGACAGATTAATTGCCAGCTTGTTTTGTGGGGGCCCAAACGAACCAATCATTTCAGCCACAGTCGTGTGGCAGACCCTGGCGCAGAAATGTTTGGTTTGTTAAAGTGTGCATGTCCTGTTTATACCACATAAGGGTGGGTGGGAAGGCCCAAGGACAATTCCATTTTGCACTTCTTTTTTTCTTTGAATTATGTACTGTTTGGGGCCTAGTTTTTCAAACTGCCATCCTGTCTGCCACTGCAGTGTCACTCCTAGATGGACCACGTGTTTGTGCCGCCCACTCGTATCTCTTAGCATAGTCATCCAGCTACCTCGGTGCAACCTTTTGGATATAAAAACACTATTGTGAGGTGTTCAGAATAGACTGGAAATGAGTGGAAATTAAGGTTATTGAGGTTAATAATAGCATAGGAGCAGAAAAACACACAAATTCTGTTATTTTAGCTGTTTTTATGCTTTTTTAAAAAAAAAATACAGATCCAAAACACAAAAACCCAGAACCCAAAACACGGAAGGGTGGTTTAGGCAAAACCAATCCAGATCCAAACACAAAGAAAGATCCAGATCCAAAACCAAAACAAAAAAGTGGCCGGTGCACACCCTTACTATAGAGTGTTCTGTAGGAGAGGGCTGTGTGACACTAGGGGAAGGGTGACAGTCTGGGCTGGTGAACACTTTGGGGAATGTGGGGACAACATAGGGGCAGATAGAGAGAGGAGAGACTCACACACTTGGTTTATGATTGCAGTCATCTGTGTTAGAAATATCCTTATCATTACTTAATTAGTTCATCACAGGTGACTGCAATCATAAATGAAGTGGGAAGTCCAGGTGCAGAGCGTTTTGTACCTTGTGGAAGGGGTCAGGTTGGAGGGTCTGGTATCCCTCACTATCTGTACCCATTATACTGCCTCAGAGGTCTCCATGTGCAGTTAGATGTAGTGAAGTAAACAGTTGAATTTCGTTTGTAAACTATATTAGACAGGACAGTCCACACAGCTGCTTAATTATTCTGGGCCTCATTTACAGTCAGAACCAGGAAGAAGAAAGGTTCCCTAACATTAATATTAGAGGTTTTATACGTTATCAAGTCTATTGTGAAATACATATATTTGGTATCTAAGGTTTAGTATATGATAAGCAGACGATGTTTGGTGCCATTCTAAACCACTGTTTATTTGCAGAATTCCGGTTCCATCGGCAAGGAGATCGCAACATGCGTCTGCGGATTATAGATCATGGAGAGATAGGCATTGAAATGTACTCTGTAATGTAATGTTTATTAGCCAGTTTAGACTTGTTCTTCAGCGGGAAAACACACACAAAGAGCTGTTGGAGGGCTGAACTATTACAATACGAACTGACCTATGAACTGTATCGTAACAGAAGAACCAGGAAGAAGAACCAATGGGATTATGCCAACTTGTTCTATTCTATTGCCTATCTCTGCAAGGGTTTATATGCAAGCACTCTAGAACTGGTAGTTAGTCATCTTTCTTTTTCTGTTGATGTAGGTTGCATAGTTGATGCCGGGAAATCTGGATCCAGAGCGCATGCGTATGTTTCGACTGTAGCTTGTATTTTGTATAACCTTTGCGCTAATTGTATTATAGATCAAGGCGTGTAACTATATGCTTTTATGTGAATAATAACTTTTGTGCTTTAGAACCACACTCAAAGTCTGGAAAGCAATTATTTCATATGTGTACACAACGCTAAACAGCGACTTTAGGGTATATAGGCTAAATAGGAATTCATAGTTGGGGGCTCATAGAGTGTGATCACGCTGCCAAGTTACATGATAATACACGGTTATTGATCCCTCAGCAAAGGGTGGAGGCGCCATATGCAGGAAAGAACGCATTGCCTTTGAAAACCTGCTACCACTTTATGCTGAGAGACCGCTATCCGTTATTGTGTGAGTTCAAGGAGCACTGATTAGAATCCAGAGACAAGGAAGGAAAAAGTTTGTTTTCCTTCGTTGATAAAGTTTTGTGTTAAAAGGGGAAGTCGCACAATAGCGTACACATATTTCCTGTATTGCTGCCACGTGTTGAAACAGTCCATTATATGCATAGCATGATTGCTTGTTAAACCTCTGTATTGTACTGCCATATTAAGAGAAAAGGTTCTATTTTCTGCGCAGAAAAGGTGTATGTAAATTGAAACGTTGTGATTGTAAAGGCTACTGTCTGTTAAGCCTAAATAGTGGAGGTTACTGTCTGTTAAACCTCAGTATAAACTCGGTAGGTACAAACTACTGGGCCAGTGTACAAAGCAGGTACATTGTGGTTATCGAGAAACTAAGGGGTTTCTTGGTCCGTCACCCATTAATCACAAAGTCCATTGACCAGTTAGGTTCTTTGGGAAAGCAATCAAACCACATGGTTATATAAACCGTGATTGTGAAGTGGGTTGTCGTGGGAGTGAAACTGCTGGCAAGGTTAGGAGTTATTGGAACTTCTAGATGCTACCAGTGGGAGTAAACTCAAAGGAAGCGAGCGACGGAAGCTTGAGTTAATATCATCGCAGGTAGAATAATTTTCAATAGGTGGTTATTCTGCTCCTCATTATACAAGCCGACTAACGCCAGGTCTGCTGTGAATAACGGGAGGGAGTGCGTGAACGTAGCTCACTGAAAAACGTTCACCAATTGAAATTCTCTACTGCGACATGTGGGTCAAAATGACCAAGAAATGTAGAACACCTTTTCCTAAGATTGGTAGCTTTGATTCAGAGGTTCTGAACAATCTCAGAGACAGTATATGTTTAGTGAAGTCTCTGAAGAAAAGGGTAAAGTTTAATGATTGCTTGAAGTTGTGGCAGCACGAGGGGGACATGTGGCTTAGTGGTGTGCACGCGATGCAAACTAGCGTTGCACGCGTGACGCAAGGGAGCGTGCACGCAAATAGCATTGCGTGCACACTGCAAAGTAGTGCGCACGCACAGCGAGGTAGCATTGCAGAAGGTAATGTTAGTAGCGCACGAGCACCACCACCGCCCTATGCAGATGGGGGTGAAGGTACAGTCGATCTCAAAAATCATAAAAATGTAACAAGTAACTTGTACCCTCTTCTAAGTAACTATAAGGAACATGTTTATGATGCAGATGATGAACCTGTTGGGATGTCCGCTCTTTCACATGTTGCACAAATGTTAAATGGACTACCACAGCAAGCACAGGTAGCTGCCCCGCTAGTACCAGAAATGGAGGTAGCCCAACCAGTGCAGGAAGTATTAACACCCGCTGTAACAGTAGCGGAGATTACTAATACTATACATAGTAGCAGTAGGCTGAACCCTCAAACAGGTAGTAAGGTCAAAGGCAGCAGTGTGGCAGGCATCCATCCCATCCAGACAATAACCGTTCCCAATGGGAATCCGGATGCACATGGTGTAGTGGCCACAAGGGATGTAGCGACGCATTGTCCATGGACAAGAGCAGAACTACGTTCCATAATGACAGATTTCCCTGACCCTAGGAAAGAGCTAGCAAAGTGCCAGAGATTTGTAAAGGATTTGGGTAATGCTCATGAGCAAACCAATAAGATTGGCGAGTGGTATTATGGGCTTGTCTTCCACACAATACCAACGTGAAAAAGTTTATCACGGCCTGTGTATTGGATGGAGATAGTCCCATAACTGATGATGGTAATCAAGACGATATAACCCATATTGTTACCCAATTGGCTGTATTTTTCCCATTAATTGTTAACTGGAGTAAAATCTTCACGATTAAACAGAAAGAGAGTGAGTCTGCAAGCAGATTATTTTATCAGAGCGCTGCAGACTATTACTCAATACACAGGTATAGAGGACATAAAAGACAACACCCATCACAGGGAAATGACAATCACAGTGCTTATGGATGGTCTTAAAGACACTCTAAAGGCCAGGGTTCAGACCTCACTTCCTGGTTGGAGGGGAGTTACGGTAGACACACTCAGGGAATCTGCAATTGAACATGACAAAAACATCTTTAGGAAGAGAGAAATGCAGAGAAACTAATGGCTGTTAGTATTCAAGCTCTGGAAGGAATGCAAATAACACTGCAGCACTCTTACCACACTCAGCCACAATACACTCATCCCACACAACCTCCAAACCCTTATCCCTATACACAAACACAACTTTCCTCATTCCCCAACCCACACAACAACAACCTTTCACAACACGTCAACCACGAAGGTGTTATAGATGTAAAAAGGAGGACCACATAAGTAAGTTCTGTAAGGCCAGAAAGTGGGAAATACCAAACCAGGAAACACATGAGATACCCACAGAAGGGGCACCCACAGCAGTCAGGACAATTCCAGCCATCACCTGCTCACATCGCAGCAGTGAATGCTATGCTGGAAGAAGATAGTCAGCTCTAGGGGTCAGGTCACACCTGTAGTCTACAGCCAGTCAGGTTAACTGGGGGTACTAGAGAAGAACCTGTAATGATAGTTGATGTAGCTGGTACTACACATTCTTTTCTTGTAGACACAGGGGCGACCAGATCAGTGATAAAATCTCCATCTAATTTACAGGTGACCAGTAAAACAGTACCAGCAATGGGTGTAATGGGTAAAGTGCAACATTATCTTTTAACCAAATCTGCAGAGGCTACTATCGGTCCATTGCATACCAGGCATTCCTTTCTCCTGGCAGCAGCGGCCCCTACTAACCTACTGGGAAGGGATTTGTTATGTAAAATGGGATGTGTCATTTATTGTACCACTGATGGTATATTTCTAGATATCCCAGAGAGAGTTGTGCACGAGGTGAGGGATATATTAGACACTCCCCAAAGGTTAATGTTTCACTCTACTGTTCCAGATAAGAATCCATCTCAGGTAGAGCAGATGTTATCTCAAATACCAGGTTCACTTTGGACCAAAGATGGACAGGACACTGGGTTGATGGCAAATGTAGCTCCCATAATGGTAAATCTAAAAAGTGGTAGGCAAGCTCCAAAAATTCCCCAGTACCCACTAAAACAGGAGGTAGAGATAAGGGTTTATCCCTTAATTGAGCAGTTATTACAACAGGGAATTTTAGTCCGTACAGCGAGTGTAGCCAACAGTCTTTCCTGTGAAAAAGAGTGGTGGGAGGGGTTATAGGCTGGTACAGGACCTTAGAGGGGTTAATAAGGTAGTAGAGAGCCAATTCCCTGTAGTGCCGAATCCAGCTGTCATTCTTATGCAGATCCCACCAAATGCAACCCATTTTACTGTCATTGACCTCCGCTCTGCCTTCTTCTCTGTCCCTCTTCATCCTCACTGTCAGTACCTATTTGCATTTACATACAGGGGGGTACAATACACATGGACACGATTGCCCCAGGGCTTCATAGACAGCCCCAGTATCTTCTCCCAGGCCTTACACAACTGTTTACAACCTTTTCAACCTGCCAATGGATCTGTTCTAATACAATATGTGGATGATTTGTTGTTGTGTTCTGGTTCGTTTATGTCGTTTAAATGATGCTAAACTTTTATTGCTTCATCTCTCGCAAACAGGACACAAAGTTGCTAAGGACAAACTACAGCCATGCCAGTCCTGGGTTAAATACTTAGGACACTGTCTAACACAGGGATTACGACATCTGACTACTGACAGAATCCAGGCCATACAGACCATGACACTGCCTCCGAACCAACAGCAAATCCATACCTTCTTGGGAATGTGTGGATACTGCAGAATGTGGATCCCAGATTTTTCTATTTTGGCTTTACCATTACGGGACTTAGGGTCTCATTCAGACCCGGTCGCAAGCACCTATGTGCTCACAACCGGGTCGATGGGTAGCCCTGAGCATGCGCAGCGGCCGCACTGCGCGTGCGCAAGCTCCCGAGTGAGAGAGGAACTCTCTCGCTCCGGAGCTTGCTACAAAAGGGGCGGCTGTCAATTTTGATCGACAGCTCGCCCTGTTTTGTTGGTGGGCCGGGGGGGTGGTTTCCAAAATGGAGGCATTAATAAAGGAACGCCTACCGTTTTGTGGGCGGCCACACTGACATCATCAGTGATGTCAGTGGGGAGCTTCCTACTCCATCAGAGCAGAAAGCTCCCTGGGGCTTGCGGTTGCCGAAACCCAACCTTAGGGTCTTGTCGCACGCCCCGATGGTCGCGATGGTGATCACAATTGCGACCATTGACCTGGTTGGTCGTTAAGCTGTGGGTGGTAGCCCACAGCTTAACTAACGACCAGGAGGCAGCACTTCAAAAATGAAGCAGCCGCCCTCATTCAGAGAGAGCGATCGCTTCTTGCGACCGCCTCTGAATAATGGCCTTAGTCTCTTCCTCAAAGCCCAATCGTGTCATACACACAGAGGAAACAGCAGGCTTTCCTTAATCTTAAGAATAGTCTGACAAGAGCACCTGCATTGGGAATACCTGATTATGAAAAACCTTTTGATTTATATTGTACGGAAGCTGACGGTTGCACAGCAGGTGTCCTCACACAAAAACATGGTGATGCCAGTAGGCCCGTAGCATACTACAGTGCACAATTGGACACTGTGGCAAGATCACTCCCAACGTGTTTAAGAAGTGTAGCAGCAACTGCTCTATTGGTCAGTAAGAGTGATGATGTAGTATTAGGCCATGAAATGATTGTTTATACACCCCATGCTGTATCTGCTTTGCTGAATTCTGCCCAAACCAGACATGTTTCCTCAGCTAGGTTCACAAAATGGGAACTAGCTCTAATAACACCTGCAAACATCACCATTAAACGGTGCAGTACGTTAAACCCAGCAACGTATTTACCATATGTGCCTCAGGATGCACATGATCCTATCATCGTGACCCCACCCCCGCTTCACAATGCTGTTATTTTCGGCATTGTGAAGCAGGGGGCGTGGCCATGATGACGCGATTCAGCGAGAATCGCGTCACCGGCACCCTCGCTGCGGGGTTTTTTAGTTTATTCTGGGGGAAGGCTGGGAGGGTTGCTGGCTACCGGGAGGCCGGGAGCGGCATCCGAAAATCGGGAGGCTCCCGGCCAAATCGGGAGGGTGGGCAAGCCTGCAAAATATTGAAATAGAAGAATATTAGGAAACATACAAACAAGCCATGTGCAATTTGGGAGAAGGATGTCTGGTATCTCCCAACAAGAGATTTTGCGGGAATCTTACTAAACCACAGCAGGCTTGCCTACCCTCCCGATTTGGTCGGGAGCTTCCCGAATATCCGGTGCTGCTCCCGACCCCCTGGAAAGCCAGGCAAGCCTCCCAGCTGCCGCCTGACCCCCACGTTACTTACAGAAACCCCCACAGCAGAGGGGGCCAGTGACGCGATTCACGCTGAATCGCGTCATCGTGGCCCCGCCCCCTGCTTCCAAATGCCAATATTTTCAGCATTGTGAAGAGGGGGCGGAGCCATAATGAAGCGAATGCATGGCCCCGCCCCCACTGCCGCATCATAACCCGGACACCCCCCCCCGCTGCGATCCTTGCTGAATCAGGCCCTCAAACCGCATCCGATGTGTAGCAATTTGCAAACCCCAAAACCGCCGGCTACTGTGTGAAATAACAGCCCGTCATACTCTGCATTGGGTCCCATTTTCCAGGAGGAGGAGGGTGGCAAAAAAAATGTCCCTGCATCTAGATAGTTAAGCCCCAATGCTGAGTAGCTTGGTATCCCAAACCATTGGGTAACAAGACAATACTGTCATTATAAACATGGTGTAAGATTTTGTGGCACTACAAATGCCAGCATGCACTGACAGACCATAAATTTTCTTGCATGCCAGCACACGTAGTTGTGTCTGAGGTGGGACAGCGAGCATGAGATAGAAATTGAATGACTATATTTTATGAACTTCTGAATTATATAGGGCATACTATTATACTATTATAAGTGTGAGGTAAATTGAACTTCAGGGTCAAATTCATCCAAAAGAACTAAGGACTGAGGCCCTGATTCAGAGCCGGACCCTCTGACAGAGCGCTCGCTCTGAATCAGGGCCGGTCTATTTTTTTTTTTTAGAATGGCCTCCTGGCCGCTCGCATAGCTGTGGGTGACCACCCACAGCTATAGCAAGTGGCCAGGAAGATGGACGAGATGGTCAAGACCATCGTGACCATTGGGCTTGCGATGAGACCCTTGTGGTAGGGTCTCCTTGCCGCAAGCCCCAGAGAGATTTTGGCTCTAACAGAGCTGGAATCTCTCCACTGACATCACTTGTGATGTCAGTGGGGCTGGCCCCAAACGGTAGGCGTTCACATGGGAATGCCTCCGTTTGGGAAGCCTCCCCCCATACTGCCCAGCAAAGGGGGCGTGCTGTCACTAAACATCGACAGCATGCCCCCTTTGGTACGAGACCCGGAGCGACGATTTGCCCATCGCTATACGGGTCTCGCACATGCGCATGACGGAGCCGGCTCCGTCGTGCGCATGCACTCTGGGCAACCATCGACCCGGTTGTGAGCGCTCAGCGCTTGCGACTGGGTCTGAATCAGGCCCTAACTTCACATGGACCAGTATAGGCATAAAGCCAGCATGCACTGACAGACCATGAATTTTCTTGCATGCCAGCACACGTAGTTGTGTCTGAGGAGTGACAGTGAGCATAAGATAGAAATTGAAGGACTAAATTTTATGAACTTGTGAATTAGATAGGGCATACTATTATACTATTATAAGTGTGAGGTAAATTGAACTTCAGGGTCAAATTCATCTAACGAACTAAGGGCTAACTTCACATGGACCAGTATAGGCATAAAGGTGGAATTTATCATTGCAACAGAACTGTGGAGCTTTCAAGTCAATTCCTTCTGCATGCAGCAGGGGGAGCTGCTATGTCTGTCCCCACCCATTAATAATAATACCTTTAGGTGTGCGGCCAGAAGATATAAATGTAAATAATAAAAAGTATAAAAAGAAAAAGCAAGGACTACGCTATTAGTCCCGTGAAGAAATGTCACAGAAATGTAAATATGAAGATGCTGCTAACAGAAATCAGAGGTCATCTGATTGGATATAACAAATAGATAAATGTAAAATTTAGCGCAATCTAAAAAATCAACAATTGAATAAGTAAATACCATGAATTATAAATAATATATAAAAAAGGTAATAAATAAGTGCAGTGGCAGATAAATTAAATATAAAAAATATTTTAATATCTAAACGAATACATAAAAAACACATACACATGTGACTTTCATGGAAATTATTGGCAATAGATTGGTTATAAAAAACCCAAATGATGAAGGTTCAATAATAAAGGTTCAAGAGAAACCATATATATGGTATGCACATGCCTCGGAAGGCTGATAAATATCACGCTGGAAAGCTTGGAATAGTCTTAACTTAACCTGCAGGTAGGCGGAAGCCGTAGAAATGTCCAATTGATGGCTGTATTCCTTAGCACAGGTGGTATCCCTTGGTGTCTTGGAATATATAAGCAACTTCGTGCAATCCTGTTCAGGGGTTCCAATTAGTCCTGTGATCTTACAGCTCAGTGATTTAGGACAAGTGGATTGCTTGATGTTAGAGATAAAGCTCCAAAGTGTGCTGTGGTCAGTCCTCCGGGTTCTATGTGCAGAGAACGAGGTGCGTAACGCATTTCCCTGTATCAAACACCTTCGTCAAAGGCTCTGACGAAGCTGTTTGATACAGGGAAACGCGTTAGGCACCTAATTGGAACCCCTGAACAGGATTGCATGAAAGGGCAGCTACTGTATATTTCTAGTTATAATACTATGGGGGTGATCTACTAAGCTCTTGAAAGTGATACATTGAGAGAGTGATAAACTACCAACCAATCAGATCCTATCTGTCATTTTTCAAACACAGTCTGTGACATGACAGTTAGGAGCTGATTGGCTGGTAGTTTATCACTCTCCACTTTATCACTTTCCAGAGCTTAGTACATATTATGTGTTTTCCATGTATGCAACCTGCCATTATATTCATTACACAACACGTTCTGTATGGTGACTCTCTGACGTTGCAGGATAATCAGGAACAGCCAGGATCTTCCTTCTCTGAACGCTGTAAGACAAATTGGTCTCAAGTCCCAGTGGATAGAAACCATGAGAACAAAGTCATCGACGCATCTGTCAGGACGGCTCAACAAGCACATTTGACTGGGTTTTTTTATGTCTTTTTGTTCAGTAAATGAAATATTTAGTACTCAATGCGCACGTATCATATACTATGCTTTTTACCTTTATGTTATGGCTTCCACAGAACACCAGAGTAATAAAGAATAAAAATGTATTTTATTATCTACAACTTAGACAATTTTGTGACCACATTAAGAATAGCCTATTCCAGAGATCCCTTCCTGCCATGGAATCTGAGCACGGGCACTTACATAAAAGAGGGAGCACACACACCTCCAGCCCATGTGCATAAGACTCTGAAACTGTACGAGTGTATTTTGCGCAAGCACAGTGTCTATGGTAAGATGGCGTAGCAGCATTATTACAGTTATTACCTCAGAAATATGGTGTGTGTGTCATATTTTGGTATAAAATCACTGGGAAAATGGCGCCAGCGGCTGTAAGGTAAGTAAATGCAATGGGTACACCCTGCACCCTTTATAGATGTACCGCTCTGAGACAAGCTTCCGCTAAGGGACATCTCCTAATCCGCATGACAATGATCCACATGAGCTAGAGAGGGAATTTGATTTGGATTACAGGATAAAGAATGATTATTAGGTAGCAATTATATACAGATGATATTACGTGCCAACGAGACTAGCAGATACATCGAGATGCCTCCCATCATTGCTGCCAGGATCGTTCCTCCATGTTTGCCAAAAGCTCTCTGGTTTCTGGCTTATTGTTACACATGTAATGCTAGCAATTCTCCATGTCAATATTCCCGTGATTCTAAAATATTTTCTCTTGCCATCAGCTTCCCATCACGGAAAAAAAAAACCGATAAAACACTTGGGGGCAGATATTTCTTTAATGTCGGATTTTCAAAGCCGCCGATGATCGATGGTTTTGACTGAAGTTTTTCAAACGGCAGTAGTTAATGCTAAATCAGGCTTGCTTGGCATTAATTACTATCTATCATCATTATAAAAACTTCGGCGACTTTGACCAATCACCCATTAGCAAATCTCCCCCTTACTCTCTGCTGCCACCTGACTTGTCATTGAGGGGAGAGAGCCAAATCCTTCCTCAATGCAGCTGATAAGTAATAGAATTTGCCATACTAACCATATGGAGTACAGGAGTAGTACAGTGCACATGACGTTAATCACTCCCAGTGGTGAAAGTAGCTGTCATCACTATCAGCGCGCATTTGCACCAGCCCCATAATTGGTGCTAGTCATCCATCTGAAGTCAGACAGGTCTCTGGCTTTCCATGGGCGCCAGAACGGGGCGGGCAGCTCGCCCCCCCCCAAACATTTAAAAGGAGCGGCGGCCACAGACTGTCAGGGGCTGTGCAGCTTCATAGTAATAGGCTGCACGGCCCCTGCACGGTATGGAGGAGGAGGTGTAATGTACGGTGTTTAAGTTAAATCACAGCACATTACACTTCCTCCTTGGTGCGGTGCAGGGACCGCGCTACCTGGTACTATAAAGCTGCACAGCCCCTGACAGTCCGCGGCCACCGCGTAGGTAAGCAGGAGGGGAGGGGGGGGAGAGAGATACAAATGAAATCCGTACAACCGGAATCAGTATGTATTACCGCGCTGGTTCAAATCCCGACGCTAGAAGCCCGGCATGGGTGAAGATCCCGACCGCGGATTTCGGTAAGTAACCCTAACCCTACTCACCCCTAACCCTCCCTTAGGGGTGCCTAACCCTAAGTCCCCCTGGTAGCCCTGAAACTTAACCCCCCCGCGCAGTTGTCCACGCCCGACTTACCTTTGTTCGGTATGTCAGGCGTCTGGCTCCCGGCGTAGGTCTAATAACAGGCGTCGGGATTAGGACGCCTGTCATTTGTACCCTGCAGCAATTTGACAGTCAGGAAGCCGGCGGTCAGAATTTCGACCGTCGGCTTCCTGACTGCATCCCGTACAACTAAGTGGCCTGTGATTTCTGTAAATTGCATATGCAGGCTCCGAGGCCTGTACAGCTGGCTAAAAATCTCAAGATCCACCTGCAGACGGAATTGTGTGCAACTCTAATAAGGCCCAAAGTGTCCGTGGGACCTTATAGGGAACATACATAGTAAGATTGGTACTTAACATATCCTAAGTACGATACAATGTAAATTGACATATCTTGGAACAACACATGCCATAACAATAAAACAGACTAGGCAGGACACGGGCAATGGTGTATCTATAATAGGTGCAGGGTGGCCAATGCCCGCACACCCTCTGCCCAAATATTATGCTTACCTCCCTGGTGTCCCATGTTAGCGCTTCATAATTCATTTCGAAGATGGTGCAAAGGCCATTTTCCTGGTGATTTGCTCCTGTGTAGTATAGAAGTCATCGAGAACATGGCGTGGGCGGCATATTTCCGGAGACCTGCACATGTGCAATAGATTCCGTAGAGCCAGAGTCTACTGCGAGAGAGGAGAAACTGCACACGGGCCCCCTTTTAAACTGGCCCCAGACACGGTGCAAGGAATGGTCAACCCACTGCCCGGTGGTAGGTTGTGGGAACAGGAAGGCAGTTTGGTACTTGATGATGCTTTTCCCAACCTAAGGGCGAGCATACAGTATCAGAGTCACTGACAGGACTTGCAGACAAAAGGTGCACAGGTGATATGGGTAAGCCAAGGAGAGAACAAGTAGAAAGAGGGCCTGATTCAGAGCCAGATGCTCTGTCCAGAGCGCTCGCTCTGAATCAGGGCCCTCCTACCTCAACTTGGAGTGGCCTCTTGGGCGCTCGCATAGCTGTGGGTTACCACCCACAGCTATAGCAAGCGTCCATGATGATTGTCTCGATGGTCAAGACCATCGCAACCATCGGGCTTGCGACGAGACCCTGCGGTAGGGTCTCGCTGCCGCAAGCCCTGGAGTGATTTTGGCTCTATAGCGCTCGCGAGCAGGTCAGAATCAGGCCCAGAGTGCCCTGGCTGTGAGAATACCAACATTCATAGGTTTATTTTCATTTATAGATAAATGTAAAAATTAGCACAATCTAAAAAATCAACAATTAAATAAGTAAATACCATGAATTATAAATAATATATAAAAAATCAGATCCATGTGAACCTGTTACAGGAACAAGAAAAGGAGTTTAAAATGTATGGTTTTTTTTTTGGTTTACTGCAGCTCGTAGAGCCACAGACTAGGCCGATGTTCGCAGAGTTAAGTGACTTTTTGCTATGGCGTGTGTGCGAAAATCCCTAAGTACCTCCATAGCGCACACGTTACACTGTGCTTGCATACTGGCGCTTCTGACATTGAGATGCAAAGTATCAAAGATGTCTCGGAAAAGTACTGGGTGTACCTGGGCGTCCACTGGGAGGTGGATAAGCAGACACATGGATGGGCGTGTTATGGGTGCGTTGCTGATGTGTTTGTGTACACAGACGCTGAAATCGCGCACACTGGAGGCCGTACTTAAGGACCAATTCAGCAATGAACGCAGTTGCTGATACGCATGCTGTCGTCCGATTGTTGCATTCTGCGCATGCGTATGCATTGCAGTGCGCGAAATAGCTATTGAGATCGGGACTGCGATTGCAGAGGCTGCACAGACCCAGAGCAGAGTGATTGACAGGAAGTGCCATTTGTGGGTGGTTGGGCAAAAGCAGGCGTGCCAGTGCGTATCAACGCCGTTGCAGGGGCGTGCATAAATTATTCACTGTGTGGCCATAAGCAGACAAAGCACTGATAGCAAGCGTGGCTCTTAGCAATTTCTGAGTAAGGTCAGGGCGTGTGCAAGTCTGCGCATGGATCCGATGTTACCGATTGTTTTGCTATGTTGCCCTCGTATACTGATGTGAGTAAGGGGAAGTGGGTATCCTTATGTCAGGGGCTGGCTGACTCATCCTCCACTATAGATTATCAAGCAGGAGCAGGGTTGCACTGGCCCACAGGGGTACAGGGGAATCCCCCGGTGGGCCCCACTGCCTGAGGGCCCACCCCCTCCTTTAGGGATCAGGTTCAAGACTGTGAACTTGAACTATGCATTATACATACAGTATGTTGCATTATACTGCACAGTACTATGGTGTATTTTCTACAATGCATTGCTACTATTAATCTGGTACATTATCATGCATGCACCAGCAGTATTTACTATATGTAAATTTTTAAGGGGCCCAGTTCATGCACTCTCTAATGGTTAGCCACGCCTCTTTGGAGGCTGGCCACACCCCTAAGTATGGGCCCCTATCGCTGCATTCCCCCGGTGGGCCCTTCATGCCCCAGTCAGACACTGAGCAGGAGTGTATCTACATCTTGCTATTGGTGCCACAGACCGCTGCCTTAATACCAGCGGACCGGACCTGTGCCATAGCGGACTATTTACATTGCAAAAGCTTCGCCAGCATTGCTAAAGGACCCCATTATATCATTTGAACACTGGAACTGGTAACTATAGACTCATGCTGGACATTTTTCTTATAAAGCTCCATTAGCTTTTCCATGAACAAGGAATTTAGGGCGTGATTCAGACCCACTCGCGAGCGGCTGTCCGCTCGCAAGTGGGTCGATGTTATGGACTGAGCATGCGCACGACGGAGGGAGCTCCGTCGTGCGCATGCGCCAGACGCGACGAGCGAAGGAAAGTCCTTCGCTCGTTGTGTCCGATCAAAGGGGGCGTGCTGTCAATGTTGATTGACAGCACGCCCCCTTTGGTGGGCGTGCCGGGGGCGTGCCTCCCTGACAGCGGCGTTCCCACGGGAACGCCTCCCGTCAGAAGCCGGCCCACTGACATCACTAGTGATGTCAGTGGGAGTGATTTGGGCTCTGATAGACCCAAAATCACTCCGGAGCTTGCGGTTGAAAACCTCAACCGCAGGCTCCGGCTCTCGACCATCGCGGCCATCACAATGCACGCTCGTATAGCCTGTGGGTGGTGACCCACAGCTATACGAGCGTCCAGGAGGACGCTCCATGAAAATGGAGCCCGGCCCTCATTCAGAGCGTGCGCTCTGCTCAGAGCGTACGGCTCTGCATGAGGGCCTTAATCCGGATATTTGCTCCTAAAATCACTGCTACATTCTGGACATTATTCCTGTCCATGTGGGTTGGGTGACCTTTTTATCCTTTTATTTATATTTCTTCTCATTGTGCTGATATAGTTATATCTTTACATTTATATGTGTATTTATTTGTGCATTTGATCATCATTTTTTGGTATTAAATTGTGATACATTTTTCATGTACATGTTTGTATTCTGAGCGCTGTTCCTTTCTTGTTATCTTTCTATGTGTTTGTGAGGATTGACCATCCTCCAATATATACAGCAGCTCACTTTAATATTGGATCTTTACACCTCCAAGCATCGCCTCATCAGTTACCTTCTAGGTACTGATCCTCTCCTCTTTGGCGTCCTTATGTCATGCTGCGATCGCAATGCCAAAGCAGTTGTTTGCATACCACCGCTGATATTAGCAGCTGCGTATAAGTAGAATTGCGATTCGTAGTGAATCAGGCCCTCAGACGGAAAGTCTTCACCTGCCACAGGGCTGGTGCAAGTTTGAATGGGGCGACCAACCAGTGGTGGCATCTAAAGACGCTCTAGGTGGTATTACAGCATCAAGAAGGAAAAAAGAGAAATGAAGGATGAGAACTATTGGTGCGCTCTAGGGACAGTTAGTGTAACCTTTATTTATCTCTTATAATAAATTGTGCCAAGGATGTTTAAAAAACTATAAAGAATGGTGATAAAGATTAGAAATAAAGTGGTTTAAAATAAATAAGAATAAAAAACCTCTGTGTCTTTTATTTGTGTCTTAAGTTTTTCCTTATCAAATTCACCTAAGTAATTAATGGTATTTTGTTCCCAGTCTTGTGCGACATTTCTTAGGGCAAGGACAAATTTCTATGCTAGCGTGATGTTCTTTATTTAAATGGAAAGAATCAGCTATGTGTATAGTCATATTCCCCTCGAAGTTGTTGTATTTTTTAAATATATTTTTATGTATCTACTCCTCAACCAACATTGTTACAATTTTCACTTTTGTTCAATTGGCCGTGGTTTGTGCACACTAATAAATATGTTCATACATAGCTCAAAATTATATTGGTATACTCATTAACAAATCCACCCCCAAACGCCGCTGACTCTGAATCAGGCCCAATACCCATTTGTTCTGGTCAGGGGTCACAACACAGTGTGACCAAGACTCTGACACCAGAACTGAAACTAGTCTTTATGCAGTAATCATAATTAGCAAAAAGGTAATGATTTATATAATACATGTCCAACAGCAACACGCAACCGTATTCAGATGTCTCACTGTTCATCATTAAACACTTCCACCCAATAAACAAACTTTATTACTATAAATGTGTAGCCAGGCTTCTGAAAATTCCATCATCTTCATCATGAGCATTGTTGTCGTTATCATCATGAGCATTGTTGTCATCATCATCATGAGCATTGTTATCATCATCATGAGCATTGTTGTCATCATCATCATGAGCATTGTTATCATCATCATCATGAGAATTGTTATCATCATCATGAGAATTATTGTCATTATCATCATGAGCATTGTTGTCATCATAATCATGAGAATTGTTATCATCATCATAATATGATATCAGTGTGACCTGTGTATAGTGATCAGTGTGTATCAGGTGTATGATATCAGTGTGACCTGTGTATAGTGATCAGTGTGTTTCAGGTGTATGATGTCAGTGTGACCTGTGTATAGTGATCAGTGTGTATCAGGTGTATGATATCAGTGTGACCTGTGTATAGTGATCAGTGTGTATCAGGTGTATGATGTCAGTGTGACCTGTGTATAGTGATCAGTGTGTATCATGTGTGTGATGTCAGTGTGACCTGTGTATAGTGATCAGTGTGTAACAGGTTTATGATATCAGTGTGACCTGTGTATAGTGATCATTGTGTATCAGGTGTGTGATGAGCATTGTTGTCATCATCATTATAAGCATTGTTGTCATCATAATTATGAGCATTGTTGTCATTGTCATCATGAGCATTGTTGTTATCATGAGCATTGTTGTCATCATCATTTTGACCGATGTTGTCATCATCATCATGAGCATTGTTGTCATCATCATGAGCATTGTCGTCATCATCTTCATCATCATCATGAGCATTGTTGTCATTATCCTCATGAGCATTGTTGTTATCATCATCATGAGCATTGTTGTCATCATCATCATGAGCATTTTTGTCATCATGAGCATTGTCGTCATCATCTTCATCATCATCATGAGCATTGTTGTCATTATCCTCATGAGCATTGTTGTCATCATTATCATGAGCATTGTTGTCATTATCATCATGAGCAATATTGTTGTCATTATCATGAGCATTGTTGCCATTATCATCATGAGCAATATTGTTGTCATTATCATGAGCATTGTCGTCATCATCTTCATCATCATCATGAGCATTGTTGTCATCATCCTCATGAGCATTGTTGTCATCATCATCATGAGAATTGTTCTAATTATCATCATGAGCTTTGTTGTCATCATCATCATGAGCATTGTTGTCATCATTATCATGAGCATTGTTGTCATCATTATCATGAGCATTGTTGTCATCATTATCATGAGCATTGTTGTCATTATCCTCATGAGCATTGTTGTAATTATCCTCATGAGCATTGTTATCATCATCATCATGAGCATTGTTGTCATCATCGTCATGAGCATTGTTGTCATTATCATCATGAGCATTGTTGTCATCATCATCATGAGCATTGTTGTCATCATCATCATGAGCATTGTTGTCATCATCATCATGAGCATTGTTATCATCATCATGAGCATTGTTGTCATTATCATCATGAGCATTGTTGTCATTATCATCATGAGCATTGTTGTCATCATTATCAAGAGCATTGTTGTCATCATTATCATGAGCATTGTTGTCATTATCATCATGAGCAATATTGTTATCATCATCATGAGCATTGTCATCATCATCATCATCATCATCATGAGCATTGTTGTCATTATCCTCATGAGCATTGTTGTTATCATCATGATCATTGTTGTCATCATTATCATGAGCATTGTTGTCATTATCATCATGAACATTGTTGTCATCATTATCATGAGCATTGTTGTCATCATTATCATGAGCATTGTTGTCATTATCATCATGAGCAATATTGTTATCATCATCATGAGCATTGTCATCATCATCATCATCATGAGCATTGTTGTCATTATCCTCATGAGCATTGTTGTTATCATCATCATGGGAATTGTTCTAATTATCATCATGAGCTTTGTTGTCATCATCATCATGAGCATTGTTGTCATCATCATCATGAGTATTGTTGTCTTCATCATCATGAGTATTGTTGTTGTCGTCATCATGATTTTGTTGTCGTCATCATCATGAGTGTTGTTGCTGTCATCATCATGAGTGTTGTTGTTGTCATCACCATTAGCGCCACCATAATAAGGATCATCACCACCATCCTCCTCCTCAGGCACAGATTCTGTCGCCGTTGTATCATTTCCGTGTTCATCGGGTTTCAGCTGAGGCTCCACATACACAGAGTCTGCAGACAACACATAACAGTAGTCAGATTTCTCACTGTTCATCATTAAACACTTCCACCCAATATAGACACTTATTACTGTATATGTGTAGCCAGGCTTCTGAGAATTCCACTGTTTTATCTTTATAGAATGGTTTCTGCACCCAGCATGTAACTGCCCATGTACCGCATGATGCACCAGTATAACCACAAGGACCATGTCACACCACAGCCGGCAGCCGGCAGAACGGATTTGCTGAAACCCAGCCTGTGATGCGTAGACATGATCCAACAAGGCTGAGGTCTGGGGACAGCGCCCACCTAACAGTGTTATGTCATGGTGTAAGTGGTCAGAGCGCCATGACTGTGCCATATAGATAATGCAAAGGAACCTCACATATTGTAAACAAGCCTTAAAGTGTCTCTGACATGTATACACAGTGGAGACAGACATATAGCACTGCAGAGCCGGTAATGGTCAGCTGTGGGCTTTGGTTATTAGGTGCTTACTATGGTTATTAGGTGATTACTATGGTTATTAGGCGATTATAGCTATTTTGGAAAGTGGGTTGGGTTGGGAAAATAAATGTACACAGAGAAGCCCTTTTACATAAAGTGAACTTGCACTGAGCTGTACATTGCATCCATTACACACCTAATATCCGCACAATGGGCCTGATTCAGACCCGCTCGCAAGTATCTACAGATCTTACTGATATCATGGAGCCAACAGCAAATGTTCTGTAACACAAATACCCATCAGCAGGAGAACGGAGCTGTAGTAAAACAGGTCACTCGCAGAGGTGATGTTACAGAGAAATGATGTTGGAGTTACATTTTGTGTCCTATTTAGGATGACAGATAACATCTGGAATGACAACACTGTCCGTCCATTGGGCTCTGTAGTGTGGGAGGGTTCTACAATAACCAGGAAGAAGGATGGTGATAAACGTTCCACGTGATATGACCCTGAGAGCAGAATCTTTAAGGCCACTAGAATAAGTGTAAAATCAGTATCTTTTAGTGGCACTAGCTATGCTCCTAACAATTCTAGCGATTAGCTATTATTAGTCTATTAGTACAGGGACACGGGTCACCTCATACTGCCCACTGCTCACCTCGCCCCGATCTCTTACTGGTTCTATATAGCAGCCACCCATCAATCTTGCAAATGGAATCCATAAGATCTCCAGTACTAGATCACAACATAAAATCATAGTGGGTACTAAAACTGGATTTTTCTTCTTACCTGTAAAATCCTTTTCTCTGAATCCATATGGGGGACACTAGAGCCCCTGGGTATAGGTGGAGCTGGAGGAGCCTGGGCACCAAAGAGTTAAGTTTAAAGCAGCAGCACAGGCTCCTCCTCCCCTATACCCCACCCCCTGCCTCATGCATCCAGTTAATACTAACAAAAGGCCAAGGACAGGGAGAGTAGGAGGAGAGGAGGAAAGAACCAGGCACACAGAACCAGTTACAAGCAGGGGTAGAACCGTTTGACCGAATAGGTGCCAGAACCAACCCCTAACCAGCCAGTGGAGTAAGGTCGTGCGACCCCATGTCCCACATGGACTCAGAGAAAAGGATTTTATAGGTAAGAACAAAAATCCTATTTTCTCTTTCATGCCATGGGGGACATTGGAGACTGTGGGACATCCCAAAGCTGTCCCCTTAAGGGAGGGAACGCTCTTGTGCTGCAAAGGGGACCAGTCACCAATACTAGTGTCTTTAGAGGGGGAGGAGTCCAATCTGCATAAAATGGAGTACCCGAGACATACCCTGGATAAGTGTATGGACCTCCCTCAGGGATACCTGGAAATAAGTACCTTATCCAGAGATATCTGGTAGGGTAACCGTCCACAAAAATATTGTGTGAAAGTCAGCTATGCAGTGTATGTATAACACACATAGCTGGTATGCCTGATAGTATACCTCCTGATGTCACTTAGCCATTGTATCATTTAGGTAAGTTAGGCCTTGTAGAGTAAAGTAGACTATGACCATTCTTATCTGCAGGAGCATAGTGTAGGCTGCTGGAGAAGATGGCCTCTCGAGACCCATGTATATATATATACACACATACACAAGCTGCCCCTGCAAGGGGTGTTTCTCAGTGACCAGTAACAGCAGGTACAGACACACAAGTAACGTACACTTACTCACAGACACACTGACCTCTCAATGCAGAAAAATGTGGGCTAAATAAGCTCAACAATCCAGCCTAACCAGCAGGAAGGAGCAATGAGATAAGTGGGAGCAGCCTATCAGAGGAGACAGGAGCCCAGGTTCTCTCTCCAATGCTGGGGCAGGCAATGTTATAAAATGGCTGCTCAGGGTCTAGGATGGGGAGGAGAGAAGGGAGGATCTGCTTGGGGCTTAATGGCTGCATAGGGAAAGCACACCCCTAGGGGTGGGGGAGGAGTAAAAAGGGAATCTCCAGCCTCCCCCATCTGGCATAACTCTCAGGGATGAAAAAAAAAGGGGAAAAGGAAGAGGGGAAGGTATCTGCACACTACTAATATTGGTTATGAACCCCTATATAATCTTAACTCAATAGTTCATAAAATGATGGGGGTGCAGCCCTAATCAACTAAGTAAGAGCATATATTTAGAAAAGGGATAAGGAGTTGTTGGTGGTGGGCACATAAATAGAATTAAATATTAAATAAAATATACCTAAAATAGATCTATCCTTTTAGAAAGGGAATAAACAGTGAAATATAAGGATTAAAATTGATATCAAACAAAACACACATATACATAAAAATGGAGGCAGATCCACTGATGTATTTTTGCGTGGGGTGTAACTACACCTAAATGACTATAAAGGTTAATAAATCAATTAATCATATATATATGTCAAGATTACAAATGGTTCCTATCTATTATAGATGCTATGTATACTAGCGGCATGAGTAAATATTGCATCCAATATAATAGTATTGACACACCAAATTTATTAGAGGGGGAAATTCATATATAAATCCCCTGTTAGTTGTAAGTAGGGAATTCTTTATAATGGTGGTTTATCAGCCTTAACACCGGGTTATCACTGTGTTCTTATACTGATCTATTATCAAATGGGTAGTATCAATCTCATTGTAACACACTCATGTAATACACTGAGGTTCATTGTGTGGGGGAATATATAGGAGCAGAATATTAATAGAGGAGGAGACTTGGATCGTGAGTTCTTGAAATGGGAAACTAAAATGATCTTCCTAATGAACAGCTTGTACCCGGGAGGGCTAAATGAAGCAAACAGCTATGCCCCATTTCTTTCATTTTTTAAAACCATTTATATATTATCTTTCCAACATGGTGAATTAGGGACATCATTACCATTAAGAAGGAAGTGGTTATTCCTGCTTTACCACCTATAATATTATGTGAATGACTCCCTTCAATTCTTAAAGATCATGGATACCATCCCTATAATATAGGAGATTGGGGACATATTGCTAACATTAGAAGTGGCTCATTATGAACTATCACCCATAATATCATATGGTATGAACTCAATTCAATGAGATAGTATGTAAACATTGATTGTACAGCAATGATTTATTATGATGCATTTAACAAGCACCATTGAGTCTATATGGATAGAATTTAATTGTATACTACTATACAATTGAGTAATTGATTCAAGAAATAAAGCAGTCTCTGTATCACATATAATTTATTTATTTTTTTTACATTTCCCCTCCTTTTTTTCTTTTCACAATTATTTTTTATCATTTTGTCACTATTTTTCCTCACTAATGACTACCTCACTCAAGCTTGCACTTTTATCAACACATCCATAATATGATAATTTTATTTACATACCACTTATTTATCCCTTCTTCTTGTTTATATTTATCAAGGGAATCATATAAGTATCACATTGATCACTTGCAACACACCAATAAATAAATTCTCCTATTTTTAATGTTATGTTTATATTTTGTGCTTTTTCAATCATAAATATATAGATCCCTAATGATATTTATGGGTTTTAAACCGAACATTATTGCCCACTTACTAATTATTAAACGAATGACTCATTTTAGCAATCTATTTATAAAACAGATGAATGAACATACCCCCTTTCCTATTGGCTGGTATTTCGATCATACGATCGGCAGCAATGTTTATGACTCACCTCTTTATTGATATTTAGAGGTTTTAATTGATTATCAATGTCCACTTACCAGTTACCTTATGGACTGCTCGTTTCAGCAATATGTTTATATGATTGGCAGTAATATGTCTATGACTCGTTTTTCTATTGACACTAATAAGTTTTAAATCGAACATCACTGTTTACCTCCCAGTTACTAGACGGACGGCTCATTTTAGTAATGTGTTTACAACACAGATGAATGAACACACCCCCTTTCCTATTGGCCGTAATTCCGATCACATGATCGGCAGTAGTTTCTATGACTCACTGCATGAATCATGTGATAATACATGTGACTACTGATGAGGGCTATCCCCTATTGGATGGGGATACCATGTGACATGGGATACCAACATGATTGGAGTTTCAAACTAGAATAAATAGCTGGTCGAGCTGAACAATCGGGTTCAGCTTTGAAAAAGCTGCTTATAGTGAAACGCGCGCATCGGCGTCACTGGCAGCTCCATCTTGTTTGTTGTTTGTTGAAAGGGATAATATGTCTACACCTTTTTGACTGAAAGATGCTATGTAGCAGCATGTATTAGGTCCAACTACCTCAGGATAATATTCTGCATAGCCGATAATTGCCAACAGGCTGATACTGCAGAATAGGACACATTGTTATAGAGCAATATATGGTCAGCTGTGTTATTAAAGCTAATAAGCTGACATCAATATACCACAATGTGTTGTGTGCCCTGAACATTTGGACCTCACACAGTGTAACACTGAAGATAATGACAGGATGCACTGTGTCAGATTCTAACAAATTGATACTAAATGCATAAAATAGATTGTTGCAGATTAGTATGTCATTCGGTCTCTAATGCTGGCCATACACGCTGCAATTATCGGGACGTTCTGCCCGATATCGGCGGATCACCGCGATAATTGTAGCGTGGGGGGTGGTGACTGAGGGTTAAATATTGCTCGGTCGGGCATGCTGGATTGTCCAGCATGCCCGTCCGATGCGATATTTACCTGGTAACTGTCGGCCACATCGGGCAGTGTATGCCCAGCGCAGCCGACAGATGGACATTTCCTGTGTTCCTTACTACGGAAGGAACAGGGAAATGTGTCCTCCCCCGGGGGCGGAGCGCGGATGTCGGGCTATACACTGTGAGATTTCTCTCACAGTGTATGCCGCGGACATCTGCGGCTGGCAGCCGGCCAGATAAAATGTCTGTCGGTCTGACAGACATTTTATCTTGCCGTGTATGCCCAGCATAAGTAATAGAATTGATAAATTGAGACTGCTATGTTGGGAGCTGTTGTGTACCCTAAGCAGATTTATGACACACAGCGTGATACTTATAAAACCTGAATCACTTTTCACTTGCATATAGTATAACTGATAGTAGCAATCTGCTGCTACTGTTGTGAACTGGTAACAACTGGCCCACTACAACAATTAAGTTAGTAGCATGATAAACGTGCTGTCACACTAATCCATCAAGGATATGCTATAAATATTAAAGATAATCATTTGGGGAATTGTGGTTATAAATTAATATTCTGCTCCTATATATTCCCCCACACAATGAACCTCAGTGTATTACATGAGTGTGTTACAATGAGATTGATACTACCCATTTGATAATAGATCAGTATAAGAACACAGTGATAACCCGGTGTTAAGACTGACAAACCACCATTATAAAGAGTCCCTACTTACAACTAACAGGGGAATTATATATGAATTTCCGCCTCTAATAAATTTGGTGTGTCAATACTATTATATTGGATGCAATATTTACTCATGCCGGTGATTTATATAGCATCTATAATAGATAAGAACAATTTGTAATCTTGACATATATATATGATTAATTGATTTATTAACCTTTATAGTCATTTAGGTGTAGTTACACCCCACGCAACAATACATCAGTGGATCTGCCTCCCTTTTTATGTATATGTGTGTTTTGTTTGATATCAATTTTAATCCTTATATTTCACTGTTTATTCCCTTTCCAATAGGGTACATCTATTTTAGGTATTAACCAATAAAAGTTATATTTTATTTAGTATTTATTTCTATTTGTGCGCCCACCACCAACAACTCCTTATCCCTTTTCTAAATATAACTCTCAGGGAACATGGCCGCCACGGCTATGAAGCAGCCCCTGCTCCATATAAAAATCCATGGTGGTCTAGTGGTGAGTGTGGTTAGACTGGGAGCCCCCACAGCCAGCACCCATAGAGGTGCCAGAGGTCTCCTGTTCTGGTGGTGAAAGCTGCTAACCCACAACTCCCAGCATACCTGCTTACCTTGCTTTCCCCGATGAGCACCGGCTGCGGCTTGCGGCTCCTGATGTGTGTCTCATCCCTGTGCCCCCTAGTGGAGGAAAAAGAGATTAGTATTTTTTACATATGCCGTAGAATGGTCCCTGCTTTGTATTAGAATAGTTCCTGCATTGTTTATCGATCACTAGAGTGTTCCTTGTATTGTGTATCGGTCACTAGATTGCTCCCTGTATTGTGTGTCGGTCACTAGAATAGTTCAGCTTAGTAAAATGAGGCTGGTATATGATGTATTTATTTATAGTCCGTTGTCATAACAATTTTTCACTGATTTCAATAACTTTTTAAACCACACCTACATTAGGCAAACTGCACCCACATTAGGCAAACCGCACCCACATTAGGCAAACCGCTCCCACATTAGGCAAACCACACCCACATTAGGCAAACCGCACCCACATTAGGCAAACTGCACCCACATTAGGCAAACCACACCCATATTAGGCAAACCACACTTACAGACCATTATTCCAGATGCATGCACTGGTAGAAAAGCCTGGACACTTGCTTGCATCTGCCCCCCAGGCTGAAAGTTGCCAGCCAGCCCCTGGTTATATGGACTAGAAATGCTCCAGTCTAATAAAACTGTTTTTTAATACTATAACTGTGTGATTATAGCGCCTGGGGCTGGGTGATCGTCACCTCTCTGTCAGGGAAGTAAAAGGAAACACACCTGTTGCGATTGATGGAACCTACTTGAGCCACTGGACACTGAAGAGGGAGTTACACTACAAAGCCCAGGCTGGCCAGGCACATAGGTCCTGATTCTGCCATCCGGCCATGGCAGTCTGCCTAATTCATTCTGCTAATGCAAGCCTCTGCCTGTTTATGCTGAACATCCGTGTGTCTGCATGTGGAAAACAGGGCCACCCACTGTATTTCCATCCATATCCATCATCATTAGTATCAGGACTTACACCCACCCCATGCTGGCTGCAAATGCTACGTCTAACACAGGCCCCCCATCTGCGTCTGCATGCTGTGTGCGAGCGCAGAGGTCAGTCTACATGACAATGTCACTTCCACTGGAAGGATGGCTCTGTGCTATAGTATGGCCAACGCCTAGTGACCGCACATAAGGGTTAAAGTAAAAAAAAAAATGTTGACCATGTGTGTCAACTGTTTGAACCTGGTGACCTTTTAAACCCTGTCGACCTTCTATACTATTGACATATTGTACCTGTTGACCTTTTGTCCCTAGTGACCTATTGCATCGTGACCATCTGGTGTAGACCTTGTCCCTGTCCTCCTATACATTGTTGATGTGTTATACCTTATCTCCCTGCTGATGTTACTGCCGGGGGTTCCGGAGCTGGTAGGGAGATCTCCTGCATCTCCTTGTTGTTACAATTTTGTATCCTCTAACGGGGGCACAGGTCTCATCTGCTGGTGTTATGGCAGGTGGTTCACATGCGCTGCTTGTAGATGGCATTGGTGACTCTGCCGGTGTTATGGCAGGTGGTTCACATGCGCTGCTTGTAGATGGCATTGGTGACTCTGCCGGTGACTCTGCAATCAGAAAGAGACACAACACTGTTACTGATACATTTATGCATCCTACAATGTCCCGGTAGCCTAAGGTTGTTGTAACAAGCAAAGGGCCACACATAAATATGAATTTCAGTAAAACTTATGGAGGCTGTCAGTAAAAATGATGCAGGTCCAGCCCTGACATACATGTTTTATATTATGATAACATGCAGTAGGCGAGTGCATTTAAAGTGACATATATGTGCCCACGGTGTGTGGTGTGACTGTAGGAGGCTAAAGCTTATTAGATCCATTTTAGAGCAACTTGATCATGAACCAATTTAACATATTTTCCAAAGTCACGCGAAACATCCTGGAAACTCAATATTAGGGAGTCCCCTGCACAGCTGGGAGAGCCGGTCACTCTCCCACATCCTACTAACTTCCATGTGGCCAATCTAAGCTCCCAGCTACAGAGTTGTATAGATACTCCAGCTCAGACATTGGGGGGTAAATTTACTAAAGTGAGAGTTTTTAGAAGTGGAGATGTTGCCCATAGCAACCAATCAGATTCTAGTTATTATCTTCTAGAAGGTGCTAGTAACATGTTAAGTAGAATCTGATTGGTTACTATGGGCAACATCTCCACTTCTAAAAACTGTCACTTTAGTAAATATACCCCTGAGTGTCTGACACGATGAGGACAGATTGCTTCATTCCACTTGCCCCATGCACAATACTATCTAATGAAAATGACTGGTAGGGCAGCACAGGGGAAACAAGTCAGTCACACCCCACTGCATGTAACAGTAGAAGACATCGGCCATGTGTACAAATGTTCCTTAATCCAAACATTATGGTGGGAAGTGATCACTGTGGTTAGCAGGGTTCTAAATAACTGGGGCACCTTCCCCAGATTTATCTCCTCTGCATCTCTACCCACCTTATGGTCATACAGTAAGTGGTACATATTACGTCACATACTGACAGCCCAAGTAATACATGCTATATATAGAAAGGTTTAATAAATGTATCTTGCCATAATATAAAATAATTGTTACTTAATGAGAGTTTCCATTATTTCTCATTCTACCTCTTTAGTGAAATATAATTTATGCTCTTAGACACCATACTAGCCACACATAATAATGTATATTACAGTAAGTAGCCGGGGACAGTACTCACCTTCCTCATCCTCAGGTCTCTCCAGGATAGAAGTACAGTCAGCACATGCCCAGGTGCACTCCACCGATGTCAGGGCAGAGCAGGTGAGGTGGGTTCCGGATGCTCCGCAGCACTGGCAGCGGATTATGCACCAATCACTGAAAGGGGAAACACATAGGATAAATCTCTTCCCTAAAGCTGGAGCTATAAACCTGAGTAAGGGAGTGTCGTGTTTCTGGAAGAAATGGAGAACCTCAGGTACTAAAGGTTTTATTGTATATTAGGGCTGATCAGATGATGTGGCAGCTTATAAGATGTAAACACGGTGTAATATGTAGGGGAGTTTTATAAATATTTAAAAAAGAAACACTCCTGAAATACAAAGGCGTTATATACTGTACTACAGGGCACCGGACATATAGCGAGATAAGTCACGAAAGGCATTGTCGCTGCCCCAGCATGTCACCATAACCGTGTCCACCTAAGCAGCACCAGAGCGCTAACTAAGCACAAGGGATGATACGTCGCCCGACTTCCTTCATTCTGCCTACAATCCGGGCATTGGTGGAGGATAAAAGGCACAAATCAAAATATATATATATAGCGTGGGGTGGAGAGAGAGAGCAAATGCCATTAAATGATGATTATTTGGGGGGGGGTGTAAAATGTCTGGTTACGGCTATAAGATCGGTGTTAGGTTCAGTAATGTAGAAATGATTAATTGAATCCAATTTACCCTCCACTCTCACTGTGGGTTCTTCCTCTGTCACACAGGCAGGGTTCCACATCACACCTCTGGTGCACTTGCAGTAGCTCTCTGTATGCATTGTCCTCACGCTCCCACGCTGCATCTCTGTAAGGTTAATGTGATATAATGTCACTGACATACACTGAGGTCATTATTCTGTCTGTCTCACATGGTTCTTTCTACACCTTGCCAGACACGTGACAATATAACCAGGCAGCAATGGGCACCTACATGCACCACTACTGACCAGCACAAATGGCAGAGAGTAAATGACATTTGGACACTGTACCAGGTCCCTGATATCCCCCACAAGTAAATCTGTCTCCATGTGTACCAGGCATCACATCTACAAATCTGGCCGGGGAACCTGGGCCTGGCATTGGGTGTACAGCACCGTGACAAATGCCATGACCTATATATAAGAGATAGAAGACAAAACTCTCCCAGCCGTATTACATAGATGTTGGAGCGGCTGACACTGTGATTGCACACCTGGCTGGCTATCAGTTATAGCTGTAGGAAGATGCTATAACACTTTCTACAATGAAAGGAGAGTGTGTGAGCTGGGGCACAGGGTATAACAGCTGCCATAGAGAGGTCACCTCTGTAGTTACTGTGAGGAATTATAGGGTCAGTGTTTGGCAAATTGTACAAGATGGCTGAGTTTAGCATCTCGCTAAGCGTCACTGGAGTCTGTTAGAACAGTTTTAACAAGACCGCAGTCTTAGGCCTGATTCTCAGGGGGGCGCAAGAATGATCGATGTTGCGTCATTGGTCAGAGCAGAACTCATAAGTTATATAAATACTGCAGGTGCCATTTTCTTAAATGAGATGCCAACTGCTGGCTTCTCAGATCCACTGTACGCATCCTAAAATGCAGCATTGGATCAAAATCAGGAACATCGCATGGACCATCTTACATCTGAGAAACACTATTGCTCAGAATGTACAGCACAACTAAGCTGCCTAGGCCAGCGAACAGGGGCATATTAAGTAGGAGGGGCCTGTGTGCAGTCTCCGTCCGATGCCTCCTCCTCTCCACCCAGTGGCCGGCAGTGCCCTGAGCGCAGCAGTAGACTCTTGGCACTAGTCTGAGCCAGAGTCTACTGCAAATGCGCAGGTCACCGGCAAAATGGCGCAGCAGCCATTTTCCTGGTGATTTTCCTACTGCGCAGTGGCGGAAATTCATCCCAGATGCCCGGAGGCAAGTTATAATTTGGTACCCCCCATCACAGCTGCTGACACTGTAATGTAGCAATTTGCATGCAGACAGGCTATAGACAGATGAAGGTAGCAGCTAATGGTCTGACAGGGAGCTCTCCACTAATGTATGGTGGCTTCTCAGGTGCCAGGAAGGGGTGCCATGTATTGGGCGGCTGTGACGGAACACTCCGGGTACATAGTTATAGCCCTAAGTGGGGTGAATATGTTGTGGACAAAGGAGGAGGTGCCCCTTCAGAGCTGGAGCCCGTCGGCAGGTGCCTCCATTGTCTCCCATATTTCTTCCCCTGCTACTGCGAGTGTTACCTACACTGTGGTGCTACTGCGAGTGTTACCTACACTGTAGTGTTACTGCGAGTGTTAGCTACACTGTGGTGCTACTGCGAGTGTTACCTACACTGTGGTGCTACTGCGAGTGTTACCCACACTGTGGTGCTACTGCGAGTGTTACCTACACTGTGGTGTTACTGCGAGTGTTACAGACACTGTGGTGTTACCGCGAGGGTTACCTACACTGTGGTGCTACTGCGAGTGTTACCCACACTGTGGTGCTACTGCGAGTGTTACCGACACTGTGGTGTTACTGTGAGTGTTACCTATACTGTGGTGTTACTGCGAGTGTTACCGACACTGTGGTGTTACTGCGAGTGTTACCCACACTGTGGTGTTACTGCAAGTGTTAGCTACACTGTGGTGCTACTGTGAGTATTACCTATACTGTGGTGTTACTGCGAGTGTTACCTACACTGTGGTGCTACTGCAAGTGTTACCCACACTGTGGTGCTACTGCGAGTGTTACCTAAACTGTGGTGTTACTGCGAGTGTTACCTACACTGTGGTGCTACTGCGAGTGTTACCCATACTGTGGTGCTACTGCGAGTGTTACCTACACTGTGGTGTTACTGCGAGTGTTACAGACACTGTGGTGCTACTGCGAGTGTTACCGACACTGTGGTGCTACTGCGAGTGTTACCGACACTGTGGTGTTACTGCGAGTGTTACCTACACTGTGGTGCTACTGCGAGTGTTACCGACACTGTGGTGTTACTGCGAGTGTTACCTACACTGTGGTGTTACTGCGAGTGTTACCTACACTGTGGTGTTACTGCGAGTGTTACTGACACTGTGGTGCTACTGCGAGTGTTACCGACACTGTGGTGTTACTGCGAGTGTTACCGACACTGTGGTGCTACTGCGAGTGTTACCGACACTGTGGTGTTACTGCGAGTGTTACCGACACTGTGGTGCTACTGCGAGTGTTGCCTACACTGTGGTGCTACTGCGAGTGTTACCTACACTGTGGTGCTACTGCGAGTGTTACCGACACTGTGGTGTTACTGCGAGTGTTACCTACACTGTGGTGTTACTGCGAGTGTTACCTACACTGTGGTGTTACTGCGAGTGTTACCTACACTGTGGTGTTACTGCGAGTGTTACCGACACTGTGGTGTTACTGCAAGTGTTACCGACACTGTGGTGTTACTGCGAGTGTTACCGACACTGTGGTGCTACTGCGAGTGTTACCTACACTGTGGTGCTACTGCGAGTGTTACCTACACTGTGGTGTTACTGCGAGTGTTACCGACACTGTGGTGTTACTGCGAGTGTTACCGACACTGTGGTGCTACTGCGAGTGTTACCTACACTGTGGTGTTACTGCGAGTGTTACCTACACTGTGGTGTTACTGCGAGTGTTACCGACACTGTGGTGCTACTGCGAGTGTTACCTACACTGTGGTGTTACTGCGAGTGTTACCTTCACTGTGGTGTTACTGCGAGTAACAACATAACTCGACCGGAGCGGCAACACCATCACCGCAGATGCACAATGTGGCACCGACGTATGCACATAATAGAAACCATCGTCATTTGTCACCAAATTAGTACAGCGCCCACCTCTGACTCCCCACATAGACCTATAGTGGCATCTACAGACTGCTTTTGGCCACTTGCTTAATAATGAACTGATAAATCTCATTACATTAGTATTGTGCACATGTTGCTTATAGCATTACATTAGTATTGTGCACATGTTGCTTATAGCATTACATTAGTATTGGGCACATGTTGCTTATAGCATTACATTAGTATTGTGCACATGTTGCTTATAGCATTACATTAGTATTGTGCACATGTTGCTTATAGCATTACATTAGTATTGTGCACATGTTGCTTATAGCATTACATTAGTATTGTGCACATGTTGCTTATAGCATTACATTAGTATTGGGCACATGTTGCTTATAGCATTACATTAGTATTGTGCACATGTTGCTTATAGCATTACATTAGTATTGGGCACATGTTGCTTATAGCATTACATTAGTATTGGGCACATGTTGCTTATAGCATTACATTAGTATTGGGCACATGTTGCTTATAGCATTACATTAGTATTGGGCACATGTTGCTTATAGCATTACATTAGTATTGGGCACATGTTGCTTATAGCATTACATTAGTATTGGGCACATGTTGCTTATAGCATTACATTAGTATTGGGCACATGTTGCTTATAGCATTTCATTAGTATTGGGCACATGTTGCTTATAGCATTACATTAGTATTGGGCACATGTTGCTTATAGCATTACATTAGTATTGGGCACATGTTGCTTATAGCATTACATTAGTATTGGGCACATGTTGCTTATAGCATTACATTAGTATGAAATTCAATTTGAACAACCACAGAAGTGAGCGGTCACTTCCCTGTGTAAGCTATGTACATGTATCGGCACCAGCGGCGTCTCTATAATGGGAGCAGGGGACACACAGCGCACTCCTTGCAGCCATCTCAGTTACCTATGTACAGTCCATCCCGCTGCCACCCAGCAACATTACTCTGTTATTATGCAAAGTGGCGCCAGCACCAAGTTTCTGGTGTGGTCACCAGATAAGTGTATCTGGCACCACATTTCCAAGTATAATGCCAGATTACTGACATGTATTGTCAGGGGGGTGTGTGGCTCACAGACATCTGCACGTGGTCCCCTCCAGCCTCATTATGCCCCTGGTCAGCCCGTACGTTAAGCGATGCGCCCAGTGAGGGATGTGGGTGAGGGTGGTGCTGGATTCTACAGTATGTTAAAGGTAAATAAAACAGTTATATAATATACCTGTGAGGAATGTAGATGCCCATCCGTACCATCTCCTTCTGGAAGCGCTCCATATTCTGGCATATGGGACACTTTAGGTAATACTTTCCTGCGCTTAGTGCCTGCATCTGTAATAAATGTACAGTTAGAGGTTCAAATTAATTAATATAGTTATATATATATATATATATACGTGTCCTGTCCTATGCACTGGTGGTGTCTTGAAAAAGACCACATTTTTGCGGTGGAAACATCGACCTTCTTGATTATTGCACCAATGCTGTGACAAGTAAAGAAGGTGTTTTACCACTATGAAGAGAAGTCCTGGTGAGTGACCTCTGCTTTTGTGCAACTACTTTGGATGTGGATTTGGTGTTCATTGAGCACCAATGTGGCATCACCCCAGGCAAAGCCGCCTGACTGATATATACAGCGTGTGCTGGCTGTCATTTGGAGATATATATATATATATAACATACTTACAGCTATAAAGCAAAAGTCCTGCACAAGAGCTGACTGAGTGAGGATAAGACACCAGCCTAATGTCAGGCAGCATCATCATGTGTCATAAAACATCATATACAGTATAAAGAGTGGACACAGTTATCAGCTTCTGCATTAGATCACCCATGAAACACAGAGCGATATATGTACTGTCCCATCTGTCCTCCCACTTACCCTTAAGCCCCTGCGAGCGAATGGTGTACAACGACAGCACCTCATTCCTCTCCTCCCAATCCCTCCTAGGTCCTCTCCAATCAGACTTTGGGTCCCTTCATTCCCCCCATAATCACTGGTGACCTCCTCATGGCCAGTTCACTATTCTTATATCCCATGACCTCACAGCAGCATTCGATATTGGTGACCACCCCCCATTCTCCTGTAATCCCTCCACTCCTGGCTCACCTCCTGCTTATCTCATCGCACTTTTGGGGCAATTTATCAAGATTATATTGGCCAAGACACTGGCTCCGATAAGAGTGTGTCCCGGTGAGGAGTAAGTAGTAATGTGAGAACTTACCTGCATGCAGGTCCTGTGGAGCCAGGTATGTTTGCAGCAGGGGCATTTAATCACCTCATAAGATGGAGAAGGTGTCAGATCTTCCAGGCAGATGGTGCATGCACTGGGGTCTTCCTGTGGCCGAGCCTTCTGAAAGGGCCGATGCTTTGTGCAAAATGATCTATAAGGGAACAATGTAAGAGTACAAATTGTGAGTACTTCAAAGGAAACATTAATAGAGCCTCTGTAACTGCATGTTCTCCCATAGAGCTACCTCCTGCCATCACCCCATGTGTGACCTCTTCTACATTTAAAGACTAAACAATCCACCTAAAAGCAAAGTTTTGTGACCACTCCTTTCCCCGATGCTCAAAGCCAGGTCTCTATCATCTATATATTTAGTCTTCATCCCCACGTTCCCCAATAATACAGTATGATATCACTTACATTGCACATGGCATTTCTCACACTTAATGCACTTTAGCTATAACTAATGGGATGTAGCTAATACCTAGAAGTAAATGGATTACTCACGGAAACTGCTCGGCATACTGGGAGATGAAGCCCTTCTCCTGGCCACATGGGAAGTGCACGTTCTCTGTGCAGCCCTTCCTGCTGCAGTGGATGGATGCTCCCGGTTCCTTACACACTGTGCAGGTCTGCAAACATTATAAATGACAATGACAATAGTGAGTAAGAGAAGAACAATGGGTGTAAGGAGGTTCCCCACTATATATAATGGGATGTAGTTTATTTCCCAGCTGTCGGGAAGCCGGTACTCAGAATGCTAGTGCTGGAATCCAGACACCATTTAGTATCCGGCACCAGCATCCCAACCACCGGCATCCAGACGGTAAGTATTGCGGGATAGGGGGAGGGTGCTAGGGGTTAGGATTAGGCACTAGGGAGAGGGCTAGGTTTAAGCTGCAGGGGGGAAGGGAAGAGAGGTTTAGGCTGCGGGGAGGGAGGGACAGGTTTAGGCTGTGGGGAGGGAGGGATAGGTTTAGGCTGCGGGGAGGGAGGGACAGGTTTAGGCTGCGGGGAGGGAGGGACAGGTTGAGGCTGTGGGGAGGGAGGGACAGGTTTAGGCTGCGGGTAGGGAGGGACAGGTTTAGGCTGTGGGGAGGGAGGGACAGGTTTAGGCTGCGGGGAGGGAGGGACAGGTTTAGGCTGTGGGGAGGGAGGGACAGGTTTAGGCAATGGGGAGGGAGGGCTAGGTTTAGGCTGTGGGGAGGGAGGGACAGGTTTAGGCTGCGGGGAGGGAGAGATAGGTTTAGGCAATGGGGAGGGAGGGCTAGGTTTAGGCTGTGGGGAGGGAGGGACAGGTTTAGGGTGTGGGGAGGGAGGGACAGGTTTAGGCTGCGGAGAGGGAGGGACAGGTTTAGGCTGTGTGGAGGGAGGGACAGGTTTAGGCTGTGGGGAGGGAGGGACAGGTTTAGACTGTGGGGAGGGAGTGACAGGTTTAGGCTGTGGGGAGGGAGGGACAGGTTTAGGCTGCAGGGAAGGAGGGACAGGTTTAGGATGTGGGGAGGGAGGGATAGGTTTAGGCTTTGGTGAGGGAGAGATAGGTTTAGGGGGAGGGGGAGGGTTTAGGATACTTACCTGCAGGTGTCAGTATCCTAAACCTGTCGGGATGCCTGCATCGGGATTCTGACCACCAGGATCCTGCGTGCTGGCATCCCTTACCCACCCCTAAATAACTCCTTTACTAATAATAAAATCATCACTGTAATTAACACGTATAGCCAGGTCCTCTGCTAACCACCTTCTGTGCTGCTCCATAGCAGAAGAGATAGGAAACAGCAGCTCTAAAGCCAGGTACACACTGATAGATATATCACCTGCTCGCTTAAATGGGTGATATATCTATAGTGCATCGCCGGGTGTGTACATGTGTATAGGAGATGTCACAGCCATATCTGATCTGTTGTGCGGCATGGCCAATTGCCGATATATCTGAAAGATACATCGGCCATCTGCTGGTATGTACGGATGATCCGCCTATCACCCGTACACATACAGCGGGACCAGGTGGTGATTGACAGCTCAACTGGGTGGGCGATTTAAATGCCCTCTCATTTGAGCTGTCAAACCTGGCACATCGGGCAGATGAATTGGTAAGTATACACTTACCAATCGTCAGATAGGTTGTCAACCTAGTGTGTACCCAACTTTATGCTGGGTACACACTAGACGATGTGTGTACTCAGGATCAGGGACAATATGTGTAATTCGGTTTTCCTGTAACATGAGAAGAGAATGTTTCCTGGGCGCCGGTCATACAACATGAGGAAGTATCACCATGATCAGCCCCCTCACCATCTCTGCTGCCCGTCTCGCTGCCTTCCGCACGTCCGGGAAGAGGAAGCCGTAGAATCCTTGGTTGTCTCTGCCTCTTTGCGGCATACTGGTGGTTAGCAGCTGGATCAGAGAGAGAGGGGAGAAGTACTTATGGGTATAATCACTGAGCTAACAACTGTACTGCATTCCCAATAACAATGTGATATACTTGTGTCTGTAGCATATATTCCCTTGTTATTACTGGGAGTACATTGTTACACTGTTTCCTGCATTTAGCATTAACTGTGCAGATATCTACATATCCTTAGGGGAAGACTCCGCAAAAAAATATTCACTATGTCTAAAGTTAAAAATGGAGGAAATATATATATATTGTGTCATACTGGGGCATAAAGGGCTCACCAGGGAAAAGCAGTGATAGGGGCCTATCCGACAGAGGGGGTGTGGTCATCCAACAAAGAGGTGTGGTCATCCAATAGAGGGGGTGTGGACAGCTGCCACATTTGCTTAGCTAACCATTAGGCAAATCTTGATGTAGTTTCTATAGAGGTGAATCATGAACTGATGTTTATCAGGGGTCCTGCTCCACAAGGTAACTGACCCTCTAATATAGTAACAATGTACAATTCAGTGCACAGTCTGGAGCATGACGCCTAGAGGAGGGGGTGGGGCTTTCAGACAGTGGGGCCCACCGGGAATTTCCCCTATACCCCTGTGGGACAGTCCCACCCTGTGTATGTATACTGATGTTCATCAATCATTTATTAGCATATATACCAGGCAGTAGTGGTGGACGGTCAGCTTCTCTTTGCTATTAGTTAGCAACTCTCCAAATTTGGCCACGTCATTCTCTGCACGGCCGCAGAAAACGCATTCTGTGGAAGCAAGACAAGAGGTTAGCTGTAAGATGTGCTATTATGTGTGTGTGTGTCACCTCCAGCACTACATGTTTAAAATGAGTGTCATCATGCAATAATGTCCTGAGTTTGATTCCTGATCAAGCCACTATAAGTGTAGAGTTTGCATTTTCTCCTTGTGTTTAGGTGGGTTTACTCAGGTTTCATCCCACACTCCAAAAAACACAAAAACAAAAACACACTGGCAGGTTAATTTGCTTTTGCCAAAAAAAATTAAATAATTAACCCAGCAGTAATGTGTCTCCAAGTGATAGGGAATATATATATATATATATAATATATATAACTTTTCATAAATAAGTAATAATAATGTAGTGCCGGAGATATAACTCATACAAAATACAACTTACACCTACAATACAGCACAAGTACATATAAGGTTGGTGAAGGACGGCAGCTGTGAGACAGAGGGTAGACGGTGGCGCTAATTAGAGCTCATAGACTAAAGGGAGAGCATAATGATAAGATAATAGGGGCTGGTGGGACTGTAGCTGGCAGAGCATACAGAGGGAGGGAGCATAGGTTATATAACAGGACAGGGGACGTGATGGGGCTCAAGGGGTGGTGCAGGGGCGTGATGGTAGAATAGCCTCATCGTGTCCCCGTCCCCACTACACAATGACGAGATTACCAGGATTGTGAAGCAGGGGGCAAGGCCATCATGATGCGATTTAGCGCAAATCGCTTTATCTGCCCCTCCGCTGCAGGGTGGTGTGTGGGGGTCTGAGGGAATGTGGCCACTCGGGAGACTTGACCAATTTTCCAGGCCTCCTGGACATTCCGGGATTTTCCAGGCCTCCTGGACATTCCGGGAGAGTAGGCATGTATGATATAATCACCGGTAATCACCATCACTTACAGATATTCCAGCATAATACGCCCAATATTGTTATCACTGGGGAGGGTAAAGGTATCTCCAAACAGTGTCTGATTGTTACTGTTTACAGCCCCCAAGAATATATCATTTATATAACATTGTATTATGGGACTAGTTCTGACATGGTTCCCCCTCCCCAACAATAGCAGCATTTGGGATACTGTATCGTTGCTGGAATATCACACAGACATGGCAGCTCCTAGTAACTAGATAGTGGCTGAGACCTGCACCGAGCACTGTGGTACAATACAGAGCAATCATTTTACCACAATGTAAAGCTGTGCGGGAGAACTACCCCCAATCCATAAAGAGCATTATTATTATTATTATTATTATTAATGACCCACTGTATAATTACTAGGAGGCAGCTCTCAGGACACCAGCAATGTGTGTAATTACAGTTATATTACTGAAGGTGTAATAAGACCTCTCCTGGCTCCTCTCTTACCGGGAGCGGCATCCAGCGATGAGCTTGGAGCTGGATACTTATTCGTCTTTCGCTTTCTTTTCCTAAACAAAGATACAAAAACAAAATTATGCCATTAAATTGCATATCATAATAACCCTCCTTTATGTATGTGTCCTATACAGTGTATTCTGAGAGCTGGCGCTTTAGTGGAAGTGGGTCGCAAGGTGCCAAAAGATCAGAGGAACAGAAACAGCCACACTAGACCCTCAATGTCCAACCAAACCATAATGTACATGTATGACTTCCACTCAAGGGCTTCACAGCAAACACACGGCAAGAGGTAAAGATTGTGCACACATATACTGTATAGGGGTTACGTGTAACTGTGCAATAATCCAATCAGATTGCTTTCATTAAGGGTCATATACAAACTACAAGAAGTTGGACACTTCTCTATGTGCAAAAGTGATTCAACAGGCCACAGTCCCTGGGACTGCCCTCAGACAATGACTCTGCACCTCTGTGGGTATACAGCAGCAGATACACTAGAAAATATAATTGTGCATGATGGAAAGATTGCATCACTTCCACACCCAACCGACACTAGAACCACCGCATTTACCTGTTTTTCTCCTAGAATTCTGCTCGGCTCCATCTCACTTACAGTATGTCTTAAATAAAATCATGAGAGTGAGGGTACATCAGGACTGTGCCTATTACAGGTGTCACGTTTGTGTATGTAAATGTTACATTGGCAGAAGTGTACTATCTGAGGCTATCTGGGCCTGTAAATGCATGCACTGCCCTATAACACCCTGTGTATTTCCAGGCATGTGATGTGGGACTTTACTTTCATACATGAGCCTGTCCATCTGCACCAGGTGCATCAAACCAAAGTGTTATTTAGTGGGAATTGTATTTGTATATTTTTGCTTTGCATGCAAATACGTAATCTTCACTGAGTACTTGAGCAATATGACAGCTCATATGTATCACCCAATTGTGAAATATATATATAATACATGTAACTTTGACAAGGAAGATGGTTCCCCCTCAGCTCTGGGCCGTATATAGGAGCTGCACCCCTTGCACCTATGGTAATTACACCAATGTTAGGTAGTATATAGGAGGCAGATTGTAGATGAAAGATCCCAGACCATGAGTGCTAACCTTCTTCTGCTGTCACACCATTATACAGAGGAGGGTGGATGAGAGAGCAGGGAGACTGGTGTGGCATGAGAAACGTACAGTAGTCAGTAGTAACACATCATGAGAACCTGGAAGAGGATGGGGTCTGTATAACAGAGTAACAGCAGAAGCAGGTTGACACTCATGGCCTGAGGTCTTTCATGTACATACCCTCTCTTACATATTACCTCGAGGTACTCTCTACAGATAAGTCTTCTTACATTTGGTAATAGCCCAGTCATAATGGGGACTTGTTAACCTATCATATACCAAACACATATACCCAACCTGTGACTCAAACATTGTGGCAAATTTAGTTTATATGGATTAGCCTTAATCCTGTGTGTAAATACCTGGATGCTGTGCCTAATTACTATCCTAAGCCAGGTTCTGCCAGTACAAATCATATTTCTATGCATGTAAATTCAATCACACTGCAAAGACCTGTTTGGGAGATTTCCAGTATTGTATTTGTATGATGCTGCAGCTGCTAATGACATTCTACAGTCTGTGCATCCAACACGATTATGATGGCAGAGATTTATATGTGACTAAGTGATTATTACCAAACTCTGCAGAATGTATATAGATTATATAAGCAGATAAGTGCCCTTGAGTGTTATTAATATATTTCTTTTTAGGATTTCTCTCTGAGATGTAACCATATAGGTTGTACCTCATTGAACATTCTCATATATAAGTATATATTGGGAGACCAGTAGTCCCCGTGCAGGACTAGCTCTGCCTACAGAGTCATGTCTGAGTATTATTAAATTGTTGTTTCCCCTGATCATTTTGAATTTAGCGTTATATGTTGATTGGACGGCTAACTGTAACGACTAGGCAACTATATTACAGGTATGTACACATTACTTAGTACTATTGCATTTAAAAATAATTCAAGCTGTTTTAAATAAGGAAAATAATACAATCCCCTCTCCCAAAAACAAATAACAACAATTGTAAAACCAATGCTAAAGTGTCCCGGCTTCTTCTCACTTACCTAGGGGAGGCCATGACGCCTCACATTAAGTCGTACAGCCTCTTAGAAGCTTCTCTAGTTGTACAATTAGAGAAAATTCGTCTTATAATAAAAACGATGCACCTCGCTAAGAATCTGTAACTATAATGTGTCTGCTGCTCTGTGTGAGCCTGACCTGCTGTCCTGTGCTATGATGTCACTGGCCTCTGTGACATCACTGATTTGCATAACCATGGCAGGCCAGGCTTCTGACTCATGGTCTCCATCATGCACACAGGGCCTCTATTGGGGGGAATGGGGGGTACAGCAGTAAGGGGACCGGACGGGGAGCGCTGTTTTACTAGGCCCCATATTTCCCGGTGGCAGCGCTGCGCACATGTACAGTACCTGCTGCCTGGATCACTAGTTCTCGCAAACCAAAGAGAATCACTGTAAGGCAACTGGGAGCTTCTTGTAAAAATAAGCAACATCAAGTTCATGAATTTAACATTATTACCACTTAGTATAGCCCACGTATACTATAAATGCGCATTCACAGCATACTGTGCTTATACACCAAATGTAATGTATAACTGTAATCATACTTATATGCATTGTATACTTCCATTAGGCCTGGACAGGGGTGTAGCCAAAACTTCAAGGGTCCCATAGCAACATTTTGAAGGGGCCCCCATCCCAATGCTTCAAGAGAGAGACCTCTCCCCACACTGGTTGTTAATTTTATGCCCCCTAGTAGTGACCGAGGGCCTGATTCAGAGTCAGATGCTATTTGCTGACGGTCGTTCTGAAAAAGGAGCCGGATATTTAAATTGAGCGCTCGCACTTTGAATTATGTACTGTTTGGGGCCTAGTTTTTCAAACTTCCATCCTGTCTGCCACTGCAGTGTCACTCCTAGATGGACCACGTGTTTGTGCCGCCCACTCGTATCTCTTAGCATAGTCATCCAGCTACCTCGGTGCAACCTTTTGGATATAAAAACACTATTGTGAGGTGTTCAGAATAGACTGGAAATGAGTGGAAATTAAGGTTATTGAGGTTAATAATAGCATAGGAGCAGAGGGGAGAGACTTACACACTTGGTTTATGATTGCAGTCATCTGTGTTAGAAATATCCTTATCATTACTTAATTAGTTCATCACAGGTGACTGCAATCATAAATGAAGTGGGAAGTCCAGGTGCAGAGCGTTTTGTACCTTGTGGAAGGGGTCATGTTGGAGGGTCTGGTATCCCTCACTATCTGTACCCATTATACTGCCTCAGAGGTCTCCATGTGCAGTTAGATGTAGTGAAGTAAACAGTTGAATTTCATTTGTAAACTATATTAGACAGGACAGTCACACAGCTGCTTAATTATTCTGGGCCTCATTTACAGTCAGAACCAGGAAGAAGAAAGGTTCCCTAACATTAATATTAGAGGTTTTATACGTTATCAAGTCTATTGTGAAATACATATATTTGGTATCTAAGGTTTAGTATATGATAAGCAGACGACGTTTGGTGCCATTCTAAACCACTGTTTATTTGCAGAATTCCGGTTCCATCGGCAAGGAGATCGCAACATGCGTCTGCGGATTATAGATCATGGAGAGATAGGCATTGAAATGTACTCTGTAATGTAATGTTTATTAGCCAGTTTAGACTTGTTCTTCAGCAGGAAAACACACACAAAGAGCTGTTGGAGGGCTGAACTATTACAATACGAACTGACCTATGAACTGTATCGTAACAGAAGAACCAGGAAGAAGAACCAATGGGATTATGCCAACTTGTTCTATTCTATTGCCTATCTCTGCAAGGGTTTATATGCAAGCACTCTAGAACTGGTAGTTAGTCATCTTTCTTTTTCTGTTGATGTAGGTTGCATAGTTGATGCCGGGAAATCTGGATCCAGAGCGCATGCGTATGTTTCGACTGTACCTTGTATTTTGTATAACCTTTGCGCTAATTGTATTATAGATCAAGGCGTGTAACTATATGCTTTTATGTGAATAATAACTTTTGTGCTTTAGAACCACACTCAAAGTCTGGAAAGCAATTATTTCATATGTGTACACAACGCTAAACAGTGACTTTAGGGTATAGAGGCTAAATAGGAATTCATAGTTGGGGGCTCATAGAGTGTGATCACGCTGCCAATTTACATGATAATACACGGTTATCGATCCCTCAGCAAAGGGTGGAGGCGCCATACGCAGGAAAGAACACATTGCCTTCGAAAACCTGCTACCACTTTATGCTGAGAGACCGCTATCCGTTATTGTGTGAGTTCAAGGAGCGTTGATTAGAATCCAGAGACAAGGAAGGAAAAAGTTTGTTTTCCTTCGTTGATAAAGTTTTGTGTTAAAAGGGGAAGTTGCACAATAGCGTACACCTATTTTTCTGTATTGCTGCCACGTGTTGAAACAGTCATTACATGCATAGCATGATTGCTTGTTAAACCTCTGTATTGTACTGCCATATTAAGAGAAAAGGTTCTATTTTCTGCGCAGAAAAGGTGTATGTAAATTGAAACGTTGTGATTGTAAAGGCTACTGTCTGTTAAGCCTAAATAGTGGAGGTTACTGTCTGTTAAACCTCAGTATAAACTCGGTAGGTACAAACTACTGGGCCAGTGTACAAAGCAGGTACATTGTGGTTATCGAGAAACTAAGGGGTTTCTTGGTCCATCACCCATTAATCACAAAGTCCATTGACCAGTTAGGTTCTTTGGGCAAAGCAATCGAACCACATGGTTATATAAACCGTGATTGTGAAGTGGGTTGTCGTGGGAGTGAAACTGCTGGCAAGGTTAGGAGTTATTGGAACTTCTAGATGCTACCAGTGGGAGTAAACTCAAAGGAAGCGAGCGACGGAAGCTTGAGTTAATATCATCGCAGGTAGAATAATTTTCAATAGGTGGTTATTCTGCTCCTCATTATACAAGCCGACTAACGCCAGATCTGCTGTGTATAACGGGAGGGAGTGCGTGAACGTAGCTCACTGAAAAACGTTCACCAATTGAAATTCTCTACTGCGACATGTGGGTCAAAGTGACCAAGAAATGTAGAACACCTTTTCCTAAGATTGGTAGCTTTGATTCAGAGGTTCTGAACAATCTCAGAGACAGTATATGTTTAGTGAAGTCTCTGAAGAAAAGGGTAAAGTTTAATGATTGCTTGAAGTTGTGGCAGCACGAGGGGGACATGTGGCTTAGTGGTGTGCACGGGATGCAAACTAGCGTTGCACGCATGACACAAGGGAGCGTGCACGCAAATAGCATTGCGTGCGCACTGCAAAGTAGTGCGCACGCACAGCGAGGTAGCATTGCAGAAGGTAATGTTAGTAGCGCACGAGCACCACCACCGCCCTATGCAGATGGGGGTGAAGGTACAGTCGATCTCAAAAATCATAAAAATGTAACAAGTAACTTGTACCCTCTTCTAAGTAACTATAAGGAACATGTTTATGATGCAGATGATGAACCTGTTGGGATGTCCGCTCTTTCTCATGTTGCACAAATGTTAAATGGACTACCACAGCAAGCACAGGTAGCTGCCCCGCTAGTACCAGAAATGGTGGTAGCCCAACCAGTGCAGGAAGTATTAACACCCACTGTAACAGTAGCGGAGATTACTAATACAATACATAGTAGCAGTAGGTTGAACCCTCAAACAGGTAGTAAGGTCAAAGGCAGCAGTGTGGCAGGCATCCATCCCATCCAGACAATAACCGTTCCCAATGGGAATCCGGATGCACATGGTGTAGTGGCCACAAGGGATGTAGCGACGCATTGTCCATGGACAAGAGCAGAACTACGTTCCATAATGACAGATTTCCCTGACCCTAGGAAAGAACTAGCAAAGTGCCAGAGATTTGTAAAGGATTTGGGTAATGCTCATGAGCAAACCAATAAAGATTGGCAAGTGGTATTACGGGCTTGTCTTCCACACAATACCAACGTGAAAAAGTTTATCACGGCCTGTGTATTGGATGGAGATAGTCCCATAACTGATGATGGTAATCAAGACGATATAACCCATATTGTTACCCAATTGGCTGTATTTTTCCCATTAATTGTTAACTGGAGTAAAATCTTCATGATTAAACAGAAAGAGAGTGAGTCTGCAAGCAGATTATTTTATCAGAGCGCTGCAGACTATTACTCAATACACAGGTATAGAGGACATAAAAGACAACACCCATCACAGGGAAATGACAATCACAGTGCTTATGGATGGTCTTAAAGACACTCTAAAGGGCCAGGGTTCAGACCTCACTTCCTGGTTGGAGGGGAGTTACGGTAGACACACTCAGGGAATCTGCAACTGAACATGACAAAAACATCTTTAGGAAGAGAGAAATGCAGAGAAACTAATGGCTGTTAGTATTCAAGCTCTGGAAGGAATGCAAATAACACAGCAGCACTCTTACCACACTCAGCCACAAAACACTCATCCCACACAACCTCCAAACCCTTATCCCTATACACAAACACAATCTTTCCTCATTCCCCAACCCACACAACAACCTTTCACAACACGTCAACCACGAAGGTGTTATAGATGTAACAAGGAGGACCACATAAGTAAGTTCTGTAAGGTCAGAAAGTGGGAAATGCCAAACCAGGGAACACATGAGATACCCACAGAAGGGGCACCCACAGCAGTCAGGACAATTCCAGCCATCACCTGCTCACGTCACAGCAGTGAATGCTATGCTGGAAGAAGATAGTCAGCTCTAGGGGTCAGGTCACACCTGTAGTCTACAGCCAGTCAGGTTAACTGGGGGTACTAGAGAAGAACCTGTAATGATAGTTGATGTAGCTGGTACTACACATTCTTTTCTTGTAGACACAGGGGCGACCAGATCAGTGATAAAATCTCCATCTAATTTACAGGTGACCAGCAAAACAGTACCAGCAATGGGTGTAATGGGTAAAGTGCAACATTATCCTTTAACCAAATCTGCAGAGGCTACTATCGGTCCATTGAATACCAGGCATTCCTTTCTCCTGGCAGCAGCGGCCCCTACTAACCTACTGGGAAGGGATTTGTTATGTAAAATGGGATGTGTCATTTATTGTACCACTGATGGTTTATTTCTAGATATCCCAGAGAGAGTTGTGCACGAGGTGAGGGATATATTAGACACTCCCCAAAGGTTAATGTTTTACTCTACTGTTCCAGATAAGAATCCATCTCAGGTAGAGCAGATGTTATCTCAAATACCAGGTTCACTTTGGACCAAAGATGGACAGGACACTGGGTTGATGGCAAATGTAGCTCCCATAATGGTAAATCTAAAAAGTGGTAGGCAAGCTCCAAAAATTCCCCAGTACCCACTAAAACAGGAGGTAGAGATAAGCACAACAGGGAATTTTAGTCCGTACAGCGAGTGTAGCCAACAGTCTTTCCTGTGAAAAAGAGTGGTGGGAGGGGTTATAGGCTGGTACAGGACCTTAGAGGGGTTAATAAGGTAGTAGAGAGCCAATTCCCTGTAGTGCCGAATCCAGCTGTCATTCTTATGCAGATCCCACCAAATGCAACCCATTTTACTGTCATTGACCTCCACTCTGCCTTCTTCTCTGTCCCTCTTCATCCTCACTGTCAGTACCTATTTGCATTTACATACAGGGGGGTACAATACACATGGACACGATTGCCCCAGGGCTTCATAGACAGCCCCAGTATCTTCTCCCAGGCCTTACACAACTGTTTACAACCTTTTCAACCTGCCAATGGATCTGTTCTAATACAGTATGTGGATGATTTGTTGTTGTGTTCTGGTTCGTTTATGTCGTTTAAATGATGCTAAACTTTTATTGCTTCATCTCTCGCAAACAGGACACAAAGTTGCTAAGGACAAACTACAGCCATGCCAGTCCTGGGTTAAATACTTAGGACACTGTCTAACACAGGGATTACGACATCTGACTACTGACAGAATCCAGGCCATACAGACCATGACACTGCCTCAGAACCAACAGCAAATCCATACCTTCTTGGGAATGTGTGGATACTGCAGAATGTGGATCCCAGGTTTTTCTATTTTGGCTTTACCATTACGGGACTTAGGGTCTCATTCAGACCCGGTCACAAGCACCTATGTGCTCACAACCGGGTCGATGGGTAGCCCTGAGCACGCGCAGCGGCCGCACTGCGCGTGCGCAAGCTCCCGGAGTGAGAGAGAAACTCTCTCACTCTGGAGCTTGCTACAAAAGGGGCAGCTGTCAATTTTGATCGACAGCTCGCCCTGTTTTGTTGGTGGGCCGGGGGGGTGGTTTCCAAAATGGAGGCATTAATAAAGGAATGCCTACCGTTTTGTGGGCGGCCACACTGACATCATCAGTGATGTCAGTGGGGAGCTTCCTACTCCATCAGAGCAGAAAGCTCCCTGGGGCTTGCGGTTGCCGAGACCCAACCTTAGGGTCTTGTCGCAAGCCCCGATGGTCGCGATGGTGATCACAATTGCGACCATTGACCTGGTCGGTCATTAAGCTGTGGGCAGTAACCCACAGCTTAACTAACGACCAGGAGGCAGCACTTCAAAAATGAAGCGGCCGCCCTCATTCAGAGAGAGCGATCGCTTCTTGCGACCGCCTCTGAATAATGGCCTTAGTCTCTTCCTCAAAGCCCGATCGTGTCATACACACAGAGGAAACATAGCAGACTTTCCTTAATCTTAAGAATAGCCTGACAAGAGCACCTGCATTGGGAATACCTGATTATGAAAAACCTTTTGATTTATATTGTACGGAAGCTGACGGTTGCACAGCAGGTGTCCTCACACAAAAACATGGTGATGCCAGTAGGCCCGTAGCATACTACAGTGCACAATTGGACACTGTGGTAAGATCACTCCCAACGTGTTTAAGAAGTGTAGCAGCAACTGCTCTATTGGTCAGTAAGAGTGATGATGTAGTATTAGGCCATGAAATGATTGTTTATACTCCCCATGCTGTATCTGCTTTGCTGAATTCTGCCCAAACCAGACATGTTTCCTCAGCTAGGTTCACAAAATGGGAACTAGCTCTAATAACACCTGCAAACATCACCATTAAACGGTGCAGTACGTTAAACCCAGCAACGTATTTACCATATGTGCCTCAGGATGCACATGATCCTGTCATCGTGACCCCACCCCCGCTTCACAATGCTGTTATTTTCGGCATTGTGAAGCAGGGGGCGTGGCCATGATGACGCGATTCAGCGAGAATCATGTCACCGGCACCCTCGCTGCGGGGTTTTTTAGTTTATTCTGGGGGAAGGCCGGGAGGGTTGCTGGCTACCGGGAGGCCGGGAGCGGCATCCGAAAATCGGGAGGCTCCCGGCCAAATCGGGAGGGTGGGCAAGCCTGCAAAATATTGAAATAGAAGAATATTAGGAAACATACAAACAAGCCATGTGCAGTTTGGGAGAAGGATGTCTGGTATCTCCCAACAAGAGATTTTGCGGGAATCTTACTAAACCACAGGAGGCTTGCCTACCCTCCCGATTTGGTCGGGAGCTTCCCGAATATCGGGTGCTGCTCCCGACCCCCTGGAAAACCAGGCAAGCCTCCCAGCTGCCGCCCGACCCCCACGTTACTTACAGAAACCCCCACAGTGGAGGGGGCCAGTGACGCGATTCACGCTGAATCGCGTCATCGTGGCCCCGCCCCCTGCTTCCAAATGCCAATATTTTCAGCATTGTGAAGAGGGGGTGGAGCCATAATGAAGTGAATGCGTGCCCCGCCCCCACTGCCGCATCATAACCCGGACACCCCCCCCCCCGCTGTGCTCAGACATTCAGCTGAATGTAGGCAAGTATGAACCACAGTCTCAATATGAAGTTTGTAAACCGTACCGCCGTACGTCTCGATGTACATAGGAAGTTGCGGCAGGTCAGGGCTACCACAGTTGTGCATATGGGTTCAACGGTTCTCGATGTTACCGGTGTTTTCGCTAGCCTGCGTACTGATCAAGCATAGAGTAAAGCGAGGTGGGCTGGCTTTATGTAGTGCTGGGCGTCTGCATCTTGTGTTGTGATTGCTGTGCGTATGCATTCATTAGCATATTCTCGCAGCGGCCAGGTATGTGTAATCTCTTGCGATCCTTGCTGAATCAGGCCCTCAAACCGCATCCGATGTGTAGCAATTTGCAAACCCCAAAACCGCCGGCTACTGTGTGAAATAACAGCCCGTCGTACTCTGCATTGGGTCCCATTTTCCAGGAGGAGGAGGGTGGCAAAAAAAAATGTCCCTGCATCTAGATAGTTAAGCCCCAATGCTGAGTAGCTTGGTATCCCAAACCATTGGGTAACAAGACAATACTGTCATTATAAACATGGTGTAAGATTTTGTGGCACTACAAATGCCAGCATGCACTGACAGACCATAAATTTTCTTGCATGCCAGCACATGTAGTTGTGTCTGAGGTGGGACAGCGAGCATGAGATAGAAATTGAATGACTATATTTTATGAACTTCTGAATTATATAGGGCATACTATTATACTATTATAAGTGTGAGGTAAATTGAACTTCAGGGTCAAATTCATCCAAAAGAACTAAGGACTGAGGCCCTGATTCAGAGCCGGACCCTCTGACAGAGCGCTCGCTCTGAATCAGGGCCGGTCTATTTTTTTTAGAATGGCCTCCTGGACGCTCGCATAGCTGTGGGTGACCACCCACAGCTATAGCGAGCGGCCAGGAAGATGGACGAGATGGTCAAGACCATCGTGACCATCGGGCTTGCGATGAGACCCTTGTGGTAGGGTCTCCTTGCCGCAAGCCCCAGAGAGATTTTGGCTCTAACAGAGCTGGAATCTCTCCACTGACATCACTTGTGATGTCAGTGGGGCTGGCCCCAAACGGTAGGCGTTCACATGGGAACGCCTCCGTTTGGGCAGCCTCCCCCCATCCCGCCCAGCAAAGGGGGCGTGCTGTCACTCAACATCGACAGCATGCCCCCTTTGGTACGAGACCCAGAGCGACAATTTGCCCATCGCTATACGGGTCTCGCACATGCGCACGACGGAGCCGGCTCCGTCGTGCGCATGCACTCTGGGCAACCATCGACCCGGTTGCGAGCGCTCAGCACTTGCGACTGGGTCTGAATCAGGCCCTAACTTTACATGGACCAGTATAGGCATAAAGCCAGCATGCACTGACAGACCATGAATTTTCTTGCATGCCAGCACACGTAGTTGTGTCTGAGGAGTGACAGCGAGCATAAGATAGAAATTGAATGACTAAATTTTATGAACTTCTGAATTATATAGGGCATACTATTATACTATTATAAGTGTGAGGTAAATTGAACTTCAGGGTCAAATTCATCTAAAGAACTAAGGACTAACTTCACATGGACCAGTATAGGCATAAAGGTGGAATTTATCATTGCAACAGAACTGTGGAGCTTTCAAGTCAATTCCTTCTGCATGCAGCAGGGGGAGCTGCTATGTCTGTCCCCACACATTAATAATAATACCTTTAGGTGTGCGGCCAGAAGATATAAATGTAAATAATAAAAAGTATAAAAAGAAAAAGCAAGGACTACGCTATTAGTCCCGTGAAGAAATGTCACAGAAATGTAAATATGAAGATGCTGCTAACAGAAATCAGAGGTCATCTGATTGGATATAACAAATAGATAAATGTAAAAATTAGTGCAATCTAAAAAATCAACAATTGAATAAGTAAATACCATGAATTATAAATAATATATAAAAAAGGTAATAAATAAGTGCAGTGGCAGATAAATTAAATATAAAAAATATTTTAATATCTAAACGAATACATAAAAAACACATACACATGTGACTTTCATGGAAATTATTGGCAATAGATTGGTTATAAAAAACCCAAATGATGAAGGTTCAATAATAAAGGTTCAAGAGAAACCATATATATGGTATGCACATGCCTCGGAAGGCTGATAAATATCACGCTGGAAAGCTTGGAATAGTCTTAACTTAACCTGCAGGTAGGCGGAAGCCGTTGAAATGTCCAATTGATGGCTGTATTCCTTAGCACAGGTGGTATCCCTTGGTGTCTTGGAAAATATAAGCAACTTCGTGCAATCCTGTTCAGGGGTTCCAATTAGTCCTGTGATCTTACAGCTCAGTGATTTAGGACAAGTGGATTGCTTGATGTTAGAGATAAAGCTCCAAAGTGTGCTGTGGTCAGTCCTCCGGGTTCTATGTGCAGAGAAGGAGGTGCCTAATGCATTTCCCTGTATCAAACACCTTCGTCAAAGGCTCTGACGAAGCTGTTTGATACAGGGAAACGCGTTAGGCACCTAATTGGAACCCCTGAACAGGATTGCACGAAAGGGCAGCTACTGTATATTTCTAGTTATAATACTATGGGGGTGATCTACTAAGCTCTGGAAAGTGATACATTGGGAGAGTGATAAACTACCAACCAATCAGATCCTATCTGTCATTTTTCAAACACAGTCTGTGACATGACAGTTAGGAGCTGATTGGCTGGTAGTTTATCACTCTCCACTTTATCACTTTCCAGAGCTTAGTACATATTATGTGTTTTCCATGTATGCAACCTGCCATTATATTCATTACACAACACGTTCTGTATGGTGACTCTCTGACGTTGCAGGATAATCACGAACAGCCAG
>JAUIMM010000199.1:467500-494855 GCA_031769625.1 Taudactylus pleione | reverse complement strand
GCAGCACAGCTTGTTCAGCAGGTCAGATACATATGTACTGAGGCAGCACAGCTTGTTCAGCAGGTCTAGATACATATGTACTGAGGCAAGCACAGCCTTGTTCAGCAGGTCAGATACATATGTACTGAGGCAGCACAGCTTGTTCAGCAGGTCAGATACATATGTACTGAGGCAGCACAGCTTGTTCAGCAGGTCAGATACATATGTACTGAGGCAAGCACAGCTTGTTCAGCAGGTTAGATACATATGTACTGAGGCAGCACAGCTTGTTCAGCAGGTCAGATACATATGTACTGAGGCAGCACAGCTTGTTCAGCAGGTCAGATACATATGTACTGAGGCAGCACAGCTTGTTCAGCAGGTCAGATACATATGTACTGAGGCAGCACAGCTTGTTCAGCAGGTTCAGATACATATGTACTGAGGCAGCACAGCTTGTTCAGCAGGTTAGATACATATGTACTGAGGCAGCACAGCTTGTTCAGCAGGTCAGATACATATGTACTGAGGCAGCACAGCTTGTTCAGCAGGTTAGATACATATGTACTGAGGCAGCACAGCTTGTTCAGCAGGTCAGATACATATGTACTGAGGCAGCACAGCTTGTTCAGCAGGTTAGATACATATGTACTGAGGCAGCACATCTTGTTCAGCAGGTTAGATACATATGTACTGAGGCAGCACAGCTTGTTCAGCAGGTTAGATACATATGTACTGAGGCAGCACATCTTGTTCAGCAGGTTTAGATACATATGTACTGAGGCAGCACAGCTTGTTCAGCAGGTTAGATACATATGTACTGAGGCAGCACATCTTGTTCAGCAGGTTAGATACATATGTACTGAGGCAGCACAGCTTGTTCAGCAGGTTAGATACATATGTACTGGGGCAGCACAGCTTGTTCAGCGGATTAGATACATATGTACTGAGGCAGCACAGCTTGTTCAGCGGCTTAGATACATATGTACTGAGGCAGCACAGCTTGTTCAGCGGGTTAGATACATATGTACTGAGGCAGCACAGCTTGTTCAGCAGGTCAGATACATATGTACTGAGGCAGCACAGCTTGTTCAGCAGGTCAGATACATATGTACTGAGGCAGCACAGCTTGTTCAGCAGGTCAGATACATATGTACTGAGGCAGCACAGCTTGTTCAGCAGGTCAGATACATATGTACTGAGGCAGCACAGCTTGTTCAGCGGGTTAGATACATATGTACTGAGGCAGCACAGCTTGTTCAGCGGTTAGATACATATGTACTGAGGCAGCACAGCTTGTTCAGCAGGTCAGATACATATGTACTGAGGCAGCACAGCTTGTTCAGAAGGTCAGATACATATGTACTGAGGCAGCACAGCTTGTTCAGCAGGTCAGATACATATGTACTGAGGCAACACAGCTTGTTCAGCAGGTCAGATACATATGTACTGAGGCAGCACAGCTTGTTCAGCAGGTCAGATACATATGTACTGAGGCAGCACAGCTTGTTCAGCCGGTTAGATACATATGTACTGAGGCAGCACAGCTTGCTCAGCAGGTTAGATACATATGTACTGAGGCAGCACAGCTTGTTCAGCAGGTTAGATACATATGTACTGAGGCAGCACAGCTTGTTCAGCAGGTCAGATACATATGTACTGAGGCAGCACAGCTTGTTCAGCAGGTTAGATACATATGTACTGAGGCAGCACAGCTTGTTCAGCAGGTCAGATACATATGTACTGAGGCAGCACAGCTTGTTCAGCAGGTCAGATACATATGTACTGAGGCAGCACATCTTGTTCAGCAGGTTAGATACATATGTACTGAGGCAGCACAGCTTGTTCAGCAGGTTAGATACATATGTACTGGGGCAGCACATCTTGTTCAGCAGGTTAGATACATATGTACTGAGGCAGCACCGCTTGTTCAGCAGGTTAGATACTTATGTACTGAGGCAGCACAGCTTGTTCAGCCGGTTAGATACATATGTACTGAGGCAGCACAGCTTGTTCAGCAGGTCAGATACATATGTACTGAGGCAGCACAGCTTGTTCAGAAGGTCAGATACATATGTACTGAGGCAGCACAGCTTGTTCAGCAGGTTAGATACATATACTGAGGCAACACAGCTTGTTCAGCAGGTCAGATACATATGTACTGAGGCAGCACAGCTTGTTCAGCAGGTCAGATACATATGTGCTGAGGCAGCACAGCTTGTTCAGCAGGTTAGATACATATGTACTGAGGCAGCACAGCTTGTTCAGCAGGTTAGATACATATGTACTGAGGCAACACAGCTTGTTCAGCAGGTCAGATACATATGTACTGAGGCAGCACAGCTTGTTCAGCAGGTCAGATACATATGTACTGAGGCAGCACAGCTTGTTCAGCCGGTTAGATACATATGTACTGAGGCAGCACAGCTTGTTCAGCAGGTTAGATACATATGTACTGAGGCAGCACAGCTTGTTCAGCAGGTTAGATACATATGTACTGAGGCAGCACAGCTTGTTCAGCAGGTCAGATACATATGTACTGAGGCAGCACAGCTTGTTCAGAAGGTCAGATACATATGTACTGAGGCAGCACAGCTTGTTCAGCAGGTTAGATACATATGTACTGAGGCAGCACAGCTTGTTCAGCAGGTTAGATACATATGTACTGAGGCAGCACAGCTTGTTCAGCAGGTCAGATACATATGTACTGAGGCAGCACAGCTTGTTCAGCAGGTTAGATACATATGTACTGAGGCAGCACAGCTTGTTCAGCAGGTTAGATACATATGTACTGAGGCAGCACAGCTTGTTCAGCAGGTTAGATACATATGTACTGAGGCAGCACATCTTGTTCAGCAGGTTAGATACATATGTACTGAGGCAGCACAGCTTGTTCAGCAGGTTAGATACATATGTACTGGGGCAGCACAGCTTGTTCAGCAGGTTAGATACATATGTACTGAGGCAGCACAGCTTGTTCAGCAGGTTAGATACTTATGTACTGAGGCAGCACAGCTTGTTCAGCCGGTTAGATACATATGTACTGAGGCAGCACAGCTTGTTCAGCAGGTTAGATACATATGTACTGAGGCAGCACAGCTTGTTCAGCAGGTCAGATACATATGTACTGAGGCAGCACAGCTTGTTCAGCAGGTCAGATACATATGTACTGAGGCAGCACATCTTGTTCAGCAGGTCAGATACATATGTACTACTAAGGCAGCACAGCTTGTTCAGCAGGTCAGATACATATGTACTGAGGCAGCACAGCTTGTTCAGCAGGTCAGATACATATGTACTGAGGCAGCACAGCTTGTTCAGCGGGTTAGATGCATATGTACTGAGGCAGCACAGCTTGTTCAGCAGGTCAGATACATATGTACTAAGACAGCACCGCTTGTTCAGCAGGTCAGATACATATGTACTGAGGCAGCACAGCTTGTTCAGTAGGTCAGATACATATGTACTGAGGCAGCACAGCTTGTTCAGAAGGTCAGATACATATGTACTGAGGCAGCACAGCTTGTTCAGCAGGTCAGATACATATGTACTGAGGCAGCACAGCTTGTTCAGAAGGTCAGATACATATGTACTGAGGCAGCACAGCTTGTTCAGCAGGTTAGATACATATGTACTGAGGCAGCACAGCTTGTTCAGCAGGTTAGATACATATGTACTGAGGCAGCACAGCTTGTTCAGCCGGTCAGATACATATGTACTGAGGCAGCACAGCTTGTTCAGCCGGTCATATACATATGTACTGAGGCAGCACAGCTTGTTCAGCAGGTTAGATACATATGTACTGAGGCAGCACAGCTTGTTCAGAAGGTTAGATACATATGTACTGAGGCAGCACAGCTTGTTCAGCAGGTCAGATACATATGTACTGAGGCAGCACAGCTTGTTCAGCAGGTTAGATACATATGTACTGAGGCAGCACAGCTTGTTCAGCAGGTTAGATACATATGTACTGAGGCAGCACAGCTTGTTCAGAAGGTTAGATACATATGTACTGAGGCAGCACAGCTTGTTCAGCAGGTCAGATACATATGTACTGAGGCAGCACAGCTTGTTCAGCAGGTCAGATACATATGTACTGAGGCAGCACAGTTTGTTCAGCAGGTTAGATACATATGTACTGAGGCAGCACAGCTTGTTCAGCCGGTTAGATACATATGTACTGAGGCAGCACAGCTTGTTCAGCAGGTCAGATACATATGTACTGAGGCAGCACAGCTTGTTCAGCAGGTTAGATACATATGTACTGAGGCAGCACAGCTTGTTCAGCAGGTCAGATACATATGTACAGAGGCAGCACAGCTTGTTCAGCAGGTTAGATACATATGTACTGAGGCAGCACAGCTTGTTCAGCCGGTCAGATACATATGTACTGAGGCAGCACAGCTTGTTCAGCCGGTCAGAGACATATGTACTGAGGCAGCACAGCTTGTTCAGCAGGTCAGAGACATATGTACTACTAAGGCAGCACAGCTTGTTCAGCAGGTCACATACATATGTACTGAGGCAGCACAGCTTGTTCAGCAGGTCAGATACATATGTACTGAGGCAGCACAGCTTATTCAGCAGGTCAGATACATATGTACTACTAAGGCAGCACAGCTTATTCAGCGGATTACATACATATGTACTGAGGCAGCACAGCTTGTTCAGCGGATTAGATACATATGTTCTGAGGCAGCACAGCTTGTTCAGCAGATTAGATACATATGTACTGAGGCAGCACAGCTTGTTCAGCGGGTTAGATACATATGTACTGAGGCAGCACAGCTTGTTCAGCGGGTCAGATACATATGTACTGAGGCAGCACAGCTTGTTCAGCGGGTCAGATACATATGTACTGAGGCAGCACAGCTTGTTCAGCAGGTCAGATACATATGTACTGAGGCAGCACAGCTTGTTCAGCAGGTCAGATACATATGTACTGAGGCAGCACAGCTTGTTCAGCAGGTCAGATACATATGTACTGAGGCAGCACAGCTTGTTCAGCAGGTCAGATACATATGTACCAAGGCAGCACAGCTTGTTCAGCGGGTTAGATACATATGTACTGAGGCAGCACAGCTTGTTCAGCCGGTTAGATACATATGTACTGAGGCAGCACAGCTTGTTCAGCAGGTCAGATACATATGTACTGAGGCAGCACAGCTTGTTCAGCAGGTCAGATACATATGTACTGAGGCAGCACAGCTTGTTCAGAAGGTCAGATACATATGTACTGATGCAGCACAGCTTGTTCAGCAGGTTAGATACATATGTACTGAGGCAACACAGCTTGTTCAGCAGGTCAGATACATATGTACTGAGGCAGCACAGCTTGTTCAGCAGGTCAGATACATATGTACTGAGGCAGCACAGCTTGTTCAGCCGGTTAGATACATATGTACTGAGGCAGCACAGCTTGTTCAGCCGGTTAGATACATATGTACTGAGGCAGCACAGCTTGTTCAGCCGGTTAGATACATATGTACTGAGGCAGCACAGCTTGTTCTGCCGGTCAGATACATATGTACTGAGGCAGCACAGCTTGTTCAGAAGGTCAGATACATATGTACTGAGGCAGCACAGCTTGTTCAGCAGGTGAGATACATATGTACTGAGGCAGCACAGCTTGTTCAGTAGGTTAGATACATATGTACTGAGGCAGCACAGCTTGTTCAGCAGGTCAGACACATATGTACTGAGGCAGCACAGCTTGTTCAGCAGGTTAGATACATATGTACTGAGGCAGCACAGCTTGTTCAGCAGGTTAGATACATATGTACTGAGGCAGCACAGCTTGTTCAGCAGGTTAGATACATATGTACTGAGGCAGCACATCTTGTTCAGCAGGTTAGATACATATGTACTGAGGCAGCACAGCTTGTTCAGCAGGTTAGATACATATGTACTGGGGCAGCACATCTTGTTCAGCAGGTTAGATACATATGTACTGAGGCAGCACAGCTTGTTCAGCAGGTTAGATACTTATGTACTGAGGCAGCACAGCTTGTTCAGCCGGTTAGATACATATGTACTGAGGCAGCACAGCTTGTTCAGCAGGTTAGATACATATGTACTGAGGCAGCACAGCTTGTTCAGCAGGTCAGATACATATGTACTGAGGCAGCACAGCTTGTTCAGCAGGTCAGATACATATGTACTGAGGCAGCACATCTTGTTCAGCAGGTCAGATACATATGTACTACTAAGGCAGCACAGCTTGTTCAGCAGGTCAGATACATATGTACTGAGGCAGCACAGCTTGTTCAGCAGGTCAGATACATATGTACTGAGGCAGCACAGCTTGTTCAGCAGGTCAGATACATATGTACTGAGGCAGCACAGCTTGTTCAGCAGGTCAGATACATATGTACTGAGGCAGCACAGCTTGTTCAGCGGGTTAGATACATATGTACTGAGGCAGCACAGCTTGTTCAGCCGGTTAGATACATATGTACTGAGGCAGCACAGCTTGTTCAGCAGGTCAGATACATATGTACTGAGGCAGCACAGCTTGTTCAGCAGGTCAGATACATATGTACTGAGGCAGCACAGCTTGTTCAGCAGGTCAGATACATATGTACTGAGGCAGCACACCTTGTTCAGCAGGTTAGATACATATGTACTGAGGCAACACAGCTTGTTCAGCAGGCCAGATACATATGTACTGAGGCAGCACAGCTTGTTCAGCAGGTCAGATACATATGTACTGAGGCAGCACAGCTTGTTCAGCCGGTTAGATACATATGTACTGAGGCAGCACAGCTTGTTCAGCAGGTTAGATACATATGTACTGAGGCAGCACAGCTTGTTCAGCAGGTCAGATACATATGTACTGAGGCAGCACAGCTTGTTCAGCAGGTCAGATACATATGTACTGAGGCAGCACAGCTTGTTCAGAAGGTCAGATACATATGTACTGAGGCAGCACAGCTTGTTCAGCAGGTTAGATACATATGTACTGAGGCAGCACAGCTTGTTCAGCAGGTTAGATACATATGTACTGAGGCAGCACAGCTTGTTCAGCAGGTCAGATACATATGTACTGAGGCAGCACAGCTTGTTCAGCAGGTTAGATACATATGTACTGAGGCAGCACAGCTTGTTCAGCAGGTCAGATACATATGTACTGAGGCAGCACAGCTTGTTCAGCAGGTTAGATACATATGTACTGAGGCAGCACATCTTGTTCAGCAGGTTAGATACATATGTACTGAGGCAGCACAGCTTGTTCAGCAGGTTAGATACATATGTACTGAGGCAGCACATCTTGTTCAGCAGGTTAGATACATATGTACTGAGGCAGCACAGCTTGTTCAGCAGGTTAGATACATATGTACTGAGGCAGCACATCTTGTTCAGCAGGTTAGATACATATGTACTGAGGCAGCACAGCTTGTTCAGCAGGTTAGATACATATGTACTGGGGCAGCACAGCTTGTTCAGCGGATTAGATACATATGTACTGAGGCAGCACAGCTTGTTCAGCGGCTTAGATACATATGTACTGAGGCAGCACAGCTTGTTCAGCGGGTTAGATACATATGTACTGAGGCAGCACAGCTTGTTCAGCAGGTCAGATACATATGTACTGAGGCAGCACAGCTTGTTCAGCAGGTCAGATACATATGTACTGAGGCAGCACAGCTTGTTCAGCAGGTCAGATACATATGTACTGAGGCAGCACAGCTTGTTCAGCAGGTCAGATACATATGTACTGAGGCAGCACAGCTTGTTCAGCGGGTTAGATACATATGTACTGAGGCAGCACAGCTTGTTCAGCCGGTTAGATACATATGTACTGAGGCAGCACAGCTTGTTCAGCAGGTCAGATACATATGTACTGAGGCAGCACAGCTTGTTCAGAAGGTCAGATACATATGTACTGAGGCAGCACAGCTTGTTCAGCAGGTCAGATACATATGTACTGAGGCAACACAGCTTGTTCAGCAGGTCAGATACATATGTACTGAGGCAGCACAGCTTGTTCAGCAGGTCAGATACATATGTACTGAGGCAGCACAGCTTGTTCAGCCGGTTAGATACATATGTACTGAGGCAGCACAGCTTGCTCAGCAGGTTAGATACATATGTACTGAGGCAGCACAGCTTGTTCAGCAGGTTAGATACATATGTACTGAGGCAGCACAGCTTGTTCAGCAGGTCAGATACATATGTACTGAGGCAGCACAGCTTGTTCAGCAGGTTAGATACATATGTACTGAGGCAGCACAGCTTGTTCAGCAGGTCAGATACATATGTACTGAGGCAGCACAGCTTGTTCAGCAGGTCAGATACATATGTACTGAGGCAGCACATCTTGTTCAGCAGGTTAGATACATATGTACTGAGGCAGCACAGCTTGTTCAGCAGGTTAGATACATATGTACTGGGGCAGCACATCTTGTTCAGCAGGTTAGATACATATGTACTGAGGCAGCACCGCTTGTTCAGCAGGTTAGATACTTATGTACTGAGGCAGCACAGCTTGTTCAGCCGGTTAGATACATATGTACTGAGGCAGCACAGCTTGTTCAGCAGGTCAGATACATATGTACTGAGGCAGCACAGCTTGTTCAGAAGGTCAGATACATATGTACTGAGGCAGCACAGCTTGTTCAGCAGGTTAGATACATATACTGAGGCAACACAGCTTGTTCAGCAGGTCAGATACATATGTACTGAGGCAGCACAGCTTGTTCAGCAGGTCAGATACATATGTGCTGAGGCAGCACAGCTTGTTCAGCAGGTTAGATACATATGTACTGAGGCAGCACAGCTTGTTCAGCAGGTTAGATACATATGTACTGAGGCAGCACAGCTTGTTCAGCAGGTTAGATACATATGTACTGAGGCAGCACAGCTTGTTCAGCAGGTCAGATACATATGTACTGAGGCAGCACAGCTTGTTCAGAAGGTCAGATACATATGTACTGAGGCAGCACAGCTTGTTCAGCAGGTTAGATACATATGTACTGAGGCAGCACAGCTTGTTCCGCAGGTTAGATACATATGTACTGAGGCAGCACAGCTTGTTCAGCAGGTCAGATACATATGTACTGAGGCAGCACAGCTTGTTCAGCAGGTTAGATACATATGTACTGAGGCAGCACAGCTTGTTCAGCAGGTTAGATACATATGTACTGAGGCAGCACATCTTGTTCAGCAGGTTAGATACATATGTACTGAGGCAGCACAGCTTGTTCAGCAGGTTAGATACATATGTACTGAGGCAGCACAGCTTGTTCAGCAGGTTAGATACATATGTACTGGGGCAGCACATCTTGTTCAGAAGGTTAGATACATATGTACTGAGGCAGCACAGCTTGTTCAGCAGGTTAGATACTTATGTACTGAGGCAGCACAGCTTGTTCAGCCGGTTAGATACATATGTACTGAGGCAGCACAGCTTGTTCAGCCGGTTAGATACATATGTACTGAGGCAGCACAGCTTGTTCAGCAGGTCAGATACATATGTACTGAGGCAGCACAGCTTGTTCAGCAGGTCAGATACATATGTACTGAGGCAGCACATCTTGTTCAGCAGGTCAGATACATATGTACTACTAAGGCAGCACAGCTTGTTCAGCAGGTCAGATACATATGTACTGAGGCAGCACAGCTTGTTCAGCAGGTCAGATACATATGTACTGAGGCAGCACAGCTTGTTCAGCGGGTTAGATGCATATGTACTGAGGCAGCACAGCTTGTTCATCAGGTCAGATACATATGTACTAAGACAGCACAGCTTGTTCAGCAGGTCAGATACATATGTACTGAGGCAGCACAGCTTGTTCAGCAGGTCAGATACATATGTACTGAGGCAGCACAGCTTGTTCAGCAGGTTAGATATAAATGTACTGAGGCAGCACAGCTTGTTCAGCAGGTCAGATACATATGTACTAAGGCAGCACAGCTTGTTCAGCAGGTCAGATACATATGTACTGAGGCAGCACAGCTTGTTCAGCCGGTTAGATACATATGTACTGAGGCAGCACAGCTTGTTCAGCAGGTCAGATACATATGTACTACTAAGGCAGCACAGCTTGTTCAGCAGGTCAGATACATATGTACTGAGGCAGCACAGCTTGTTCAGTAGGTCAGATACATATGTACTGAGGCAGCACAGTTTGTTCAGCAGGTTAGATACATATGTACTGAGGCAGCACAGCTTGTTCAGCAGGTCAGATACATATGTACTGAGGCAGCACATCTTGTTCAGCAGGTCAGATACATATGTACTACTAAGGCAGCACAGCTTGTTCAGCAGGTCAGATACATATGTACTGAGGCAGCACAGCTTGTTCAGCAGGTCAGATACATATGTACTGAGGCAGCACAGCTTATTCAGCAGGTCAGATACATATGTACTACTAAGGCAGCACAGCTTATTCAGCGGATTAGATACATATGTACTGAGGCAGCACAGCTTGTTCAGCAGGTTATATATAAATGTACTGAGGCAGCACATCTTGTTCAGCAGGTCAGATACATATGTACTAAGGCAGCACAGCTTGTTCAGCAGGTCAGATACATATGTACTGAGGCAGCACAGCTTGTTCAGCAGGTCAGATACATATGTACTACTAAGGCAGCACAGCTTGTTCAGCAGGTCAGATACATATGTACTACTAAGGCAGCACAGCTTGTTCAGCAGGTCAGATACATATGTACTGAGGCAGCACAGCTTGTTCAGCAGGTTAGATACATATGTACTAAGGCAGCACAGCTTGTTCAGCAGGTTAGATACATATGTACTAAGGCAGCACAGCTTGTTCAGCAGGTCAGATACATATGTACTAAGGCAGCACAGCTTGTTCAGCAGGTCAGATACATATGTACTGAGGCAGCACAGCTTGTTCAGCGGGTCAGATGCATATGTACTGAGGCAGCACAGCTTGTTCAGCGGGTTAGATGCATATGTACTACTAAGGCAGCACAGCTTGTTCAGCAGGTCAGATACATATGTATTGAGGCAGCACAGCTTGTTCAGCAGGTTAGATATAAATGTACTGAGGCAGCACATCTTGTTCAGCAGGTCAGATACATATGTACTAAGGCAGCACAGCTTGTTCAGCAGGTCAGATACATATGTACTGAGGCAGCACAGCTTGTTCAGCCGGTTAGATACATATGTACTGAGGCAGCACAGCTTGTTCAGCAGGTCAGATACATATGTACTGAGGCAGCACAGCTTGTTCAGTAGGTCAGATACATATGTACTGAGGCAGCACAGCTTGTTCAGTAGGTCAGATACATATGTACTGAGGCAGCACAGCTTGTTCAGCAGGTTAGATACATATGTACTAAGGCAGCACAGCTTGTTCAGCAGGTCAGATACATATGTACTGAGGCAGCACAGCTTGTTCAGCAGGTCAGATACATATGTACTGAGGCAGCACAGCTTGTTCAGCAGGTTAGATACATATGTACTGAGGCAGCACAGCTTGTTCAGCAGGTCAGATACATATGTACTGAGGCAGCACAGCTTGTTCAGCAGGTTAGATACATATGTACTGAGGCAGCACAGCTTGTTCAGCAGGTCAGATATATATGTACTGAGGCAGCACATCTTGTTCAGCTGGTCAGATACATATGTACTACTAAGGCAGCACAGCTTGTTCAGCAGGTCAGATACATATGTACTGAGGCAGCACAGCTTGTTCAGCAGGTCAGATACATATGTACTGAGGCAGCACAGCTTGTTCAGCAGGTCAGATACATATGTACTACTAAGGCAGCACAGCTTGTTCAGCAGGTCAGATACATATGTACTGAGGCAGCACAGCTTGTTCAGCAGGTCAGATACATATGTACTGAGGCAGCACAGCTTGTTCAGCAGGTTAGATACATATGTACTGAGGCAGCACAGCTTGTTCAGCAGGTTAGATACATATGTACTGAGGCAGCACAGCTTGTTCAGCAGGTCAGATACATATGTACTGAGGCAGCACAGCTTGTTCAGCAGGTTAGATACATATGTACTGAGGCAGCACAGCTTGTTCAGCAGGTCAGATACATATGTACTGAGGCAGCACAGCTTGTTCAGCAGGTCAGATACATATGTACTGAGGCAGCACAGCTTGTTCAGAAGGTTAGATACATATGTACTAAGGCAGCAAAACTTGTTCAGCAGGTCAGATACATATGTACTACTAAGGCAGCACAGCTTGTTCAGCCGGTCAGATACATATGTACTGAGGCAGCACATCTTGTTCAGCAGGTTAGATACATATGTACTGAGGCAGCACAGCTTGTTCAGCAGGTTAAATACATATGTACTGAGGCAGCACAGCTTGTTCAGCAGGTTAGATACTTATGTACTGAGGCAGCACAGTTTGTTCAGCAGGTTAGATACATATGTACTGAGGCAGCACAGCTTGTTCAGCAGGTCAGATACATATGTACTGAGGCAGCACAGCTTGTTCAGCCGGTTAGATACATATGTACTGAGGCAGCACAGCTTGTTCAGCAGGTCAGATACATATGTACTGAGGCAGCACAGCTTGTTCAGAAGGTCAGATACATATGTACTGAGGCAGCACATCTTGTTCAGCAGGTCAGATACATATGTACTACTAAGGCAGCACAGCTTGTTCAGCAGGTCAGATACATATGTACTACTAAGGCAGCACAGCTTGTTCAGCCGGTCAGATACATATGTACTGAGGCAGCACATCTTGTTCAGCAGGTTAGATACATATGTACTGAGGCAGCACAGCTTGTTCAGCAGGTTAGATACATATGTACTGAGGCAGCACAGCTTGTTCAGCAGGTTAGATACATATGTACTGAGGCAGCACAGCTTGTTCAGAAGGTTAGATACATATGTACTGAGGCAGCACAGCTTGTTCAGCAGGTTAGATACATATGTACTACTAAGGCAGCACAGCTTGTTCAGCAGGTCAGATACATATGTACTACTAAGGCAGCACAGCTTGTTCAGCCGGTCAGATACATATGTACTGAGGCAGCACATCTTGTTCAGCAGGTTAGATACATATGTACTGAGGCAGCACAGCTTGTTCAGCAGGTTAGATACATATGTACTGAGGCAGCACAGCTTGTTCAGCAGGTTAGATACATATGTACTGAGGCAGCACAGCTTGTTCAGCAGGTTAGATACATATGTACTGAGGCAGCACAGCTTGTTCAGCAGGTTAGATACATATGTACTGAGGCAGCACAGCTTGTTCAGAAGGTTAGATACATATGTACTGAGGCAGCACAGCTTGTTCAGTAGGTCAGATACATATGTACTGAGGCAGCACAGCTTGTTCAGCCGGTTAGATACATATGTACTGAGGCAGCACAGCTTGTTCAGCAGGTCAGATACATATGTACTGAGGCAGCACAGCTTGTTCAGCAGGTCAGATACATATGTACTGAGGCAGCACAGCTTGTTCAGCAGGTCAGATACATATGTACTGAGGCAGCACAGCTTATTCAGCAGGTCAGATACATATGTACTGAGGCAGCACAGCTTGTTCAGCAGGTCAGATACATATGTACTGAGGCAGCACAGCTTGTTCAGCAGGTCAGATACATATGTACTGAGGCAGCACAGCTTGTTCAGCAGGTCAGATACATATGTACTGAGGCAGAACAGCTTGTTCAGCAGGTCAGATACATATGTACTACTAAGGCAGCACAGCTTGTTCAGCAGGTCAGATACATATGTACTGAGGCAGCACAGCTTGTTCAGCAGGTCAGATACATATGTACTACTAAGGCAGCACAGCTTGTTCAGCAGGTCAGATACATATGTACTACTAAGGCAGCACAGCTTGTTCAGCAGGTCAGATACATATGTACTACTAAGGCAGCACAGCTTGTTCAGCAGGTCAGATACATATGTACTACTAAGGCAGCACAGCTTGTTCAGCAGGTCAGATACATATGTACTACTAAGGCAGCACAGCTTGTTCACCAGGTCAGATACATATGTACTACTAAGGCAGCACAGCTTGTTCAGCAGGTCAGATACATATGTACTGAGGCAGCACAGCTTGTTCAGCAGGTCAGATACACTCTATACTTAGGCAGCATAAGTTGTTCATGTAAAATATACCCTATACTGAAACAGCAAATCTTGTTTAGCAGGTTAGATACACTTTATCAGGGGCACTGAGAGGGGTGGGAGCAGGTACTACTACTAATTACTCAGGCCTGGGCTCGCCCCCCCCTCCCCCTTACCTCACAGAAGCCCAACACATGCTGCTGGGTTGCAGTGGGAGACTGCTCTTGGCTGCTGAGCAGCACCTCTCCTGGTTTTGTGCCGAGCGGAGGGGCTCACGGCGCCCCCGTCCCCGGCGTTTCTTTAAATTTTTTATCCTAAGGGGGCGTGGCCACACCTCCCGCAATTGGGCCATGCCCCCTTCACCTGGGCCCAGCACGGCTCTCAGTGCCCCTGCACCTTATAACAGCGGTTCCCAAACTCTGTCCTTAATGCACTCTAACAGTCCAGGTTTTATGGATATGCATGTTTGAGCACACACAGCTAAATCATATTGAATGGGGTATTAAGTCACCTGTTTTTAAGCATGGATAGCCTTAAAACCTGAACTTTTAGGGTGCCTTGTAGGCCGAGTTTGGGAATCACTATGTTACACTGAGGCAGTACATCGTGTTCATCAGGTTAGATACAGTCTATTCTGAGGCATCTTAATCAGCTGAAAGACAGAACTGCCCCATTATCCCCTGTCCCTGGATATCTCCATGGAGGAGATATCCAGGGACAGGGGATGGGGGAGATATCCAGGGACAGGGGATGGGGGAGATGTTCCGAGACAGGGGATGGGGGAGATATCCAGGGACAGGGGATGGGGGAGATGTTCAGAGACAGGGGATTGGGGAGATGTTCAGAGAGAGGGGATTGGGGGAGATGTTCTGGGACAGGGGACGGAGGGACATGTTTTGGGTCGGGGGATGGGAGAGATGTTCCATCACAGGGGATTGGGGGAGATGTTCCGTAACAGGGGATGGGAGAGATGTTCCGTCACAAGGGATTGGGGGAGATGTTCCAGGACAGGGGACTGGGAGAGATGTTCTGGGACAGGGGATTTGAGTAGATGCTCTGGGACAGGGGATGGGAGAGATTTTCCAGGACAGGGGATTGGGGGAGATGTTCTGGGACCGGGGATTGGGGGAGATGTTCTGGGACAGGGCATGAGGGAGATGTTCCAGGTCAGTAGATTGGGGGAGATGTTCCGGAACAGAAGATAGGGGGATATGTTCCAGGATAGAAGATTGGGGGAGATGTTCCGGGACAGAAGATAGGGGGAGATGTTTCGACAGGGGTAAGGGTAAGATCTTCTGGTACAGGGGATGTGGGAGACGTCTTCTGGGGGGGATGTTCAGAGTCAGTGGATTGGGGGAGATGTTCTGGCATAGGGGATGGAGGGACACGTTCTGGGACAGAGGATGGGGGAGATGTCCAGGGACAGGGGATGGGGGAGATGTCCAGGGACAGGGGATGGGGGAGATGTACAGGGACAGGGGATGGGGGAGATGTACAGGGACAGGGGACGGAGGGACATGTTCTGGGTCGGGGGATGGGAGAGATGTTCCATCACAGGGGATTGGGGGAGATGTTCCGTAACAGGGGATGGGAGAGATGTTCCGTCACAAGGGATTGGGGGAGATGTTCCAGGACAGGGGACTTAGAGAGATGTTCTGGGACAGGGGATTTGAGTAGATGTTCTGGGACAGGGGATGGGAGAGATTTTCCAGGACAGGGGATTGGGGGAGATGTTCTGGGACAGGGGATTGGGGGAGATGTTCTGGGACAGGGCATGAGGGAGATGTTCCAGGTCAGTAGATTGGGGGAGATGTTCCGGAACAGAAGATAGGGGGATATGTTCCAGGATAGAAGATTGAGGGAGATGTTCCGGGACAGAAGATAGGGGGAGATGTTTCGACAGGGGTAAGGGTAAGATCTTCTGGTACAGGGGATGTGGGAGACGTCTTCTTGGGGGGATGTTCAGAGTCAGTGGATTGGGGGAGATGTTCTGGGATAGGGGATGGAGGGACACGTTCTGGGACAGAGGATGGGGGAGATGTCCAGGGACAGGGGATGGGGGAGATGTCCAGGGACAGGGGATGGGGGAGATGTCCAGGGACAGGGGATGGGGGAGATGTCCAGGGACAGGGGATGGGGGAGATGTACAGGGACAGGGGATGGGGGAGATGTACAGGGACAGGGGATGGGGGAGATGTTCAGAGTCAGGGGATTGTGGGAGATGTTATGGGACAGGGGATGGAGGGACATGTTCTGTGTCAGGGGATGGGTGAGATGTTCCAGGACAGAGTATGGTGTGCAGATGTTCCACGACAAGGGATGGGGGAGATGATCTCCTCTGCTGGGTATTGAAGTCCGCCAGGATTGGGCAGTACAGTTACTGAGTCTTCTCCTGTGTTACATTATTAATGTCCCAGCTGTTCTCTTACAGAGTTACTGACGTTTCCCCGCAGGCTGGAAGGTGACTGCGCTGGGAACTGTTTGTTGGGTACGTTTCCTAAACAATCTGTAGCTGGGCTTAACTGTTTCTCTGCTGGATGGAAACTGGTTTCAGGGCTGGACGGGGAGAATACTAGTTTTTGGGGTAAATTTACTAAAGTGAGAGTTTTTAGAAGTGAGTTTAAAAAGTGATGTTGCCCATAGCAACCAATCAGAGTCTACTTAACATTTAACTAGCACCTTCTAGAAGATAATAGCTAGAATCTGATTGGTTGCTATGGGCAACATCACTTTTAAAACTCACTTCTAAAAACTCTCACTTTAGTAAATTTACCCCTCTGTGTTATATTATATAGGGCTCTGACTGCTGCTTTTCCACAGTTTGGGACTTTTCACACCTCTTCTGTTGCAGGAAGAACTAGTAAAGCGAGTCGATTGCTACCCACCGTTCTCGTAACATGTGTGTCAGCTTTACATACCTGCCGTGCTGCTGCATGCACACATGCACACATGTCACACGTGACACAACGTCGGTGGTCCATGGAAAAGAACCACAATCCCATTTTTGTGTGTGCATAGCACCTTCAGGGAACTGGGCTGCCTTCCGCTAGTGGTTTCCAACCTGTGGAACTGCCTGTACTGCTTGCCTGTATTTGGAAGGCATTGCTGGGACATGTAGTCCAATAACAGGCAGGCACTGAATTAAAAGCATTCATGGGCAGTATCTTCCGTGCCTGCAAGCCCCTTGTCTATCCGGGCCCCTTACAGGTGCTCACCCCATAGTCCCCTTATGGAGGGCCTGGCACCAGTACATGACTGCAGAAGTTCTTACTTGTGGTCGGCCAGTAATCACGCTGCCATATTTGCTGGTGTACTCCCTGCCAGTTGTGATTGGGGGGGGGAGATTTCTGGTAAAATGGAACCATCCCCTATAAGGGCGCCTGCGCTGCTTGTTTTGTTAAATTAAATAACGAGGGATTCCCACGATGTTCTGCTGCCACTGTGCTCATTTATAAACACAGGGCCTGATTCAGTGGACGCTAATGTGATCGGCGATTTTGCACGGAACGCACCTGCGTAAATTTGTTAATGTCTGCCAAAGCACAGCCGGCATAAAGACACGCACAGCCGCCTTCTCCCTGCGTAAACATCGGTACAATTGCCGCACACCGGGCAGTCACGCAGCATGAACGACAAGTCTGAGAAGCCGCAAAAACACCGCTGCTCCCCTCGCAGGCAGCGAGCTCTCATGCTGCCAATGCAATCGCAATGGCTCATTTATACTCGTCCATGAAGCGGCTTTTAATCGGCCAGACATGCCGGTGTTTACCTAACCACCCTCCCGTGACCTCCCCCAACTGCTGACCACATGACACTAGCTTTGCGAATGCATCCTCTGTGCATACATTCTCGTAAAGAAATCATGACGCGTGTGCGGTACGAATGATGGGCAAATAATCACTCGCTCTGCATAAATATTGGCATCGCGTCCACGGCACAAAATGGCATTCGCAGAACCGCGACATATAAAACGGAACCCAGAGATTGTATCGCTGGAACATCGCACCTCTGCAAAAATGCCTTGTTCTGGCTGGGGAACCTGCCGCCATTTTCATCATCTCTATTGAAGCATTTTAGAAAAGCTCCAGAGACTGATCCAGGGGCTGACAGTTTGCAGCCTGGGGGGTAAACACCTTATTTAATCTTCATAGTCATCAGTAAGAAAGTGACACCTCGGAGCTGAGGCTTACACGGGGCGACTAGTAAGCTTCTCCGTCAAGTGTCAGCAAACACGGCCATTTACTGCTGGGATTGTCCTCCATTTTATGGCCCAGGCCCAGGATATCCTTCCACATTCCACAGACTCTCCTGTGCGGCCCCCACCCACCCACCCTCCTCGCAGGTTCTTTGATGGGGCAGCTTCAAAGGCGAGAAAAGGGTGGGGGGGGAGGAATGCACCTGAGGGAGGGGGGTGTTTGCTACATCATGCCATGTAATAAAGAGGTGCGAAGAATCCTGCCCTCGGGGGACGCTGAATGACATTACCAAGGAAATATAAAGCGGAAGCAGGACGGGGTTTATAGGCTCAGAACTATAAAAAGTATATACAGGCCATTTTTACTGCTACTTGTAGTGTTGTGTTTCTTGTATTATCTGGAGGGAAAATAAAGTCACAAAGAACAGGATGGAGGGGGGGGCGGTTTGCTCCAGGGACTGAAAAATAAACTGGTGAACATTGTGGCGGAATTTAAGCTCTGCGACCCACTCTTTGCAGCCACTTGTAGTTGTGTGAAAGGTCTATGTAGCGCTAGGTTTCGTTGTGTGCACCCTCTCACATACGCAGCTCACTAACCCCGAGACTGAGATGGGCGGAAGTGAGGCGCATCTGATCCCACGTGGCGTGCAGGGAAATAAATGTGTATGTTTGTCCGTAGGCAGAACGCCGTGCTCCTGGCCCCTATGTGTGCGCTTGATTTGCTACTAATCATCATACTCATTCAGAGTCTCTTGCAAGCGCTGTGCGTTCGCAAGCGGCCCGATGGTTTGCGAACGCGCATGCGCACGCTTTGTTCTGCACGTGCGCGAACTACTCTGTGCGAGCGCAGCCCGCTCGCTCGCCCAGCAAAGACAGCCCAGTGTAATGAGTGACAGGAGAGGCCGTTTGTGGGTGGTAACAGGGGCAGGACACTAATAATGGGGGGTTGGAGATGCGATCGCAGGCGCGCCTGAGTGTTTCAACGCCTTTTTTAAGGCGTGCATAATTAACAGGCAGCGTCACAGTACACGTCACATGCTTGTTTTTTACGCTGAAGTCCTCGCAGTGCTTCTGGCAGAGTAAGGCAACCACAAGCACTGCGATCGCTTCCGATGGTGCTCGATGTACCAATGTTTTAAAACACTTCCTGGAGATGACGTGCGCAAGTGGGCATCTCAACATAGGCTAATGGGTGTCAGTATACACAGAGTGATCGCTCACACAGCCAAAGTGGGTGTGCTTTTGCATATGCTGGATGCGAGTGAGTGGCCGCTTGCGAGAGACTCTGAATGAGGTCCTCAGTGCGCACTTACATCTACCCTATACTTGGTGCAAGATGGTGCCTATATATGCAGATGGGGCCTATATATGCAGATGGGGCCTATATATGCAGATGGCGGCTATATATGCAGATGGGGCCTATATATGCAGATGGCCTCTATATATGCAGATGGGGCAATATATGCAGATGGGACCTATATATGAAGATGGCGGCTATATATGCAGATGGCGGCTATATATGCAGATGGGGCTATATATGCAGATGGCGGCTATATATGCAGATGGGGCTATATATGCAGATGGGGCCTATATATGTAGATGGGGCTATATATGTAGATGGGGCTATATATGCAGATGGCGGCTATATATGCAGATGGCGGCTATATATGCAGATGGCGCCTATATATGCAGATATGGCTATATATGCAGATGGCGCCTATATATGCAGATGGCGCCTATATATGCAGATGGGGCCTATATATGCAGATGGGGATATATATGCAGATGGTGCCTATATATGCAGATGGGGCCTATATATGCAGATGGGGCCTATATATGCAGATGGGGCCTATATATGCAGATGGCGCCTATATATGCAGATGGCACCTATATATGCAGATGGCGGCTATATATGCAGATGGGGCTATATATGCAGATTGGGACTATATATGCAGATGGCCTCTATATATGCAGATGGCGCTATATATGCAGATGGCAACTATATATGCAGATGGGGCTATATATGCAGATGGAGCCTATATATGCAGATGGAGCCTATATATGCAGATGGGGCTATATATGCAGATGGGGCTATATATGCAGATGGCGACTATATATGCAGATGGGGCTATATATGCAGATGGGGCCTATATATGCAGATGGTGGCTATATATGCAGATGGGGCTATATATGCAGATGGCACCTATATATGGAGATGGCGCCTATATATGCAGATGGCCTCTATATATGCAGATGGGCCTATATATGCAGATGGTGCCTATATATGCAGATGGTGCCTATATATGCAGATGGGGCCTATATATGCAGATGGGGCCTATATATGCAGATGGCCTCTATATATGCAGATGGGGCAATATATGCAGATGGGACCTATATATGAAGATGGCGGCTATATATGCAGATGGCGGCTATATATGCAGATGGAGCTATATATGCAGATGGCGGCTATATATGCAGATGGGGCTATATATGCAGATGGGGCCTATATATGCAGATGGCGGCTATATATGCAGATGAGGCTATATATGCAGATGGCGCCTATATATGCAGATGGGGCTATATATGCAGATGGGGCAATATATATGCAGATGGCGCCTATATATGCAGATGGCGGCTATATATGCAGATGGGGGATATATATGCAGATGGCGGCTATATATGCAGATGGTGCCTATATATGCAGATGGGGCCTATATATGCAGATGGCGGCTATATATGCAGATGGCGGCTATATATGCAGATGGCACCTATATATGCAGATGGCGGCTATATATGCAGATGGGGCCTATATATGCAGATGGCCTCTATATATGCAGATGGGGCTATATATGCAGATGGCAACTATATATGCAGATGGGGCTATATATGCAGATGGCGGCTATATATGCAGATGGGGCTATATATGCAGATGGAGCCTATATATGCAGATGGGGCTATATATGCAGATGGGGCTATATATGCAGATGGCGACTATATATGCAGATGGGGCTATATATGCAGATGGGGCCTATATATGCAGATGGGGCTATATATGCAGATGGTGGCTATATATGCAGATGGGGCTATATATGCAGATGGCGCCTATATATGGAGATGGCGCCTATATATGCAGATGGCCTCTATATATGCAGATGGGCCTATATATGCAGATGGTGCCTATATATGCAGATGGGGCCTATATATGCAGATGGCAGCTATATATGCAGATGGGGCCTATATATGCAGATGGCCTCTATATATGCAGATGGGGCAATATATGCAGATGGGGCCTATATATGCAGATGGCGCCTATATATGCAGATGGCCTCTATATATGCAGATGGGGCTATATATGCAGATAGCGGCTATATATGCAGATGGGGCTATATATGCAGATGGCGCCTATATATGCAGATGGCGGCTATATATGCAAATGGTGCCTATATATGCAGATGGGGCCTATATATGCAGATGGCGGCTATATATGCAGATGGGGCCTATATATGCAGATGGCGGCTATATATGCAGATGGGGCCTATATATGCAGATGGCGGCTATATATGCAGATGGGGCCTATATATGCAGATGGCGGCTATATATGCAGATGGGGCTATATATGCAGATGGGGCCTATATATGCAGATGGCCTCTATATATGCAGATGGAGCTATATATGCAGATGGCAACTATATATGCAGATGGCGCCTATATATGCAGATGGCGGCTATATATGCAGATGGGGGTATATATGCAGATGGGGCTATATATGCAGATGGCGGCTATATATGCAGATGGGGCTATATATGCAGATGGCGGCTATATATGCAGATGGGGCTATATATGCAGATGGGGCCTATATATGCAGATGGCCTCTATATATGCAGATGGGGCTATATATGCAGATGGCAACTATATATGCAGATGGGGCCTATATATGCAGATGGCGGCTATATATGTAGATGGGGCTATATATGCAGATGAGGCTATATATGCAGATGGGGCCTATATATGCAGATGGGGCAATATATGCAGATGGGGCTATATATGCAGATGGCGGCTATATATGCAGATGGGGCTATATATGCAGATGGGGCCTATATATGCAGATGGGGCTATATATGCAGATGGGGCTATATATGCAGATGGTGGCTATATATGGAGATGGCGCCTATATATGCAGATGGCCTCTATATATGCAGATGGGGCCTATATATGCAGATGGCCTCTATATATGCAGATGGCCTCTATATATGCAGATGGGGCTATATATGCAGATGGGGCTATATATGCTGATGGCGCCTATATATGCAGATGGGGCCTATATATGCAGATGGGGCTATATATTCAGATGGTGGGTATATATATGCAGATGGGGCTTATATATGCAGATGGTGGCTATATATGCAGATGGGGCTATATATGCAGATGGCACCTATATATGGAGATGGCGCCTATATATGCAGATGGCATCTATATATGCAGATGGGGCTATATATGCAGATGGCGCCTATATATGCAGATGGGGCAATATATGCAGATGGGGCAATATATGCAGATGGCGGCTATATATGCAGATGGCGCCTATATATGCAGATGGCGGCTATATATGCAGATGGGCCTATATATGCAGATGGGGCTATATATGCAGATGGCGCCTATATATGCAGATGGGGCCTATATATGCAGATGGCGGCTATATATGCAGATGGGGCCTATATATGCAGATGGCGGCTATATATGCAGATGGGCCTATATATGCAGATGGCACCTATATATGCAGATGGGGCTATATATGCAGATGGGGCTATATATGCAGATGGCACCTATATATGGAGATGGCGCCTATATATGCAGATGGCCTCTATATATGCAGATGGGGCTATATATGCAGATGGCGGCTATATATGCAGATGGCGCCTATATATGCAGATGGGGCTATATATGCAGATGGCGGCTATATATGCAGATGGGACTATGTATTCAGATGGCGGCTATATATGCAGATGGGGCCTATATATGCAGATGGCGGCTATATATGCAGATGGCGGCTATATATGCAGATGGGGCTATATATGCAGATGGCGGCCTATATATGCAGATGGGGCTATATATGCAGATGGCGCCTATGTATGCAGATGGGGCTATATATGCAGATGGGGCTATATATGCAGATGGGGCCTATGTATGCAGATGGCGGCTATATATGCAGATGGGGCCTATATATGCAGATGGCGGCTATATATGCAGGTGGGCCTATATATGCAGATGGGGCTATATATGCAGATGGGCCTATATATGCAGATGGGACCTATATATGCAGATGGCGCCTATATATGCAGATGGCGGCTATATATGCAGATGGGACCTATATATGCAGATGGGGCTATATATGCAGATGGGGGCTGTATATGCAGATGGCGCTATATATGCAGATGGCCTCTATATATGCAGATGGGGCTATATATGCAGATGGGGCTATATACACAGATGGGGCTATATGTAGATGGCGCCTATATATGCGGATGGGGCTATATACACAGATGGGGCTATATATGCAGATGGCGCCTATATATGCGGATGGGGCTATATATGCAGATGGGGCTATATATGCAGATGGCGCCTTTATATGCAGATGGCGGCTATATATGCAGATGGGGCCTATATATGCAGATGGCGCCTATATATGCTGATGGGGCTATATATGCAGATGGCGTCTATATATGCAGATGGGACTATATATGCAGATGGGGCCTATATACACAGATGGGGCTATATATGCAGATGGCGCCTATATATGCAGATGGGGCTATATATGCAGATGGGGCCTATATATGCAGATGGGGCTATATATGAAGATGGCGGCTATATATGCAGATGGCCTCTATATATGAAGATGGCGGCTATATATGCAGATTGCCTCTATATATGAAGATGGCACCTATATATGCAGATGTCCTCTATATATGAAGATGGCGGCTATATATGCAGATGGCACCTATATATGCAGATGGCCTCTATATATGCAGATGGGGCTATATACACAGATGGGGCTATATGTAGATGGCGCCTATATATGCGGATGGGGCTATATACACAGATGGGGCTATATATGCAGATGGCGCCTATATATGCGGATGGGGCTATATATGCGGATGGCGCCTATATATGCAGATGGGGCTATATATGCAGATGGCGCCTTTATATGCAGATGGCGGCTATATATGCAGATGGGGCCTATATATGCAGATGGCGCCTATATATGCTGATGGGGCTATATATGCAGATGGCGTCTATATATGCAGATGGGGCTATATATGCAGATGGGGCCTATATACACAGATGGGGCTATATATGCAGATGGCGCCTATATATGCAGATGGGGCTATATATGCAGATGGGGCTATATATGAAGATGGCGGCTATATATGCAGATGGCCTCTATATATGAAGATGGCGGCTATATATGCAGATTGCCTCTATATATGAAGATGGCACCTATATATGCAGATGTCCTCTATATATGAAGATGGCGGCTATATATGCAGATGGCACCTATATATGCAGATGGCCTCTATATATGCAGATGGGGCTATATATGCAGATGGCGCCTATATATGCAGGTTCTCCAAAATGGTCCATAAAGTGTCACCTGAGAGATTAATTTTCGGTCCGATTTGCTATCACACTCATGCCGGGACAGCGCATCCGATAAGAGGCTGTCCTGGCGATGGCTGCGTCGCGCTAAAATTCTTTGCTACTTCCTTATTGCTGCGGTGCAGGATTAAATGCCTGCGGGGGAAGGAGCCGAAGATCACCGCGTAATAACCTATATCATCAGATTATTATGTATCATGTGTTAATTATATAAGGTGCTTCTAGGGTTCTGTAGCTCCGAACAAGGGGAACACAGTGACTATACGTACACAGACTAATACAAACAAGGTAATAATAACTATGGCCCTCATTCAGAGCCGTACGCTCTGAGCAGAGCGCACGCTCTGAATGAGGGCCGGGCTCCATTTTCATGGAGCGTCCTCCTGGACGCTCGTATAGCTGTGGGTCACCACCCACAGGCTATACGAGCGTGCATTGTGATGGTCGCGATGGTCGAGACCATCGCGACCATCGAATTTGCGAGCCGGAGCCTGCGGTTGAGGTTTTCAACCGCAAGCTCCGGAGTGATTTTGGCTCTATCAGAGCCAAAATCACTCCCACTGACATCACTAGTGATGTCAGTGGGCCGGCTTCTGACGGGAGGCGTTCCCTTAGGAACGCCCCCGTCAGGGAGGCACGCCCCCGGCACGCCCACCAAAGGGGGCGTGCTGTCAATCAACATTGACAGCACGCCCCCTTTGATCGGACACAACGAGCGAAGGACTTTCCTTCGCTCGTCGCGTCTGGCGCATGCGCACGACGGAGCACCCTCCGTCGTGCGCATGCTCAGTCCATAACATCGACCCACTTGCGAGCGGACAGCCGCTCGCGAGTGGGTCTGAATCAGGCCCTATATCACATAGATACGTAATTACAGTGTGCAAGTATGTACAGAAGACAAAAGGGAGCAGAACCTGGTCATATGAGCTTACAATCTGTAGGTACCCCCCCCCTCTTCTGTACTAAGGGCCTGAATGTTACCCTAATCCCGTCACGACTGCGACTTTTTATGCAGTTACTGTGAATTAATACCGGCTGGGATATGTACTGAGACGCCCACCTGCGGATTTGCAAATCCAAGAGTTTGCGTAAAAAGACGCAGCATCTGCGTGCAAAGATGTGGCATCGGTCGCAGATCATGTGATCATCGTCCTCCTGAGTAACCACATGGCTAATATGCACACGATCGGGCGATTGTTGCGTTCTGTGCAAGCGTATGCGTCGCAGTGCGTGTGTGAGCGAACCGGCTACTGCGTATCGGGATTGCGATCACTGTGACTACGCAGACCCACCGCAGGGTGATTGACAGTAAGTGCCGTTTGCGGGAGAAAACGGGGGGTGGTCAGCGAAACGCAGGCATGTCAGTGCGTTTGAACGCCGTTGCATGGCATAGATTATCCACTGCAACGCCGTACGCAGCCTGAGGTTAGCAATTCCTGAGTAGGGTCACGGCTTGTGTAAGTGTGCGCGAGGCTGCGATGGTACTCGTCTTGTACCGATGGTTTCACAGTCTTGCTAAGGATTACGGATGTGTGTATGTTATGTTATGCTGCGGCGGCGGCATAGCGATCGCAATGGATTAGCATACTATCACAGTGAGACTGCGTGCGTAACCGCTATTGCATTCGCAGTTACGATCCTTGATGAATGAGGCCCTAAATCCTTTCTGCAAGCAATATCACAGAGGCACTAGGACTGCGTCGTGAGACTCAGATGTATGCGCTGTAATAAAAACATCAGCCAACTGCGTAAACATCGGAATAGCGCGTAGAACTCTGAGTAAGGCCCTAAGCCCCGGTATTTGTACAACCAAATCCCATAAAGCCAAAGGGCCTGATTCAGAGCCGCTCGTAAGCGGCAGTACGCTCGTTCCGAGCGATGTTCGCACTTCTGCGCATGCGTACGGATCGTAATACGCATGCGCAAACCAGTCAGTGCGGCCGAAAAACGATTGTTCGCTATATAGCGAATGCCTGCTATTTTGAGTGACAGGATGAGGCGTTTGTGGGTGGTAACGGGGGAAGGTGCTTGAAAACGGGGAGTGGATATCAGAACGCAGGCGTGCCTAAAGGTCAAAACGGGCGTTTTATGGGTGTGCATAATTAATACAACAGCGTCATCGACCACGTCACTTGGTTATTTTATAGTCAGAACTGCTCGCATGATTGTGGTAGGAAAAACCAACCACAAGAATAGTGAGCAGTTCATACGCTGGTCGATGTACTCGATTAATCTAATAAATAGCAGACATGACGTAGGATGCGAGCGGCCAGGGGCGTAGTTATCCAAAAAACGACCGCAAGTTTTGTTCGCTCGTTCAGACATAGAGGCTTGAACAGACCGCAAAGAGCGAACGGTTCATTTGAATAGCTACCCCTTTTTTCTGAACGACCGTCCGCAAATAGCGTCCGGCTCTGAATCAGGCCCAAAGTCAGCAAGGAATAGGGACTGTCCTACGAAAATCAGGCTTGTTAGGAGTATAGATGACAACAGATATGAGGCGCAGTA
>JAUIMM010000199.1:345000-462500 GCA_031769625.1 Taudactylus pleione | reverse complement strand
GCAGAAGCTTCCCTGAGTCCACCGTAGCCCAGCTCATAGCAACGTGTGCAAGGGCTGGGGAGAGAGACTTCTACCGCTGACAGAGGCTGGGGGATGGGGGGAGCAGCCAGGCTCCTCCAATAAGCCCGGGCCCAGGTAATTAGTACCCGTTCCCACCCTCTCTGCACCCCTTCCCTAGTGCCTAATCCTAACTCTCCACCTAGTGCCTAACTCTAACCACCCCTCCCATAGACTACACTAACCCTCCGGTCTGAGTGAACTATTAGGGAATCGTCCAAATAGATAAGACAATGAATATTATTACTCTCATAAGGCAGGTGAATGTGTACGGGGATTGGAAAGCCCAAACACCATAACCGTAAACTGATAGTGACTGGTGTCTTTCCAGAATAACCTCAGAAACCGTCTGTGATTCGGATAAACTTGGATTGACTGAAAAGCCTCTTTGAGGCCCCTATTTGTCATCACTCTGGGGGTACGCCCAGCACTCTCAGACGGTGGGCTGCCACCAGGCTCTCTCCACACAGTGAAGAAATACTGTGCGCATGAGCACTGCATCTATTCACCCGCTGCTCTCTCCCAACTTCCCCCCACCGCGGGATACTGCGCCCAACAGGTGGAACGACGGCACAATACCCAAATAGCGAGACAAAAGCGGGACAGTTGGGAGATATGCCTTACCTTCCTCCTACTGCCTAACCCTAACCTACCCCTCCTTAGGCTAACCATAGCCTTTCCCCTAGTGCCTAATCCTAACCCTCCAGCTAGTGCCTAACCCTACATCAGCCTAACCCTCCCACTAATGCCTAACCCTCCATCCCTCAGCCTAACCCTCCCACTAGTGCCTAACCCTCCATCCCTCAGCCTAACACTCCCACTAGTGCCTAACCCTAAGCTTCCCTCCTGTAGCCTTACCCTCCCACTAGTGCCTAACTCTAACCCTCCCCTCCCTCAGCCTAACCCTCCCACTAGTGCCTAACTCTCCATCCCTCAGCCTAACCCTCCCACTAGTGCCTAACCCTAAGCTTCCCTCCTGTAGCCTTACCCCCCACTAGTGCCTAACTCTAACCCCTCCCTCCCTCAGCCTAACCCTCCCACTAGTGCCTAACTTTCCCTCCCTCAGCCTAACCCTCCCACTAGTGCCTAACCCTAAGCTTCCCTCCTGTAGCCTTACCCTCCCACTAGTGCCTAACTGTAACCCTCCCCTCCCTCAGCCTAACCCTCCCACTAGTTCCTAACTGTAACCCTCCCCTCCCTCAGCCTAACCCTCCCACTAGTGCCTAACTGTAACCCTCCCCTCCCTCAGCCTAACCCTCCCACTAGTGCCTAACTCTCCCTCCCTCAGCCTAACCCTCCCACTAGTGCCTAACTCTCCATCCCTCAGCCTAACCCTCCCACTAGTGCCTAACCCTAAGCTTCCCTCCTGTAGCCTTACCCTCCCACTAGTGCCTGACAATGAATATCTCAGTGTATCCCCTATGAGTGGAGAACTGTTTGGGCAATCCTGAATACCTGTACTACTAAAGCCAGATATACAGGAAATAACTATGATTGCCGATTATATCAAATGTTTTCAATATATACAGGAAATAAAAGAGATTGCCAGTTATATCTAATATTGTAGATTTCAATATTCAATATATTGTCTTGTGGGTTTTGAGAGATATTTCTATTAATATAAAACTGTAAAATAATTTTCCATAGACATTGGTATAACGTACAACGTTAGATTGCAGGAATATTCTCAGTGTATCTTCTATGACTGGAGAATTGTTTGTTTTGTTTGTATTGTTAAAACACTAACCTGACAGGTGACCCTAGAATTTTTTTTCTTCCTTATTTTAATGAATATCAATAAAATGCATAGTTTTATAGTTTGGTAATTTTCACTACTATAGGAGTGTGCCCCACATATGGAGTCTTTCTCTTCTCTCTCTCCTTTTGATACACATAGTTTACTCCCAGGGTGCACCTTCTACATAATCCTCTATATACTGATCCTTCACGATCATCATATATTCCTGTGCAACCAATTTCTTTCCACCTCCCCTACCCCTTCTCATACCCATACACTAGTATCACAGATATCTGCAACTTACCTTCCTAACATGGAATGGCCCACTGTCCCCATATTCTAGTATCACAGATGTCTCCTTCTTACCTCCCTCTTGCGGAAAGGCCCACTGTCCTCATACACTAGTATCACAGATATCTCCTACTTACCCTCCCCTCCCGGAATGGCCCGCTGTCCTCATGCACTAGAATCACAGATATCTCCTGCTTATCTTCCTCTCCCGGAATGGCCCGCTGTCCCCATACACTAGTATAACAGATATCTCCTACTTACCTTCCTCTCCCAGAAAGTCCCGCTGTCCCCATACACTAGTATCACAGATATCTCCTGCTTACCTTCCTCTCCTGGAATATCCCGCTGTCCCCATACACTAGTATCACAGATATCTCCTACTTACATTCCTCTCCTGGAATGTCCCGCTGTCCCCATACACTAGTATCAGAGATATCTCCTACATACCTTCCTCTCCCGGAATGGCCGCTGTCCCCATATCCTAGCATCACAGATATCTCCTGCTTACCTTTCTCTCCCGAAATGGCCCGCAGTCCCCATACAGTAGGATCACAGATATCTCCTGCTTACCTTCCTCTCCTGGAATGGCCCGCTGTCCCCATACACTAGTATCACAGATATCTCCTACTTACCTTTCTCTCCCGGAATATCCTGCTGTCCTCATACACTAGTATCACAGATATCTCCTGCTTACCTTCCTCTCCCAGAATGGCCCACTGTCCTCATACACTAGTATCACAGATATCTCCTACTTACCTTTCTCTCCCGGAATGGTCCGCTGTCCCCGTACACTAGTATCACAGATATCTCCTACTTACCTTCCTCTCCCGGAATGGCCCTCTGTCCTCAAACACTAGTATCACAGATATCTCCTGCTTACCTTTCACTCCTGGAATGGCCGCTGTCACCATACACTAGTATCACAGATATCTCCAACTTACCTTCCACTCCCGGAATGGCCCTCTGTCCTCAAACACTAGTATCACAGATATCTCCTGCTTACCTTTCACTCCTGGAATGGCCGCTGTCACCATACACTAGTATCACAGATATCTCCTGCTTACCTTCCTCTCCCGGAATGTCCCGCTGTTCCCATACACTTGTATCACAGATATCTCCTACTTACCTTTCTCTCCAGGAATGGCCCGCTCTCCCCGTACACTAGTATCACAGATATCTCCTGCTTACCTTTCTCTCACGGAATGGTCCGCTGTCCCCATACACTAGTGTCACAGATATCTCCTACTTACCTTTCACTCCCGGAATGACCCGCTGTCCCCATACACTAGTATTACAGATATCTCCTACTTACCTTTCTCTCACGGAATGGTTCACTGTACCCATACACTAGTACCACAGATATCTCCTACTTACCTTCCTTTTGCGGAATGTCCCGCTAACCCAAAACGCTAGTATCACAGATATCTCCTGCTTACCTTCCTATCCCAGAATGGTCCGCTGTTCCCATACACGAGTATCACAGATATCTCCTGCTTACCTTCCTATCCCAGAATGGCCGCTGTTCCCATACACTAGTATCACAGATATCTCCTGCTTACCTCCCTCTCCCGGAATGGCCGCTGTCCCCATACACTAGTATCACAGCTATTTCCTGATTACCTTCCTCTCACAGAATGGCTCGCTGTCCCCATACTCCAGTATCACAGATATCTACTACTTACCTTCCTCTCCCGGAATGACCCGCTGTCCCCATACACTAGTATCACAGCTATCTGCTGATTAGCTTCCTCTCACAGAATGGCCCGCTGTCCCCATACACTAGTATTACAGATATCTCCTGCTTACCTTCCTCTCCCAGAATGGCCCGCTGTTCCCATAAACTAGTATCACAGATATCTCCTGCTTACCGTCCTCTCCCGGAATGGCCCGCTGTCCCCATACACTATTATCACAGATATCTCCTACTTACCTTCCTCTCCCGGAATGGTCCGCTGTCCCCATACACTAGTATCACAGATATCTCCTACTTACCTTTCTCTCCCGGAATGGCCCGCTGTCCCCATACACTAGTATCACAGATATTTCCTACTTACCTTCCTCTACTAGAATGGCCCACTGTCCCCATACACTACTATCACAGATATCTCCTACTTACCTTCCTCTCCCGGAATGGCCCGCTGTCCCCATACACTAGTATCACAGATATTTCCTACTTACCTTTCTCTTCCGGAATGGCCCGCAGTCCCCATACAGTAGGATCACAGATATCTCCTGCTTACCTTCCTCTCCTGGAATGGCCCGCTGTCCCCATACACTAGTATCACAGATATCTCCTACTTACCTTTCTCTCCCGGAATATACTGCTGTCCTCATACACTAGTATCACAGATATCTCCTGCTTACCTTTCACTCCTGGAATGGCCGCTGTCACCATACACTAGTATCACAGATATCTCCAACTTACCTTCCACTCCCGGAATGGCCCTCTGTCCTCAAACACTAGTATCACAGATATCTCCTGCTTACCTTTCACTCCTGGAATGGCCGCTGTCACCATACACTAGTATCACAGATATCTCCTGCTTACCTTCCTCTCCCGGAATGTCCCGCTGTTCCCATACACTAGTATCACAGATATCTCCTACTTACCTTTCTCTCCAGGAATGGCCCGCTCTCCCCGTACACTAGTATCACAGATATCTCCTGCTTACCTTTCTCTCACGGAATGGTCCGCTGTCCCCATACACTAGTGTCACAGATATCTCCTACTTACCTTTCACTCCCGGAATGACCCGCTGTCCCCATACACTAGTATTACAGATATCTCCTACTTACCTTTCTCTCACGGAATGGTTCACTGTACCCATACACTAGTACCACAGATATCTCCAACTTACCTTCCTTTTGCGGAATGTCCCGCTAACCCAAAACGCTAGTATCACAGATATCTCCTGCTTACCTTCCTATCCCAGAATGGTCCGCTGTTCCCATACACTAGTATCACAGATATCTCCTGCTTACCTTCCTATCCCAGAATGGCCGCTGTCCCCATACACTAGTATCACAGATATCTCCTGCTTACCTCCCTCTCCCGGAATGGCCGCTGTCCCCATACACTAGTATCACAGCTATCTCCTTATTACCTTCCTCTCACAGAATGGCTCGCTGTCCCCATACTCCAGTATCACAGATATCTACTACTTACCTTCCTCTCCCGGAATGACCCGCTGTCCCCATACACTAGTATCACAGCTATTTGCTGATTACCTTCCTCTCACAGAATGGCCCGCTGTCCCCATACACTAGTATTACAGATATCTCCTGCTTACCTTCCTCTCCCAGAATGGCCCGCTGTTCCCATAGACTAGTATCACAGATATCTCCTGCTTACCGTCCTCTCCCGGAATGGCCCGCTGTCCCCATACACTATTATCACAGATATCTCCTACTTACCTTCCTCTCCCGGAATGGTCCGCTGTCCCCATACACTAGTATCACAGATATCTCCTACTTACCTTTCTCTCCCGGAATGGCCCGCTGTCCCCATACACTAGTATCACAGATATTTCCTACTTCCTCTCCTGGAATGGCCCGCTGTCCCCATACACTAGTATTACAGATATCTCCTACTTACCTTTCTCTCCCGGAATAGACCGCTGTCCCCATACACTAGTATCACAGATATCTCCTACTTACCTTACTTTTGCGGAATGGCCCGCTGTCCCAATACACTAGTATCACAGATATTTCCTACTTACCTTCCTCTCCCGGAATGGCCCACTGTCCCCATACACTAGTATCACAGATATCTCCTTCTTACCTTTCTCTCCCGGAATGGTCCACTGTCCCCATACACTAGTATCACAGTTATCTCCTGCATACCTTCCTCGTGCGGAATGACCCGCTGTCCCCATACACTAGTATCACAGATATCTCCTGCTTACCTTTCTCTCCCGGAATGGCCCGCTGTCCCCATACACAAGTTTCACACATATCTATGGCTTACCTTCCTCTTGCGGAATAGACCGCTGTCCCCATACACTAGTATCACAGATATCTGCTACTTACCTTCCTCTCCTAGAATGGCCCGCTGTCCCCATACACTAGTATCACAGATATCTCCTACTTACCTTTCTCTCCCGGAATGGTCCACTGTCCCCATACACTAGTATCACAGATATCTCCATCTTACCTTTCTCTCCCGGAAATGGTCCACTGTCCCCATACACTAGTATCACAGATATCTCCTTCTTACCTTCTTCTCCTGGAATGGCTGCTGTCATACACTAGTATCACAGATATCTCCTGCTTACCTTCCGCTCCCAGAATGACCCGCTGTCCCCATACACTAGTATCACAGTTATCTCCTGCTTACCTTTCTCTCCCGGAATGGCCCGCTGTCCCCATACACTAGTTTCACATATATCTATGGCTTACCTTCCTCTTGCGGAGTAGACCGCTGTCCCCATACACTAGTATCACAGATATCTGCTACTTACCTTCCTCTCCTAGAATGGCCCGCTGTCCCCATACACTAATATTACAGATATCTCCTACTTACCTTTCTCTCCCGGAATGGTCCACTGTCCCCATACACTAGTATCACAGATATCTCCATCTTACCTTTCTCTCCCGGAATGGCCCTCTGTCCCCATAAACTAGTATCACAGATATCTCCTTCTTGCCTTTCTCTCCCGGAATGGCCCGCTGTCCCCATACACTAGTATCACAGATATTTCCTACTTACCTTCCTCTACTAGAATGGCCCGCTGTCCCCATACACTACTATCACAGATATCTCCTACTTACCTTCCTCTCCCGGAATGGCCCGCTGTCCCCATACACTAGTATCACAGATATTTCCTACTTACCTTTCTCTTCCGGAATGGCCCGCTGTCCCTATACACTAGTATTACAGACATCTCCTACTTACCAATCTCTCCCGGAATGGACTGCTGTCCCCATACACTAGTATCACAGATATCTCCTGCTTACCTTCCTCTCCCGGAATGGCGCTGTCTCCATACACTAGTATCACAGATATTTCCTACTTACCTTCCTCTCCCGGAATGACCCGCTGTCCCCATACACTAGTATCACAGATATCTACTGCTTACCTTTCTCTCCCGGAATGGCCTGCTGTCCCCATACACTAGTATCACAGATATCTCCTGCTTACCTTCCTCTCCCAGAATGGCCCGCTGTCTCCATACACTAGTATCACAGATATTTCCTACTTACCTTCCTCTCCCGGAATGACCCGCTGTCTCCATACACTAGTATCACAGATATCTCCTGCTTACCTTTCTCTCCCGAAATAGCCCACTGTCTCCATACACTAGTATCACAGATATCTCCTGCTTACGTTTGCTACCGCTACCCGCTCCTTCCCTATGGGGAGGAGTTCCGGGTCCCTTGTCCGGCTCTGTCCGCCAGACGTCGGAGCTCTTGTATGCTTGCGTTAAATAAGTGCCATGGAGTTAGAGCTGGCAAAAGCCCAACTGGTGAGGAGTCTGTGTGTTCCTCCTCGAGTTAGCATTGGTTTCCGTTGGGGAAAATGCACATTTCACTCACAATAGGGCTCATCACCCTGTTATACAATATCCATGTTATAGAGTTATGGTGGGTACACAATGGGCAATTAAAGTGGACGACTGAACGATCGCTCAGGGAGCATATCGTCTAGTGTGTACGCACCATTAGTGTTAGAGAGAGAGAGAGTGTGTTTGTCTGTGCGGGATGTTATAGTTATACATTTTCCATGCTGTAGAGTTAGTGTTGGGGTGTGTGTACGGGATGTTATAGTTATACAATATCCATGCTGTAGAGTTAGTGTTGGGGTGTGTGTGTGTGTGCGGGATGTTATAGTTATACAATATCCATGCTGTAGAGTTAGTGTTGGTGTGTGTGTGCGGGATGTTATAGTTATACAATATCCATGCTGTAGAGTTAGTGTTGGGGTGTAGGTGTGTGTGTGTGCGGGATGTTATAGTTATACAATATCCATGCTGTAGAGTTAGTGTTGGGGTGTTGGTGTGTGTGTGCCGGATGTTATAGTTATACAATATCCATGCTGTAGAGTTAGTGTTGGGGTGTTGGTGTGTGTGTGCGGGATGTTATAGTTATACATTATCCATGCTGTAGAGTTATTGTTGGCGTGTAGATGTGTGTGTGTGTGCGGGATGTTATAGTTATACAATATCCATGCTGTAGAGTTAGTGTTGGGGTGTAGGTGTGTGTGTGTGTGGGATGTTATAGTTATACAATATCCATGCTGTACAGTTAGTGTTGGGGTGTTGGTGTGTGTGTGTGGGATATTATAGTTATACAATACTCATGCTGTAGAGTTATTGTTGGGGTGTTGGTGTGTGTGTGTGGGATGTTATAGTTATACAATATCCATGCTGTAGAGTTAGTGTTGGGGTGTAGGTGTGTGTGGGATGTTATAGTTATACAATATCCATGCTGTAGAGTTAGTGTTGGGGTGTAGGTGTGTGTGGGATGTTATAGTTATACAATATCCATGCTGTAGAGTTATTGTTGGGGTGTAGGTGTGTGTGTGCGGGATGTTATAGTTATACAATATCCATGCTGTAGAGTTTGTGTTGGGGTGTGTGTGCGGGATGTTATAGTTATACAATATCCATGCTGTAGAGTTAGTGTTGAGGTGTTGGTGTGTGTGTGCGGGATGTTATAGTTATACAATACTCTTGCTCTAGAGTCAGTGTTGGGGTGTAGGTGTGTGTGTGGGATGTTATAGTTATACAATATCCATGCTGTAGAGTTAGTGTTGGGGTGTAGGTGTGTGTGTGCGGGATGTTATAGTTATACAATACCCATGCTGTAGCGTTAGTGTTGGGGTGTGTGTGTGCGGGATGTTATAGTTATACATTATCCATGCTGTAGAGTTAGTGTTGGGGTGTGTGTGCGGGATGTTATAGTTATACATTATCCATGCTGTAGAGTTAGTGGTGGGGTGTAGGTGTGTGTGTACAGGATGTTATAGTTATACAATATCCATGCTGTGGACTTAGTGTTGGGGTGTAGGTGTGTGTGTGCGGGATGTTATAGTTATACATTATCCGTGCTGTAGAGTTAGTGGTGGGGTGTGTGTGGGATGTTATAGTTATACAATGTCCATGCTGTAGAGTTAGTGTTGGAGTGTTGGTGTGTGTGCGGGATGTTATAGTTATACATTATCCATGCTGTAGAGTTAGTATTGGGGTGTTGGTGTGTGTGTGCGGGATGTTATAGTTATACAATATCCATGCTGTAGAGTTAGTGTTGGTGTGTGTGTGCGGGATGTTATAGTTATACAATATCCATGCTGTAGCGTTAGTGTTGGGGTGTGTGTGTGCGGGATGTTATAGTTATACAATATCCATGCTGTAGAGTTAGTATTGGGGTGTAGATGTGTGTGTACGGGATGTTATAGTTATACAATATCCATGCTGTAGAGTTAGTGTTGGGGTGTAGGTGTGTGTGTGCGGGATGTTATAGTTATACAATGTCCATGCTGTAGAGTTAGTGTTGGGGTGTTGGGCTGTGTGTGCGGGTTGTTATAGTTATACAATATCCATGCTGTAGAGTTAGTGTTGGGGTGTAGGTGTGTGTGTGCGGGATGTTATAGTTATACATTATCCATGCTGTAGAGTTAGTGTTGGGGTGTAGGTGTTTGTGTGCGGGATATTATAGTTATACAATATCCATGCTGTAGAGTTAGTGTTGGGGTGTAGGTGTGTGTGTGCGGGATGTTATAGTTATACAATATCCATGCTGTAGAGTTAGTGTTGGGGTGTAGGTGTGTGTGTGCGGGATGTTATAGTTATACATTATCCATGCTGTAGAGTTAGTGTTGGGGTGTAGGTGTGTGTGTGCGGGATGTTATAGTTATACAATATCCATGCTGTAGAGTTAGTGTTGGTGTGTGTGTGTGCGGGATGTTATAGTTATACAATATCCATGCTGTAGAGTTAGTGTTGGGGTGTAGGTGTGTGTGCGGGATGTTATAGTTATACATTATCCATGCTGTAGAGTTAGTGTTGGGGTGTAGGTGTGTGTGTGCGGGTTGTTATAGTTATACATTATCCATGCTGTAGAGTTAGTGTTGGGGTGTAGGTGTGTGTGTGGGATGTTATAGTAATACATTATCCATGCTGTAGAGTTAGTGTTGGGATGTGTGTGCGGGATGTTATAGTTATACAATATCCATGCTGTAGAGTTAGTGTTGGGGTGTAGGTGTGTGTGTGTGCGGGATGTTATAGTTATACAATATCCATGCTGTAGCGTTAGTGTTGGGGTGTTGGTGTGTGTGTGCGGGATGTTATAGTTATACAATATCCATGCTGTAGCGTTAGTGTTGGGGTGTTGGTGTGTGTGTGCGGGATGTTATAATTATACAATATTCATGCTGTGGAGTTAGTGTTGGGGTGTGTCTGTGTGTGCGGGATATTATAGTTATACAATATTCATGCTGTGGAGTTAGTGTTGGGGTGTAGGTGTGTATGCCGGATGTTATAGTTATGATTTATCCATGCTGTAGAGTTGGTGTTGGGGTGTTGGTGTGTGTGTGTGGGATGTTATAGTTATACAATATCCGTGCTGTAGAGTTAGTGTTGGGGTGTTGGGCTGTGTGTGCGGGTTGTTATAGTTATACATTATCCATGCTGTAGAGTTAGTGTTGGGGTGTAGGTGTGTGTGCAGGATGTTATAGTTATACAATACCCATGCTGTAGAGTTAGTGTAGGTGTGTGTGCGGGATGTTATAGTTATACAATATTCATGCTGTGGAGTTAGTGTTGGGGTGTGTCTGTGTGTGCGGGATATTATAGTTATACAATATCCATGCTGTAGAGTTAGTGTTGGGGTGTTGGTGTGTGTGTGTGGGATGTTATAGTTATACAATATCCATGCTGTAGAGTTAGTGTTGGGGTGTTGGTGTGTGTGTGTGGGATGTTATAGTTATACAATATCCGTGCTGTAGAGTTAGTGTTGGGGTGTTGGGCTGTGTGTGCGGGTTGTTACAGTTATACGATATCCATGCTGTAGAGATAGTGTTGGGGTGTAGGTGTGTGTGTGCGGGATGTTATAGTTATACAATGTCCATGTTGTAGAGTTAGTGTTGGGGTGTTGGTGTGTGTGTGCGGGATGTTATAGTTATACAATATCCATGCTGTAGAGATAGTGTTGGGGTGTAGGTGAGTGTGTGCGGGATGTTATAGTTATACAATATCCATGCTGTAGAGTTAGTGTTGGGGTGTAGGTGTGTGTGTGCGGGATGTTATAGTTATACAATATCCATGCTGTAGAGTTAGTGTTGGGGTGTTGGTGTGTGTGTGCGGGATGTTATAGTTATACATTATCCATGCTGTAGAGTTAGTGTTGGGGTGTAGGTGTGTGTGGGGGATGTTATAGTTATACATTATCCATGCTGTAGAGTTAGTGTTGGGGTGTACGTGTGTGTGTGCGGGATGTTATAGTTATACAATATCCATGCTGTAGAGTTAGTATTGGGGTGTAGGTGTGTGTGCGGGATGTTATAGTTATACAATATCCATGCTGTAGAGTTAGTGTTGGGGTGTACGTGTGTGTGTGTGCGGGATGTTATAGTTATACAATATCCATGCTGTAGAGTTAGTGTTGGGGTGTAGGTGTGTGTGTGTGGGATGTTATAGTTATACAATATCCATGCTGTAGAGTTAGTGTTGGGGTGTAGGTATGTGTGGGGGATGTTATAGTTATACATTATCCATGCTGTAGAGTTAGTGTTGGGGTGTAGATGTGTGTGGGGGATGTTATAGTTATACAATATCCATGCTGTAGAGTTAGTGTTGGGGTGTAGGTGTGTGTGGGGGATGTTATAGTTATACAATATCCATGCTGTAGAGTTAGTGTTGGGGTGTAGATGTGTGTGGGGGATGTTATAGTTATACATTATCCATGCTGTAGAGTTAGTGTTGGGGTGTAGGTGTGTGTGTGCGGGATGTTATAGTTATACAATATCCATGCTGTAGAGTTAGTGTTGGGGTGTTGGTGTGTGTGCGGGATGTTATAGTTATACAATATCCATGCTGTAGAGTTAGTGTTGGGGTGTTGGTGTGTGTGTGTGGGATGTTATAGTTATACAATATCCATGCTGTACAGTTAGTGTTGGGGTGTAGGTGTGTGTGTGCGGGATGTTATAGTTATACAATATCCTTGCTGTAGAGTTAGTGTTGGGGTGTAGGTGTGTGTGTGGGATGTTATAGTTATACATTATCCATGCTGTAGAGTTAGTGTTGGGATGTGTGTGCGGGATGTTATAGTTATACAATATCCATGCTGTAGAGTTAGTGTTGGGGTGTAGGTGTGTGTGTGTGCGGGATGTTATAGTTATACAATATCCATGCTGTAGCGTTAGTGTTGGGGTGTTGGTGTGTGTGTGCGGGATGTTATAGTTATACAATATCCATGCTGTAGCGTTAGTGTTGGGGTGTTGGTGTGTGTGTGCGGGATGTTATAGTTATACATTATCCATGCTGTAGAGTTAGTGTTGGGATGTGTGTGCAGGATGTTATAATTATACAATATTCATGCTGTGGAGTTAGTGTTGGGGTGTGTCTGTGTGTGCGGGATATTATAGTTATACAATATTCATGCTGTGGAGTTAGTGTTGGGGTGTAGGTGTGTATGCCGGATGTTATAGTTATGATTTATCCATGCTGTAGAGTTGGTGTTGGGGTGTTGGTGTGTGTGTGTGGGATGTTATAGTTATACAATATCCGTGCTGTAGAGTTAGTGTTGGGGTGTTGGGCTGTGTGTGCGGGTTGTTATAGTTATACATTATCCATGCTGTAGAGTTAGTGTTGGGGTGTAGGTGTGTGTGCAGGATGTTATAGTTATACAATACCCATGCTGTAGAGTTAGTGTAGGTGTGTGTGCGGGATGTTATAGTTATACAATATTCATGCTGTGGAGTTAGTGTTGGGGTGTTGGTGTGTGTGTGTGGGATGTTATAGTTATACAATATCCATGCTGTAGAGTTAGTGTTGGGGTGTTGGTGTGTGTGTGTGGGATGTTATAGTTATACAATATCCATGCTGTAGAGTTAGTGTTGGGGTGTTGGTGTGTGTGTGTGGGATGTTATAGTTATACAATATCCGTGCTGTAGAGTTAGTGTTGGGGTGTTGGGCTGTGTGTGCGGGTTGTTATAGTTATACAATATCCATGCTGTAGAGATAGTGTTGGGGTGTAGGTGTGTGTGTGCGGGATGTTATAGTTATACAATGTCCATGTTGTAGAGTTAGTGTTGGGGTGTTGGTGTGTGTGTGCGGGATGTTATAGTTATACAATATCCATGCTGTAGAGATAGTGTTGGGGTGTAGGTGAGTGTGTGCGGGATGTTATAGTTATACAATATCCATGCTGTAGAGTTAGTGTTGGGGTGTAGGTGTGTGTGTGCGGGATGTTATAGTTATACAATATCCATGCTGTAGAGTTAGTGTTGGGGTGTAGGTGTGTGTGTGCGGGATGTTATAGTTATACATTATCCATGCTGTAGAGTTAGTGTTGGGGTGTACGTGTGTGTGTGCGGGATGTTATAGTTATACAATATCCATGCTGTAGAGTTAGTATTGGGGTGTAGGTGTGTGTGCGGGATGTTATAGTTATACAATATCCATGCTGTAGAGTTAGTGTTGGGGTGTACGTGTGTGTGTGCGGGATGTTATAGTTATACAATATCCATGCTGTAGAGTTAGTGTTGGGGTGTAGGTGTGTGTGTGGGGGATGTTATAGTTATACATTATCCATGCTGTAGAGTTAGTGTTGGGGTGTAGATGTGTGTGGGGGATGTTATAGTTATACAATATCCATGCTGTAGAGTTAGTGTTGGGGTGTAGGTGTGTGTGGGGGATGTTATAGTTATACAATATCCATGCTGTAGAGTTAGTGTTGGGGTGTAGATGTGTGTGGGGGTTGTTATAGTTATACATTATCCATGCTGTAGAGTTAGTGTTGGGGTGTAGGTGTGTGTGTGCGGGATGTTATAGTTATACAATATCCATGCTGTAGAGTTAGTGTTGGGGTGTTGGTGTGTGTGCGGGATGTTATAGTTATACAATATCCATGCTGTAGAGTTAGTGTTGGTGTGTGTGTGTGGGATGTTATAGTTATACAATATCCATGCTGTACAGTTAGTGTTGGGGTGTAGGTGTGTGTGTGCGGGATGTTATAGTTATACAATATCCATGCTGTAGAGTTAGTGTTGGGGTGTAGCTGTGTATGCCGGATGTTATAGTTATACAATATCCATGCTGTAGAGTTAGTGTTGGGGTGTATTTGTGTGTGTGGGATGTTATAGTTATACAATATCCATGCTGTAGAGTTAGTGTTGGGGTGTAGATATGTGTGTACGGGATGTTATAGTTATACAATATCCATGCTGTAGAGTTAGTATTGGGGTGTAGGTGTGTGTGCGGGATGTTGTAGTTATACAATATCCATGCTGTAGAGTTAGTGTTGGGGTGTAGGTGTGTGTGTGCGGGATGTTATAGTTATACAATATCCATGCTGTAGAGTTAGTGTTGGGGTGTAGGTGTGTGTGTGTGGGATGTTATAGTTATACAATATCCATGCTGTAGAGTTAGTATTGGGGTGTTGGTGTGTGTGTGTGGGATGTTGTAGTTATACAATATCCATGCTGTAGAGTTAGTGTTGGGGTGTGTGTGCGGGATGTTATAGTTATTCAATGTCCATGCTGTAGAGTTAGTGTTGGGGTGTAGGTGTGTGTGTGTGGGATGTTATAGTTATACAATATCCATGCTGTAGAGTTAGTGTTGGGGTGTAGATATGTGTGTACGGGATGTTATAGTTATACAATGTCCATGCTGTAGAGTTAATGTTGGGGTGTAGGTGTGTGTGTGCGGGATGTTATAGTTATACAATATCCATGCTGTAGAGTTAGTGTTGGGGTGTAAGTGTGTGTGTGGGATGTTATAGTTATACAATATCCATGCTGTAGAGTTAATGTTGGGGTGTTGGTGTGTGTGTACAGGATGTTATAGTTATACAATATCCATGCTGTAGAGTTAGTGTTGGGGAGTAGATGTGTGTGTACGGGATGTTATAGTTATCCAATATCCATGCTGTAGAGTTAGTATTGGGGTGTTGGTGTGTGTGTGCGGGATGTTATAGTTATTCAATGTCCATGCTGTAGAGTTAGTGTTGGGGTGTAGGTTTGTGTGTGCGGGATGTTATAGTTATACAATATCCTTGCTGTAGAGTTAGTGTTGGGGTGTTGGTGTGTGTGTGTGCGGGATGTTATAGTTATACAATATCCATGCTGTAGAGTTAGTGTTGGGGTGTTGGTGTGTGTGTGTGTGCGGGATGTTATAGTTATACATTATCCATGCTGTAGAGTTAGTATTGGGGTGTTGGTGTGTGTGTGCGGGATGTTATAGTTATACAATGTCCATGCTGTAGAGTTAGTGTTGGGGTGTAGGTGAGTGTGTGCGGGATGTTATAGTTATACAATATCCATGCTGTAGAGTTAGTGTTGGGGTGTTGGTGTGTGTGTGTGGGATGTTATAGTTATACAATATCCATGCTGTAGAGTTAGTGTTGGGGTGTGTGTGTGCGGGATGTTACAGTTATACATTATCCATACTGTAGAGTTAGTGTTGGGGTGTAGGTGTGTGTGTGTGCGGGATGTTATAGTTATACAATATCCATGCTGTAGAGTTAGTGTTGGGGTGTTGGTGTGTGTGTGGCATGTTATAGTTATGCATTATCCATGCAGTAGAGGTAGTGTTGGGGTGTACGTGTGTGTGCGGGATGTTATAGTTATACAATATCCATGCTGTAGAGTTAGTGTTGGGGTGTAGGTGTGTGTGTGTGGGAAGTTATAGTTATACAATATCCTTGCTGTAGAGTTAGTGTTGGGGTGTGTGTGCGGGATGTTATAGTTATACAATATCCATGCTGTAGAGTTAGTGTTGGGGTGTAGGTGAGTGTGCGGGATGTTATAGTTATACAATATCCTTGCTGTAGAGTTAGTGTTGGGGTGTAGGTGTGTGTGTGCGGGATGTTATAGTTATACAATATCCATGCTGTAGAGTTAGTGTTGGGGTGCTGGTGTGTGTGTGCGGGATGTTATAGTTAAACAATATCCATGCTGTGGAGTTAGTGTTGGGGTGTAGGTGTGTACAGGATGTTACAGTTATACAATATCAATGCTGTAGAGTTAGTGTTGGGGTGTAGGTGTGTGTGAGCGGGATGTTATAGTTATACATTATCCATGCTGTAGAGTTAGTGTTGGGGTGTAGGTGTGTGTGTGCGGGATGTTATAGTTATACATTATCCATGCTGTAGAGTTAGTGTTGGAGTGTTGGTGTGTGTGTGCGGGATGTTATAGTTATACATTATCCATGCTGTAGAGTTAGTGTTGGGGTGTAGGTGTGTGTGTGCGGGATGTTATAGTTATACATTATCCATGCTGTAGAGTTAGTGTTGGAGTGTTGGTGTGTGTGTGCGGGATGTTATAGTTATACAATATCCATGCTGTAGAGTTAGTATTGGGGTGTTGGTGTGTGTGTGCGGGATGTTATAGTTATACAATATTCATGCTGTAGAGTTAGTGTTGGTGTGTGTGTGGGATGTTATAGTTATACAATGTCCATGCTGTAGAGTTAGTGTTGGAGTGTTGGTGTGTGTGTGCGGGATGTTATAGTTATACATTATCCATGCTGTAGAGTTAGTATTGGGGTGTAGGTGTGTGTGTGTGGGATGTTATAGTTATACAATGTCCATGCTGTAGAGTTAGTGTTGGGGTGTAGGTGTGTGTGTGTGGGATGTTATAGTTATACAATGTCCATGCTGTAGAGTTAGTGTTGGAGTGTTGGTGTGTGTGTGCGGGATGTTATAGTTATACATTATCCATGCTGTAGAGTTAGTGTTGGAGTGTTGGTGTGTGTGTGCGGGATGTTATAGTTATACAATATCCATGCTGTAGAGTTAGTGTTGGGGTGTGTGTGTGCGGGATGTTATAGTTATACATTATCCATGCTGTAGAGTTAGTGTTGGGGTGTAGGTGTGTGTGCGGGATGTTATATATATACAATATTCATGCTGTAGAGTTAGTGTTGGGGTGTAGGTGTGTGTGTGTGCGGCATGTTATAGTTATACAATATCCATGCTGTAGAGTTAGTGTTGGGGTGTAGGTGTGTGTGCGGGATGTTATAGTTATACAATATCCATGCTGTAGAGTTAGTGTTGGGGTGTAGGTGTGTGTGCGGCATGTTATAGTTATACAATATCCATGCTGTAGAGTTAGTGTTGGGGTGTAGTTGTGTGTGCGGGATGTTATAGTTATACAATATCCATGCTGTAGAGTTAGTGTTGGGGTGTGTGTGTGCGGGATGTTATAGTTATACAATATCCATGCTGTAGAGTTAGTGTTGGGGTGAGTGTGTGCGGGATGTTATAGTTATACATTATCCATGCTGTAGAGTTAGTGTTGGGGTGTAGGTGTGTGTGTGCGGGATATTATAGTTATACAATATCCATGCTGTAGAGTTAGTGTTGGGGTGTTGGTGTGGGTGTGCGGGATGTTATAGTTATACAATATCCATGCTGTAGAGTTAGTGTTGGGGTGTGTGTGTGGGATGTTATAGTTATACAATATCCATGCTGTAGAGTTAGTGTTGGGGTGTAGGTGTGTGTATGTGCGGGATGTTATAGTTATACAATATCCATGCTGTAGAGTTAGTGTTGGGGTGTAGATGTGTGTGTACGGGATGTTATAGTTATACAATATCCATGCTGTAGAGTTAGTATTGGGGTGTTGGTGTGTGTGTGCGGGATGTTATAGTTATACATTATCCATGCTGTAGAGTTAGTGTTGGGGTGTAGGTGTGTGTGTGCGGGATGTTATAGTTATACAATATCCATGCTGTAGAGTTAGTGTTGGGGTGTTGGTGTGTGTGTGCGGGATGTTATAGTTATACAATATCCATGCTGTAGAGTTAGTGTTGGGGTGTGTGTGTGGGATGTTATAGTTATACAATATCCATGCTGTAGAGTTAGTGTTGGGGTGTAGGTGTGTGTATGTGCGGGATGTTATAGTCATACAATATCCATGCTGTAGAGTTAGTGTTGGGGTGTAGGTGTGTGTGTGCGGGATGTTATAGTTATACAATATCCATGCTGTAGAGTTAGTGTTGGGGTGTTGGTGTGTGTGTGGCATGTTATAGTTATGCATTATCCATGCAGTAGAGGTAGTGTTGGGGTGTACGTGTGTGTGCGGGATGTTATAGTTATACAATATCCATGCTGTAGAGTTAGTGTTGGGGTGTAGGTGTGTGTGTGTGTGGGAAGTTATAGTTATACAATATCCTTGCTGTAGAGTTAGTGTTGGGGTGTGTGTGTGCGGGATGTTATAGTTTTACAATATCCATGCTGTAGAGTTAGTGTTGGGGTGTAGGTGTGTGTGTGCAGGATGTTACAGTTATACAATATCCTTGCTGTAGAGTTAGTGTTGGGGTGTTGGTGTGTGTGTGCGGGATGTTATAGTTATACATTATCCATGCTGTAGAGTTAGTGTTGGTGTGTGTGTGCGGGATGTTATAGTTATACAATATCCGTGCTGTAGAGTTAGTGTTGGGGTGTAGGTGTGTGTGTGCGGGATGTTATAGTTATAAAATATCCATGCTGTAGAGTTAGTGATGGGGTGTAGGTGAGTGTGTGTGGGATTTTATAGTTATACAATATCCTTGCTGTAGAGTTAGTGTTGGGGTGTTGGTGTGTGTGTGCGGGATGTTATAGTTATACAATATCCATGCTGTAGAGTTAGTGTTGGGGTGTTGGTGTGTGTGTGCGGGATGTTATAGTTATACAATATCCATGCTGTAGAGTTAGTGTTGGGGTGTAGGTGTGTGTGTGTGCGGGATGTTATAGTTATACAATATCCATGCTGTAGAGTTAGTGTTGGGGTGTAGGTGTGTGTGTGGGATGTTATAGTTATACATTATCCATGCGTAGAGTCAGTGTTGGGGTGTAGGTGTGTGTGTGGGATGTTATAGTTATACAATATCCATGCTGTAGAGTTAGTGTTGGGGTGTAGGTGTGTGTGTGTGCGGGATGTTATAGTTATACAATATCCATGCTGTAGAGTTAGTGTTGGGGTGTAGGTGTGTGTGTGGGATGTTATAGTTATACATTATCCATGCGTAGAGTCAGTGTTGGGGTGTAGGTGTGTGTGTGGGATGTTATAGTTATACAATATTCATGCTGTGGAGTTAGTGTTGGGGAGTAGGTGTGTGTGTGCGGGATGTTATAGTTATACAATATCCATGCTGTAGCGTTAGTGTTGGGGTGTGTGTGTGCGGGATGTTATAGTTATACAATGTCCATGCTGTAGAGTTAGTGTTGGGGTGTAGGTGTGTGTGTGTGCGGGATGTTATAGTTATACAATATCCATGCTGTAGAGTTAGTGTTGGGGTGTGTGTGCGGGATGTTATAGTTATACAATATCCATGCTGTAGAGTTAGTGTTGGTGTGTGTGTGTGGGATGTTATAGTTATACAATATCCATGCTGTAGAGTTAGTGTTGGGGTGTAGGTGTGTGTGTGTGGGATTTTATAGTTATACAATGTCCATGCTGTAGAGTTAGTGTTGGAGTGTTGGTGTGTGTGTGCGGGATGTTATAGTTATACATTATCCATGCTGTAGAGTTAGTGTTGGGGTGTTGGTGTGTGTGTGCGGCATGTTATATATATACAATATTCTTGCTGTAGAGTTAGTGTTGGGGTGTAGGTGTGTGTGTGTGCGGGATGTTATAGTTATACAATATCCATGCTGTAGAGTTAGTGTTGGGGTGTGTGTGTGTGGGATGTTATAGTTATACAATATCCATGCTGTAGAGTTAGTGTTGGGGTGTAGGTGTGTGTATGTGCGGGATGTTATAGTTATACAATATCCATGCTGTAGAGTTAGTGTTGGGGTGTAGATGTGTGTGTACGGGATGTTATAGTTATACAATATCCATGCTGTAGAGTTAGTATTGGGGTGTTGTTGTGTGTGTGCGGGATGTTATAGTTATACAATGTCCATGCTGTAGAGTTAGTGTTGGGGTGTAGGTGTGTGTGTGCGGGTTGTTATAGTTATACAATACCCATGCTGTAGAGTTAGTGTTGGGGTGTTGGTGTGTGTGTGTGGGATGTTATAGTTATACAATGTCCATGCTGTAGAGTTAGTGTTGGGGTGTAGATGTGTGTGTACGGGATGTTATAGTTATACAATATCCATGCTGTAGAGTTAGTATTGGGGTGTTGGTGTGTGTGTGTGGGATGTTATAGTTATACAATATCCATGCTGTAGAGTTAGTGTTGGGGTGTACGTGTGTGTGTGGGGGATGTTATAGTTATGCATTATCCATGCTGTATAGTTAGTGTTGGGGTGTAGGTGTGTGTGCGCCGGATGTTATAGTTATACAATATCCATGCTGTAGAGTTAGTGTTGGGGTGTAGGTGTGTGTGCGGGATGTTATAGTTATACAATATCCATGCTGTAGAGTTAGTGTTGGGGTGTAGGTGTGTGCAGGATGTTATAGTTATACAATATCCATGCTGTAGAGTTAGTGTTGGGGTGTAGGTGTGTGCAGGATGTTATAGTTATACAATATCCATGCTGTAGAGTTAGTGTTGGGGTGTAGGTGTGTGTGTGCGGGATGTTATAGTTATACATTATCCATGCTGTAGAGTTAGTGTTGGGGTGTGTGTGCGGGATGTTATAGTTATACATTATCCATGCTGTAGAGTTAGTGTTGGGGTGTACGTGTGTGTGTGCGGGATGTTATAGTTATACAATATCCATGCTGTAGAGTTAGTATTGGGATGTAGGTGTGTGTGTGCGGGATGTTATAGTTATACAATATCCATGCTGTAGAGTTAATGTTGAGGTGTTGGTGTGTGTGTGCGGGATGTTATAGTTATACAATATCCATGCTGTAGAGTTAGTGTTGGGGTGTAGGTGTGTGTGTGCGGGATGTTATAGTTATACATTATCCATGCTGTAGAGTTAGTGTTGGGGTGTAGGTGTGTGTGTGCAGGATATTATAGTTATACAATATCCATGCTGTAGAGTTAGTGTTGGGGTGTAGGTGTGTGTGTGCGGGATGTTATAGTTATACAATATCCATGCTGTAGAGTTAGTGTTGGGGTGTAGATATGTGTGTACGGGATGTTATAGTTATACAATATCCATGCTGTAGAGTTAGTATTGGGGTGTTGGTGTGTGTGTGCGGGATGTTATAGTTATACAATATCCATGCTGTAGAGTTAGTGTTGGGGTGTAGGTGTGTGTGTGTGGGATGTTATAGTTATACAATATCCATGCTGTGGAGTTAGTGTTGGGGTGTTGGTGTGTGTGTGCGGGATGTTATAGTTATACAATACCCATGCTGTAGAGTTAGTGTTGGGGTGTTGGTGTGTGTGTGCGGGATGTTATAGTTATACAATATCCATGCTGTAGAGTTAGTGTTGGGGTGTTGGTGTGTGTGTGCGGGATGTTATAGTTATACAATATCCATGCTGTAGAGTTAGTGTTGGGGTGTTGGTGTGTGTGTGTGGGATGTTATAGTTATACAATATCCATGCTGTAGAGTTAGTGTTGGGGTGTTGGTGTGTGTGTGCGGGATGTTATAGTTATACAATATCCATGCTGTAGAGTTAGTGTTGGGGTGTAGGTGTGTGTGTGTGCGGGATGTTATAGTTATACAATATCCATGCTGTAGAGTTAGTGTTGGTGTGTGTGTGTGGGATGTTATAGTTATACAATATCCATGCTGTAGAGTTAGTGTTGGGGTGTAGGTGTGTGTGTGCGGGATGTTATAGTTATACAATATCCATGCTGTAGAGTTAGTGTTGGGGTGTAGGTGTGTGTGTGCGGGATGTTATAGTTATACAATGTCCATGCTGTAGAGTTAGTGTTGGGGTGTTGGTGTGTGTGTGCGGGATGTTATAGTTATACAATATCCAAGCTGTAGAGTTAGTGTTGGGGTGTAGTTGTGTGTGCGGGATGTTATAGTTATACAATATCCATGCTGTAGAGTTAGTGTTGGGGTGTGTGTGCGGGATGTTATAGTTATACAATATCCATGCTGTAGAGTTAGTGTAGGTGTGTGTGTGGGATGTTATAGTTATACATTATCCATGCTGTAGAGTTATTGTTGGGGTGTTGGTGTGTGTGCGGGATGTTATAGTTATACAATATCCATGCTGTAGAGTTAGTGTTGGGGTGTAGGTGTGTGTGTGCGGGATGTTATAGTTATACAATATCCATGCTGTAGAGTTAGTGTTGGGGTGTTGGTGTGTGTGTGCGGGATGTTATAGTTATTCAATATCCATGCTGTAGAGTTAGTGTTGGGGTGTAGGTGTGTGTGTGCGGGATGTTATAGTTATACAATACCCATGCTGTAGAGTTAGTGTTGGGGTGTAGGTGTGTGTGTGCCGGATGTTATAGTTATACAATATCCATGCTGTAGAGTTAGTGTTGGGGTGTAGGTGTGTGTGTGCCGGATGTTATAGTTATACAATATCCATGCTGTAGAGTTAGTGTTGGGGTGTAGGTGTGTGTGTGCCGGATGTTATAGTTATACAATATCCATGCTGTAGAGTTAGTGTTGGGTGTGTCTGTGTGTGTCTGTGTGTGATGTTATAGTTGTGTGTCCTATACATCCTTTGTTGTATTACCTGATCCGCAGCCAGTACAGGTGATCACACCAGGCTGCCTCAGATTTGTCCTCGTGTAACCTCATTTCGCTGCTGTGACAATCTGCCAATGTTTGTGCTCCGCGTTTATTCCGTCACAGGACACCAGGATCGGCAGCCGCACGGCGCGCACCACATCTGCTGTTGTCTGAGCTGTCTGTGTTGTTTGGCTGCCTCTCTGCTTGCTTTCTAGTCGTCTCTTACACGGATTCTTCTCCTAAAACAACAAAAGCAGAGAATTCAAAAGGATTCTATTCTCCCAAGTGCAGAACACACTGAGGAATAAGCATAAAGCATCCAGAGCCAAGCGCTCTATTATATTCTCTACTGTAATGTGCGGGTTATTACACTACGGGGGTATATTTACTAAGGTGCGGGTTATTAGAAGTGGAGATGTTGCCCATAGCAACCAGTCAGATTCTAGCTGTTATCTTCTAGAAGGTGCTAGATAAGTGATAAGTAGAATCTTATTGGTTGCTATGGGCAACATCTCCACTTCTAAAAACCTGCACTTGAGTAAATATACCCCCAGGTCTCTCTAGAGATCTGCAGAACATTGCTCTGTCCCATCTGACAGACACTAGGGGGCCTATTCATCATACCTAAAAATTCTCTGGAGGTAATTAGGTTTAGTACTGGCATGGAGTTCTACCTAATACCGGAGGATTCATCATTCCTCCTCCCTATAACTATCTATTCCGGTAGCTGTCATTTTTGTGATGACAGCTTTTCGGGAAATAGATACTTTTCCCTGCCTACACTACCTTATCGCATCTGGAAACAGTGCTGTGCATGTGCTGTTACATTCATAATACCAGCACATGCACAGCTGCGGTAATTTTGTGTGTCCCCCCCTCCCCCCTCCGCTCACCTGCCCCCTGTCCCCGCACGTACCTGCCCGCTGCAGTGCCTCTGGCTCCAGTGGTTGGTCTGGGACGTGTTCTCCCAGCAGACCACAGTACAGATTAGGAAAAAAAAAATAAGTTTTTTGTTTTTCTAAACTGTATTGTGTTCTGCTGGGAGAACATGTCCCAGAGCAGCCACCGAAGCCAGAGGAGGGACCAAAGCACCGTAGGGAGAGACCGGGGGACCTGCACACGCTGACATAGGTAAGTGACATCTGCTATTCGCCACCTCACAGTGGCGGATAGTAACTCCATCAAATTCCGAAAATACATAATTTTCGGAATTTGATGAATAGCCTAATTTCCATATCCCCGTACTAATATACTAATGTACCCATACTATTGTACTAATGTACTATTGTATGGGAGTGTGGAAATTAACGCAGGGGGACTTGACCAGGAGATATCACTGATATCTCCTGTGCTAAGGGTCTGATTCAGAGCCGCTCGTAAGCGGCCGCTCGTTCGCTCAGAGCGATGTTTGCCCAACTGCGCATGCGTACAGATCGTTATACGCATGCGCGAACCAGTCAGTGCGGCCGAAATTCATGTGCTCGCAAAATAGCGAATGCCTGATAATTTGAGTGACAGAAAGAGGCGTATGTGGGTGGTAACAGGGGAAGGTGCTTGAAAACGGGGAGTGGAGATCCGAACGCAGGCGTGCTTAAAGGTCAAAACGTGCGTTTTATGGGTGTGCATAATTAATACAGCAGCGTCATTGACCACGTCACTGGGTTATTTTATAGCCAGAACTGCTCGCAAAATTGTGGTAGGAAAAACCAACCCCAAGAATAGCGAGCAGTTCATACCCTGGTCGATGTACTCGATTAATCTAATAAATAGCGGACATGACGTAGGATGCGAGTGGCCAGGGGGCGTAGTTTTCCATAAAACGACCGCATGTTTGGTTCGCTCGTTCAGACCTAGAGGCGTGAACAGACCGCAAAGAGCGAATGGTTGATTTGAATAGCCACCCCTATTTTCTGGACGAGCGAGCGCTAATTGCGTCCGGCTCTAATCAGGCCCTAAGTCTCTTCATGAATACTAAAATAACGGTAATTAAGGAAAATGTCCTTAAACACATTATTTTAGTGTTGATGAATAGGCCTCTTAGCACAGGAGATATCACTGATATCTCCTGGTTAAGACCGCCTGCGTTAATTTCCACACTCCCCATACATTAGTATATTAATATGGGTACATTAGTATGGGTACATTAGTACATTAATATGGGTACATTAGTATGGGTACATTAGTATGGGTACATTAGTATAGTACATTAGTATGGGTACATTTATAGTATGAGTACATTAGTATGGGTACATTAGTACATTAGTATGAGTACATTAGTATGGGTACATTAGTATGGGTATATTTATAGTATGAGTACATTAGTATGGGTACATTAGTACATTAATATGGGTACATTAGTATGGGTACATTAGTACATTAGTATGGGTACATTAGTATGGGGTTATGGAAATTAGGCTATTAATCAAATTGGCGAATAGCGGGTGATACTTAGTTGCTGCCAGCTGGGCAGGTCCTCCAGCGCTCCCTCGTCCCTCCTCCGGCTCCGGCTGCTGTGCTGACACTGTGTTCTCCCGGCAGAACACAGTAAAGTTTAGAAGAAAAAAAAAAAGCACAGCAGCCAGATCTGGAGGTGGCTGCAGCGGGCAGGTAAGGGGGACAGGTAGGTGAGCGGAGGGTTGGGGGGGGACAGAAATACTGCAGTTGTAGTACTGGAAACAGTGCTGCGCATGCGCTGTTACGTTCACAAAATCGGTGCATGCGCAGCACTGTTTCCAGCTGCGGTAAGTTAGTGTAGACAGGGAAAGTATCTATTTCCTGAAAAGCTGTCATCGCAAAAATGACAGCATTTTGGAATAGATAGTTATGGGGAGGAGGAATGATGAGTTCCTCCGGTAATTAGGTAGAACTCCATGCGAGCTCTAAACCTAATTACCTCCAGAGAATCTTTAGTTATGATGAATAGGCCCCATAGTGATATATTCTGCAGATTATTACATTACTGCATACTTGCCTGCTTTTATTTTCTGCTTCTCGGGAGAAGCCCCGGGGAGGAGAAGCAGGTGGGTTGCGATGGGGGCGGGGCCTGATGGTTTGCATCATTAAGCTCTGCCCCATTCACAGGAAATTGTTGCGACTGGCACAAATTTAAATAGGGGGAGGGGGCTAAATTACACGATTCATGAAGAATCGCGTCATTAAGCCCCGCCCCCTACATGGGGACCCGTAATCGCTGCGGAAATTCTCCCCATTCTGCCCAGTTCACTAGGAAGTGGGCACAATGCTGGAGAAGTGCCTACCCTCCGGGGGTGCGGGAGGATACCTGAAAAATCGTGAGCCACCCGTGAATTCCGGGAGAGTAGGCAAGTATGTATTACTGACCGATCTAGAGATCTGCAGATCATTGCTCTGTCCCATCTACCCCCTGACAGATACATAATGATATGTTCTGCAGTTTATTACATTACTGGTCTCTCTAGGGATCTGCAGATCATTGCTCTCTTCCATCTACCCCCTGACAAACACATTGGGCCAAATGTAATAGGGTGAGAGTTAAGGAAATGTGAGAGTTTAGCAGTAACCTCTCACATTGGTTGAGTTTTATCTTCAAAATGGGAAAACATCTGAATGAGATTTTAAATCGTGAGAATTTTCTAAGTCTAAAAAAAATGCAAGTTCGCTCTGTTACTTTGTTTTTGGACTCTATTACATTGGCAAAGTTTAAAAAGTGTCAGAAACTCTCACCCTATTACATTTGGCCCATAGTGATATAATCTGCAGATGATTATATTACTGATCTCTCTAGAGATCTGCAGAACATTGCTCTCTTCCATCTACCCCCTGACAGATACTTAGTGATATAGGGGCCTATTCATCAACACTAAATTAACGTTTTTAAGGACATTTTCCTTAAATAACGTTATTTTAGTATTCATGAAGTGTTTTAACGCAGGAGATATCACTGATATCTCCTTGCTAAATTCCCCTGCGTTAATTTCCACACTCCCCATACATTAGTACATTAGTATGGGTACATTAGTAAATTAGTATGGGGATGTGGAAATTATGGTATTCATCAAATTCCGAAAATTATGTATTTTCGGAATTTGATGGAGGTACTATCCGCCACTGTGAGGTGGCGAATAGCAGCTAACACTTACCTGCTTACAGCTGGACAGGTCCCCCGACGTCTCCCTCCGGCGCTCTGGTGTGTCCTCTGGCTCCGGAGGCTGGTCGGACACAAAGTTTAGACAGAAAAAATAAACGTTTTTTTTTCCTTCTAATCTGTACTGTGGTCTGCTGGGAGACCATGTGACAGACCAGCAGGACGGAGCCGGAGGCTGCTGCGTGGACAGGTAAGTGCGGGACGGGGGGTAGTGAGCGGGAGGGAGGGGGGGCAGGTGAGCGGAGGGGGGACTTGTTTGGGGGGGGCACACAAACTTACCGCCGCTGTAGGTATTGCTGCACATGCGCTGGGTTTGCGAATGTAACAACGCATGCGCAGCACTGTTTCCAGATGCGATAAGGTAGTGTAGAGAAGGAAAAGTATCTATTTCCCGAAAAGCTGTCATCGCAAAAATGACAGCTTTTCGGAATAGATACTGATGGAGAGGTGGAATGATGAATCCTCCGGTAATTAGGTAGAACTCCATGCCAGTTCTAAAGCTAATACCTCCAGAAAGTTTTAAGGTATGATGACTAGGCCCCATATTCTGCAGTTGATTACATTATTGGTCTCAAGGGATCTGCAGATCATTGCTCTCTTCCATCTACCCCCTGACAGGTACATAGTTATATATTCTGCAGATGATTATATTACCGGGCTCTCTAGAGATCTGCAGAACATTGCTCTGTCCCATCTACCCCCGGAAATGCAGTGTTGTAGCTGTGATCTATAAATGTCATGTTCCTGTTTTTGATTCTTATGCATACAAACTGCCAGAAGCTCCCACGTAATATGAAGTAACGTGGCTGTATGTAATTATATCCACTTCCAGTAAGCCGTTACAGACACGTGGCCACAAGAGTAACAGGACGTATAATAACCACTTGTCTAACATGTTATCTGAGGTTTTGAGGCCATTTTATCTTCCCCACTTTATACATATGTGTGAAATGCTGGTTTTTGGGTGGATTTTCTCGGCATTCCTCCTGTTTTTGGCTCATGTACCAATGGACTGGCACCATGTTCCCCTCAATTTAGGACAAATCAGTTGCTGACTTTTGTGAAAAGCCAAAGTAAGAATGATTGTTCCCCGCCAGACACAGATTTATACTGGTCTCACTGGTGCACAGAGAGAACCTCGGTCACCCCTTATGGTGAAGGTTTGGGCAAAGACCAGGATGGAGCTATTAATGATGTGGATGAAATTAGGGCCTGATTCAGACCCGTTCGCAAGCGGCCACTCGCTCATACGCGGCCGATGTTATGCATTTGCACGTGCGTATGTATCACAGTGTGCGTGCGCAGACTAGTTTGAGCGATCGGGTAGCGCTCGCACATCCAGCAAAGACAGCCCAGTGGAATGAGTGATAGGAGAGGCGTTTGTGGGTGGTAACAGGGGCGGGGCAGTAGTAACAGGGGAGTGGAGGTGCGAACGCAGGCGTGCCTCAGCGGTTCAACGCCGTTTCAGAGGCGTGCATAATTAACGGGCAGCGTCATAGTACACGTCACCTGGTTGATTTTTATACTGAAGTGCTGGCGGTAGGGTACAGTAAACCACAAACGCTGCGGTCTGATCTGATGGAGCCCGATGTACCGATGGCTGTATATACTTCCTGGAGATAACGTGCGCTAGAGGGCTGCTAAAGACAGGCTGGTGGGCGTCTATAAACACAAAGTGATCGCACGCCAAGACATAGTGGGCGTGCTTATGCCTTGCCGTGCGATTGCCTGCCTTAACGTCGCTTAGCTGAATTTGCATGCGCTGGGAGCAAACGGACGCATCTAGCGAGCGGGACTGAATCAGGTCCTTAGTCCCCTCATGGGGACCGGGAGGCATTTTCCTGCCACTTGATATGAAATGAGAGGTTCCTACGGTGACAAAGGCTCCGCCCCTCCCCTGGAAGCACTAAGACGCAGACGTCATGTGATCTAATGACGCCGCAAAGAATAAAGAAAAGCCGCAGCTGTGATTGGTAAATAGGCCCCAAAGAAAGAAGCCTTCTCCCTAATACTGCGTACTGCTGGTGTCTCCCTAATACTGCGTACCAATGGTATCTCCCTAATACTGCGTACCGCTGGTATCTCCCTAATACTGCGTTCCACTGGTATCTCCCTAATACTGCGTACCGCTGGTATCTCCCTAATACTGCGTTCCACTGGTATCTCCCTAATACTGCGTACCGCTGGTATCTCCCTAATACTGCGTTCCACTGGTATCTCCCTAAGACTGCGTACCGCTGGTATCTCCCTAATACTGCGTTCCACTGGTATCTCCCTAATACTGCGTTCCACTGGAATCTCCCTAATACTGCGTTCCACTGGTATCTCCCTAATACTGCTTTCCACTGGTATCTCCCTAATACTGCATGCCGCTGGTATCTCCCTAATACTGCGTTCCACTGGTATCTCCCTAATACTGCGTTCCACTGGTATCTCCCTAATACTGCATGCCGCTGGTATCTCCCTAATACTGCGTTCCACTGGTATCTCCCTAATACTGCCTGCCGCTGGTATCTCCCTAATACTGCGTTCCACTGGTATCTCCCTAATACTGCGTTCCACTGGTATCTCCCTAATACTGCGTTCCACTGGTATCTCCCTAATACTGCGTTCCACTGGTATCTCCCTAATACTGCGTACCGCTGGTATCTCCCTAATACTGCGTTCCACTGGTATCTCCCTAATACTGCATGCCGCTGGTATCTCCCTAATACTACGTACCGCTGGTATCTCCCTAATACTGCGTTCCGCTGGTATCTCCCTAATACTGCGTTCCACTGGTATCTCCCTAATACTGCGTTCCACTGGTATCTCCCTAATACTGCGTTCCACTGGTATCTCCCTAATACCGTGTTCCGCTGGTATCTCCTTAATACCGCATTCTGCTGGTATCTCCCTAATACTGCGTACTGCTGGTGTCTCCCTAATACTGTGTTCCGCTGGTATCTCCTTAATACCGCATTCTGCTGGTATCTCCCTAATACTGCGTACTGCTGGTGTCTCCCTAATACTGCGTACCAATGGTATCTCCCTAATACTGCGTTCCACTGGTATTGCCCAAAATACTGCGTACTGCTGGTCCCTAATACTGCGTTCCGCTGGTGTCTCCCTAATACTGCTTTCCATGGGTATCTACCTAATACTGCGTTCTGCTGGTGTCTCCCTAATACTGCGTTCCGCTGGTGTCTTCCTACTACTGCGTAACGCTGGTGTCTCCCTAATACTGCGTTCCACTGGTATTTCCGTAATACTGCATTCCACTGGTATCTCTCTAATACTGCGTTCTGCTGGTGTCTCCCTAATACTGCGTACCGCTGGTATCTCCCTAATACTGCGTTCCGCTGGTATCTCCGTAATACTGCGTTCCACTGGTATCTCCCTAATACTGCTTACCACTGGTGTCTCCGTAATACTGCGTTCCGCTGGTGTCTTCCTAATACTGCGTAACGCTGGTGTCTCCCTAATACTGCTTTCCACTGGTATCTCCGTAATACTGCGTTCCACTGGTATCTCCTTAATACTGCGTTCTGCTGGTGTCTTCCTAATACTGCGTTCCGCTGGTATCTCCGTAATACTGCGTTCCACTGGTATCTCACTAATACTGCGTAACGCTGGTGTCTCCCTAATACTGCATTCCACTGGTATCTCCGTAATACTGCGTTCCACTGGTATCTCTCTAATACTGCGTTCTGCTGGTGTCTCCCTAATACTGCGTACCGCTGGTATCTCCCTAATACTGCGTTCCGCTGGTATCTCCGTAATACTGCGTTCCACTGGTATCTCCCTAATACTGCTTACCACTGGTGTCTCTCTAATACTGCGTTCCGCTGGTGTCTTCCTAATACTGCGTAACGCTGGTGTCTCCCTAATACTGCTTTCCACTGGTATCTCCGTAATACTGCGTTCCACTGGTATCTCCTTAATATTGCGTTCTGCTGGTGTCTCCCTAATACTGCATACCACTAGTATCTCACTAATACTGCGTTCCGCTGGTGTCTCCCTATTACTGCGTTCCGCTGGTATCTCCGTAATACTGCGTACTGCTGATATCTCCGTAATACTGCGTTCCGCTGGTATCTTCCTAATACCGCTCGTGCCTCCCTAATACTGTGTTCCGCTGGTATCTCCTTAATACCGCATTCTGCTGGTATCTCCCTAATACTGCGTTCCACTTGTATCTCTCTAATACGGTATGCCACTGGAATCTCCCTAATACTGCGTTCCACTGGTATCTCCCTAATACTGCGTTCCACTGGTATCTCCCTAATACTGCGTTCCGCTGTTATCTCCCTAATACTGCTTACCGCTGGTATCTCCCTAATACTGTGTTCCACTGGTATCTCCATAATACTGCATTCTGCTGGGATCTCCCTAATACTGCTTACCACTGATATCTCCCTAATACTGTGTTCCACTGGTGTCTCCCTAATACTGCGTTCCGCTGGTGTCTCCCTAATACTGCGTTCCGCTGGTGTCTCCCTAATACTGCGTTCCGCTGGTGTCTCCCTAATACTGCGTTCCGCTGGTGTCTCCCTATTACTGCGTTCCGCTGGTGTCTCCCTAATACTGCGTCCGCTGGTGTCTCCCTAATACAGCGTTCCGCTGGTGTCTCCCTATTACTGCGTTCCGCTGGTGTCTCCCTAATACTGCGTTCCGCTGGTGTCTCCCTAATACAGCGTTCCGCTGGTGCCTCCCTATTACTGCGTTCCGCTGGTGTCTCCATAATACTGCGTTCCGCTGGTATCTCCCTATTACTGCGTTCCGCTGGTGTCTCCCTAATACTGCGTTCCGCTGGTGTCTCCCTATTACTGCGTTCCGCTGGTGTCTCCCTATTACTGCGTTCCACTGGTGTCTCCCTAATACTGCGTTCCGCTGGTGTCTCCCTAATACAGCGTTCCGCTGGTGTCTCCCTATTACTGCGTTCCGCTGGTGTCTCCCTAATACAGCGTTCCGCTAGTGTCTCCCTATTACTGCGTTCCGCTGGTGTCTCCCTATTACTGCGTTCCGCTGGTGTCTCCCTAGTACTGCGTTCCGCTGGTGTCTCCCTAATACTGCGTTCCACTGGTGTCTCCCTAATACTGCGTTCCGCTGGTATCTCCCTATTATAGAAATAGATAAAATAAAACTTAATAGTCATATAAAAAATTTCCATAATAACCAATATATTACTAATATAGACAGTGACAGAAGATAGAATATGTGACTAAAAAGGAAGAGGGTGTAAGACGCCGAATGTGCACTAACCGATGGAGGCTGGAAATGGCAAATTATATTGTTCTCCCTCCACTTCTAAGTGGTTAATGGAATAATTGGGAATTTGCAGAGAACAGAGGATAAAAGTGAACTAGAGTTTGAACTTGGCTGCACAATAATCATCACACAGAGCTCCGGTCTCTCTCCCACCAATGTCACAACTACCTGTAACTTATGTCACACACTTGTGAGGCAGAAGATCACAGAACAAGTCATTTAACTTCATAGTGCAGAAAGAATCGGGGCTTAGGGGGGGCTGGGGGGAGTCCTGCAAATCTTCCCACTGCTGTCATGCTGTAGACGGGTCTTATCTTGTATATTATTATTATTATTATTATTATCCTTTATTTATATGGTGCCACAAGTGTTCCGCCGCGCCTTACATAGTACATAGAGAGGGGCGCAGGAGGCCTCTGTTATACAGGGAGCTGACCCCGGAGGCCTCCATTATACAGAGAGCTGACCCAGGGGTCCTCCGTTATACAGGGAGCTGACCCCGGAGGCCTCCATTATACAGAGAGCTGACCCAGGAGTCCTCCGTTATACAGAGAGCTGACCCCGGAGGCCTCCATTATACAGAGAGCAGACCCAGGAGTCCGCCGTTATACAGAGAGCAGATCCAGGAGGCCTCCGTTCTACAGGGAGCAGACACAGGAGTCCTCCATTATACAGGGAGCAGACCCAGGAGTCCTCCGTTATACAGGGAGCAGACCCAGGAGGCCTTCGTTATACAGGGAGCAGACCCAGGAGTCCTCCATTATACAGGGAGCAGACCCAGCAGTCCTCCGTTATACAGGGAGCAGACCCAGGAGGACTCCATTATACAGGGAGCAGACCCAGGAGTCCTCCATTATACAGGGAGCAGACCCAGGAGTCCTCCGTTCTACGGGGAGCAGACCCAGGAGGCCTCTATTATACAGAGATCAGATCCAGGAAGCCTCCGTTATACAGGGAGCAGACCGAGTAGGCCTCCATTATACAGAGAGCAGACCCAGGAGCCCTCTGTTATACAGAGAACAGACCCAGGAGGCCTCCGTTATACAGAGAGCAGATCCAGTAGGCCTCAGTTATACAGAGAGCGGACCCAGGAGGCCTCCGTTATACAGAGAGCAGATCCAGTAGGCCTCAGTTATACAGAGAGCGGACCCAGGAGGCCTCCGTTATACAGAGAGCGGACCCAGGAGGCCTCTGTTATACAGAGAACAGACCCAGGAGGCCTCCGTTATACAGAGAGCAGATCCAGTAGGCCTCAGTTATACAGAGAGCGGACCCAGGAGGCCTCCGTTATACAGAGAGCAGATCCAGTAGGCCTCAGTTATACAGAGAGCGGACCCAGGAGGCCTCCGTTATACAGAGAGCAGATCCAGTAGGCCTCAGTTATACACGCAAACACAATGCCCATAATTTACGTTTATTTTTTTAATTCCGAAATACAAAATGGGCCTGATTCTAAGTCACACTCGCGATTTCTCACACTGCGCTGCTCTCAAGGTCGAACAACGCATCTTGGGGTCTGTAAGCTTTTCAGAGTAGAGCAAAAATCAGCTGCTGCTCCACTTGCAGATAAATGGATAGAACTGGGCCGCAATGGGGCATTCACACTTAGGGCAAAATGTACTAAGCGGAGGTTTGACAGCGGTTTCTAGTCTATTCTAAACCCCGGCGGTTTGGTGGCGGGTTCAATTCTATTCTAAACCCCGGCGGTTTGGTGGCGGGTTCTATTCTGTTCTAAACCCCGGCGGTTTGGTGGCGGTTTTGCAGTGGTTTCTAAATGACAGCCCTGTTCTATTCTAAAATGTGTTTCAGCAGACCGGGCCCAGGTAATTAGTACTCGCGCCCCCCTCTTGGCGCCTCTGACTACAGTGGTGACATTAAACCATAAACATCCATTGTTGTGGAACAGACATAGCAGCTGTTTTGGTGTCATTTAGAAAATATCGGACACCACCGTTAAATTGGTAGCATTTACTAAAGGCCGGTTTTTTAAACTGAAACCACCGTCGATCCCCGATGGTTTCTAAATGACAACCCGCCATGGTGTGTTCTAATTTCTATTGAAACAACTGTGGAACAGAACCTAAACAGTAGGCAAGCACTGCACAGATCACTATGATCTGTGCAGGATTCGTTATGTGTAAAATTATATAAATAGGTTCAATTAAAAAATAATAATACATGGAGCCACCCCTTCTCTCCCCCAGATTCATACCCGGCCATGGATCTCTGAACCTGGGCTGGTATTGAAAAATAGGGGGGGGCACAAACAGTGTGGGGTTCCCCCTATTTGCCAATAACCAGCAGCAGGCTGAACCAAAATGGGGGGGGGGGGATAACGCTATAGCAAAGAGACACACATGTCCCCCTGCCATAAAATTAGCCACCACCTAACTGATCAGTTCAGGACTGGGCCCCCCTCCTGAGTGACAACCAGCCCCGAAGATCCCAGATCTCTTCCCCGCACCCCTGATGGTAGTGGATGTCGGGGTAATGGCAATTAAATAGTTAATAATATTGTTACTTACAGGTGGCTTACAAGTCCCAGGAAACCTGTTCTGGTATGATGGTACACTTGTAGAACCACAAGTGCCAGCATGCCTGGACATTAAGGGCCTGCTGGTGCTTGTAGTCTGCTTATAAAAATAATAAAATAAAGACAGAACATGTTGTTGTTTTTTTATTTAAATAACATCCCTCCCCCCCACACACAGCTCTCATTCTCCACTTATGTACCTGCAAATCTAATTTCATTTACTACAACCATTATGCTGCCACATTCCAGTTCTCACCTGGGGTCAGTTAAATGAAATATTCCATTCTAGTGCATGCTAGCCTGGTTGTGCATCTTCTGTGCCTGGGGGAAGAACCCTTGCCTCTCTGCTGGGGCATGGAAGAGGCTGCTGAACAAAGAAGCCAGAAAGTCGATCTATCAGAGTGGTAACTCCAACTTGCACCCACTCCACGGCATCTGTATTATCACCTTATTACGTACAATATATATTGCATACATTGATTACTTTACATCAGATGGGTAATTAGATGTATTTTCGCCAGATGGGACTCTTGCAGGGTGATTATCTGTAAAGGAATGGAATCAAGTATCTATCTGGAATTGGACGGCATCCCGATGGTGAAGATCCTGACAGTGGCCGGAAAGTAAACTAACCCTCCCCCTCTCCCACCTGATCATAACCCTTCCCCAGTGGTGCCTAACCCTAACCTCCCCCCTGGTGGTGCCTAAACCTAACCCCCCCCTCTCTCCCCCCTAACCATAACCCTTCCCCGGTGGTGCCTAACCCTAACCTCCCCCATGTGGTGCCTAAACTTAACCCCCCCTTCCCACGCACTAAACCTAACCCTCCCCGGGCTGCGCCTAACCCTAACCTCTCCCCGGTGGTGCCTAACCCTAATCCCCCCTCCCCACAGCCTAACCCTAACCCCCCCTCCCCGAGCTGCGCCTAACCTCTCCCCAGTGGTGCCTAACCCTAACCTCTCCCCAGTGGTGCTTAGCCCTAACCTCTCCCCAGTGGTGCCTAGCCCTAACTTCTCCCCAGTGGTGCCTAACCCTAACCTCTCCCCAATGGTGCCTAACCCTAACCTCTCCCCAGTGCTGCCTAACCTCTCCCCAGTGCTGCCTAGCCCTAACCTCTCCCCAGTGGTGCCTAACCCTAACCTCTCCCCAGTGGTGCCTAGCCCTAACCTCTCCCCAGTGGTGCCTAGCCCTAACCTCTCCCCAGTGGTGCCTAGCCCTAATCCCCCCTTCCCGCAGCCTAACCCTAACCCCCCACCTCCCCGGGCTGCGCCTAACCAGTGGTGCCTAACCCTAACCTCTCTCCAGTGGTGCCTAGCCCTAATCCCCCCTTCCCGCAGCCTAACTCTAACCATCCCCTGTTGTTGCCCAACCCTAACCCACCCCTGCAAATACCTATACCTAACCCCCATCCCTGGCCTAACCCTAACCCACATACTTACCTTCGGAATGCCGTCCGCCGGTATCTTGACCCGATCCCATCTATTTATTATACCTGACTTTTGGCTTTTAATTGACTTTTTTGCTGCATGTGTATGCCTCGGGCCTTATGACTATTGCTGTGTATATTATGTATCAGCTGTAGGACCAGAGAATTTAGCTGTAAAATCCCAGGAAACGCTGTGATTCAGCCGCTTATTGCAGACTACGGTGTAACATAAAATAGACAATTTACAGTAAAGCAAATTTTGCTTATAAACCAATAAACAAACACATCCCCTAATAAAGCTTCTTACCCTGTTATTTGCGAGTCCTCTGTTCTTCCTTAGTGACACATTGAGTCAGTACCACTAATTACAGTGTCTGCCTCATTCCTCCATCCATATATCTGTACATGGCACACAGAGCCGGATACTGAGATGGGGAAATCACAGCAATAAAGTGCATGATATAAGAAAGCTGCAAATTCAGCATATACCTCAGGTTTACACGTCACATATACATAAGCCACCTGTGTTCAGATATAGCAGAGACCAGTGAGGTCCTCCTGGCACAAGTGCCCCCTGGTAACTCTCCAGCTGTTTTAGAACTCTGGCCCTGATTCAGAGCCGGACGCTCTGACAGAGCGCTCGCTCTGAATCAGGGCCATCTTTCCTAATTTTAGAGCGGCCTCTTGACCGCCCACAGCTATAGCGAGTGGCCAGGAAGATGGTCGCGATGGTCAAGACCATTGCGACCATCGGGCTTGCGACGAGACTCTTGTGGTAGGGTCTCGTTGCCGTTGCCCTGGAGTGCTTTTGGCTCTATCAGAGCCGAAAGCACTCCCACTGACATCACTTGTGATGTCAGTGGGGCCGGCCCCAGACGGTAGGTGTTCCCATGGGAGCGCCTCCGTCTGGCCAGCCACGCCCCCGGCACGCCCGCCAAAGGGGGCCTGCTGTCACTCACCATCGACAGCACGCCCCCTTTGTAGCGAGACCCATAGCGATGGCTTGCCTGTCGCTATCCGGGTCTCGCGCATGCGCACGACGGAGCCGGGTCCGTCGTGCGCATGCGCACTGGGCCAATATCGAATTAGGCCCTGTGTCAGGAGCCTTTGAGAGGTGCAACCTCCTGAGACTTGTGGTTCAGTAGCTGCCGACTGATAGACCATCCTGGGACTTCTACCAAGACACTTTATATATTTCATACGTCTGTAAAACACAAGAATAAGGAATTAGCAGCATTTTGTGCCATGGAGGCAGCCAATCAGCATGCTAGGGCGAGGTATGCCCATGTTACCACAGGGCGACATACAGTAGAGAGAGGGTCAGAGCAGCCCAGGTCACAGCCACTCGTCATTAGAGTCTGTCAGCAGCTCCACAGTCTGCCACAGGTTCTGTCTCATGGAAGTTCTGTCACACGGAGGTTCTGTGACATGGACCCTCTGTGACGTGGACCTTCTGTCACATGGACACTCTGTGATGTGTACGTTCTGTGACATGCACCCTCTATGACGTGGACCTTCTGTCACATGGACACTCTGTGATGTGTACGTTCTGTGACATGCACCCTCTATGACATGGACCTTCTGTCACATGGACACTCTGTGATGTGTACGTTCTGTGACATGCACCCTCTATGACATGGACCTTCTGTCACATGGACACTCTGTGATGTGTACGTTCTGTGACATGCACCCTCTATGACATGGACCTTCTGTCACATGGACACTCTGTGATGTGTACGTTCTGTGACATGCACCCTCTATGACATGGACCTTCTGTCACATGGACTCTCTGTGACATATACGTTCTGTGACATGCACCCTCTATGACATGGACCTTCTGTGACATGCACCCTCTATGACATGCACCCTTGGGCCTTCCGATCCGTCCCTCTTGGTATTCAGTTTGCTGCCAAGAACAAGCACCATCTTCAGACGGCTATTGCTCTCATAGCCTCGCTTCTTCCTATAGGAAGGAGTTCCAGGGATGTGAAGAGGGATCCCTCCGCCGCCTCCTCACTACCTCCCTGGAGGCTGTGCGCAGGCGTAGCCGGGACGCCGGGGAGGAGGTAGGTAATGCAGCTACATCTTTTCGAAGCAGCCGTCCCCTCACCGGAGCAATGATGAATTGCTCCGGTGTCACGTGTACCCCGCTGCAAATTGGATACTTAAGTATCTCTCGCAGCGAGTTCAATACTGTCACAGGGATGTTCTGCACATGGAGGCTCTGTGACATGGACTCTCTGTGACATGCACCCTCTATGACATGGACCTTCTGTCACATGGACCTTCTGTGACATGGACCCTCTGTGACATGGACCCTCTGTGACATGGATGTTCTGTCATACCAAGGCTCTGTCACATGGATCTTCTGTCACATGGACCTTCTGTGACATGAACCCTCTGTGACATGGACCCTCTGTGACATGGATGTTCTGTCACACAAAGTTTCTGTCACATGGATGTTCTGTCATGCCAGGTCCTTTCACATGGATCTTCTGTCACATGGACCCTCTGTGACATGGATGTTCTGTCATACCAAGGCTCTGTCACATGGACCTTCTGTCACATGGACCCTCTGTGACATGGATGTTCTGTCACACAGAGGATCTGTCACATGGAGATTCTGTCACGCTCAGGTCCTGTCACATTGAGGCTTTGTCACACGTGTTGATATGTGTTTGCTATTTGTCTATAGTATGTATATAGTAGTACTAGCGGAATCGCAGACAATCCCAACAGTCCAGGTGCTATCTACTACACTTCTTCAGGAAGATTTTCACATCTTTGTTGAGATGCTCTCCGCCATTATCAGACCTCACTACTTTTAGTTTGTGACCAGTTTGTGTCTCTACTCATTTCTTATAGCCTGCAATGTTTTTTATCATTTCACTTCTTTAATGAAGTCTATGTGTGTCATTATTGTGAAATCATTGATGAATGTTATGAAGTTGCTGTATCCATCAGACCACACACACCCATATGCCCCTGTTGCAGGTGTGCCTCGGCTCTGCTTGCTCACTTTAGAAATGGATTACGGCTTTGCTTGCCTGTAATGCAGCTTTCACACATGGAATTTTTTGTATCGGTCACTGATATTCCTGTTACCATCCCATCCAGGAGTCTCTGGATAGATAGATAGATAGATAGATAGATAGATAGATAGATATGAGATAGATAGATATGAGATAGATATATAGATATGAGATCGATAGATATTAGATAGATAGATAGATAGATAGATAGATAGATAGATAGATAGATAGATAGATATGAGAGATATATAGATATGAGATAGATATATAGATATGAGATAGATATATAGATATGAGATAGATAGATATTAGATAGATAGATAGATAGATAGATAGATAGATAGATAGATAGATAGATAGATAGATAGATAGATAGATAGAATCCCAGTTTTGGGGACTGCACCAATGTTTGCAGGATTGTGGATCTGGGTACAAATGTGCAAAGTGAAAAGTCCAAATTCCTATCACTTTACTGCCACCATTATCTTTACCTCATTCATTCATATGTACACACGTGTCCTAACGAGCCATGTATGCACTGACATGAGGTTTTCTGTGACAGCTCAGTGAACCTGCCAGGAACCGCTTTATCTACATCACAAGATTCTGCCAGGCGTAGGGAAACCGGGCTCGGTATACAGCTGGGTACACACCTAGCAGATATATCTGCAAATCGAGTGATCTGATACACACTGAACAACCATCATTTTCCATCTGTCAGCGGGTCCCGCTGGCTGGTGGTTGTGCCGCTCCCTGCGGCTGTCGCTGCAAGTATACGGGCGGTCGGCGGATCGCCCGTACACAAAGCACGATGCCCCAATATATCTGCAGATACATCTGCCATCAGCTGTGCAACACAGCCAATGCGATATGTCTGTGAACGGGATCGTTATGAAATACCACCAGACGCATGTCCGGCGATTCGATTCCCAACGCTGGAAGACCGACAGTGAAGATCCCGACAGGTAAGTATTTTCCTTTTCACTACCCTAACCCTCCCTTAGGGGTGCCTAACCCTAACCTTCCCCCCATGTGCCTAACCCTAACCCTGCCCTGTAAGTGCATAAACCTAACCCCCTTTCCCCCCAGCCTAAACCTAAGTTTCCTGGGGGGGTGTCTAACCCTAACCTCCCCTTCTCTTAGCCTGACCCTAACCCTCCCAGGGGGGTGCCTAACCCTAAGTCCCCCACGGGAGCCTCTAACCTAACCCTTCCCCCCCCCCCGTGGCTGTCCACGCCTGGCTTTCCTTCGATCAGTATGCCGGGCGTCGGGCTCCCATCATAGGTAAAATCACAGGCGTCGAGATTTCGACACCTGTCATTAGAGAGGACCCTTGCCGGGATTAGACAGTCGTGATGCCGACGAGCATTTATACCATCGGCATCCCGACTGCATACCCTGTGAACGACGTCGTTCACAGGCATATTGCTGGTACACACTGGCTGACGGGCACCCAATATATTGGCCAATGAATTGATTGGCCAATATATCTGTGAGTGTGTACCCAGCATAAGACAAACCTATGGAACTAGAGAAGTTGTACTGTGCGTGTACAGGATAGAGACATAGAATTTGATGGCAGATAAGAAGCACTTGGCCCATCTAGCCTGTCCTATAGGATAATATCAGATGCATGCTGCTGTATAGGGGAGGTGAGCAATAGGTGATGTAGTCAGTATATATAGGATAATATCAGAGGCATGCTGCTGTATAGGGGAGGTGAGCAATAGGTGATGTAGTCAGTATATATAGGATAATATCAGAGGCATGCTTCTGTATAGGGGAGGTGAGCAATAGGTGATGTAGTCAGTATATATATAGGATAATATCAGAGGCATGCTGCTGTATAGGGGAGGTGAGCAATAGGTGATGTAGTCAGTATATATAGGATAATATCAGAGGCATGCTGCTGTATAGGGGAGGTGAGCAATAGGTGATGTAGTCAGTATATATATAGGATAATATCAGAGGCATGCTGCTGTATAGGGGAGGTGAGCTATAGGTGATGTAGTCAGTATATATATATATATAGGATAATATCAGATACATGCTGCTGTATAGGGGAGGTGAGTAATAGGTAATGTAGTCAGTATATATAGGATAATATCAGAGGCATGCTGCTGTTTAGGGGAGGTGAGCTATAGGTGATGTAGTCAGTATATATAAGATAATATCAGATGCATGCTGCTGTATAGAGAAGGTGAGTAATAGGTGATGTAGTCAGTATATATATAGGATAATATCAGAAGCATGCTGCTGTATAGGGGAGGTGAGCAATAGGTGATGTAGTCAGTATATATATATATATAGGATAATATCAGAGGCATGCTGCTGTATAGGGGAGGTGAGCAATAGGTGATGTAGTCAGTATATATATATATATATATATATATATATATATATAGGATAATATCAGAGGCATGCTGCTGTATAGGGGAGGTGAGCAATAGCTGATGTAGTCAGTATATATAGGATAATATCAGAGGCATGCTGCTGTATAGGGGAGGTGAGTAATAGGTGATGTAGTCAGTATATATATATATAGGATAATATCAGAGGCATGCTGCTGTATAGGGGAGGTGAGCAATAGGTGATGTAGTCAGTATATATAGGATAATATCAGAGGCATGCTGCTGTATAGGGGAGGTGAGCAATAGGTGATGTAGTCAGTATATATATAGGATAATATCAGAGGCATGCTGCTGTATAGGGAAGGTGAGCAATAGGTGATGTAGTCAGTATATATATAGGATAATATCAGAGGCATGCTGCTGTATAGGGGAGGTGAGCAATAGGTGATGTAGTCAGTATATATATAGGATAATATCAGAGGCATGCTGCTGTATAGGGGAGGTGAGCAATAGGTGATGTAGTCAGTATATATATAGGATAATATCAGAGGCATGCTGCTGTATAGGGGAGGTGAGCAATAGGTGATGTAGTCAGTATATATAGGATAATATCAGAGGCATGCTACTGTATAGGGGAGGTGAGCAATAGGTGATGTAGTCAGTATATATAGGATAATATCAGAGGCATGCTGCTGTATAGGGAAGGTGAGCAATAGGTGATGTAGTCAGTATATATAGGATAATATCAGAGGCATGCTGCTGTATAGGGGAGGTGAGCAATAGGTGATGTAGTCAGTATATATATAGGATAATATCAGAGGCATGCTGCTGTATAGGGAAGGTGAGCAATAGGTGATGTAGTCAGTATATATAGGATAATATCAGAGGCATGCTGCTGTATAGGGGAGGTGAGCAATAGGTGATGTAGTCAGTATATATAAGATAATATCAGAGGCATGCTGCTGTATAGGGGAGGTGAGCAATAGGTGATGTAGTCAGTATATATAAGATAATATCAGAGGCATGCTGCTGTATAGAGAAGGTGAGCAATAGGTGATGTAGTCAGTATATATAGGATAATATCAGAGGCATGCTGCTGTATAGGGAAGGTGAGCAATAGGTGATGTAGTCAGTATATATAGGATAATATCAGAGGCATGCTGCTGTATAGGGGAGGTGAGCAATAGGTGATGTAGTCAGTATATATATAGGATAATATCAGAGGCATGCTGCTGTATAGGGAAGGTGAGCAATAGGTGATGTAGTCAGTATATATAGGATAATATCAGAGGCATGCTGCTGTATAGGGGAGGTGAGCAATAGGTGATGTAGTCAGTATATATAGGATAATATCAGAGGCATGCTGCTGTATAGGGAAGGTGAGCAATAGGTGATGTAGTCAGTATATATAAGATAATATCAGAGGCATGCTGCTGTATAGGGGAGGTGAGCAATAGGTGATGTAGTCAGTATATATAAGATAATATCAGATGCATGCTGCTGTATAGAGAAGGTGAGTAATAGGTGATGTAGTCAGTATATATATAGGATAATATCAGGGGCATGCTGCTGTATAGGGGAGGTGAGCAATAGGTGATGTAGTCAGTATATATATAGGATAATATCAGAGGCATTCTGCTGTATAGGGAAGGTGAGCAATAGGTGATGTAGTCAGTATATATATATATAAGATAATATCAGAGGCATGCTGCTGTATAGGGAAGGTGAGCAATAGGTGATGTAGTCAGTATATATATATATAAGATAATATCAGAGGCATGCTGCTGTATAGGGAAGGTGAGCAATAGGTGATGTAGTCAGTATATATAGGATAATATCAGAGGCATGCTGCTGTATAGGGGAGGTGAGCAATAGGTGATGTAGTCAGTATATATAGGATAATATCAGAGGCATGCTGCTGTATAGGGAAGGTGAGCAATAGGTGATGTAGTCAGTATATATATAGGATAATATCAGAGGCATGCTGCTGTATAGGGGAGGTGAGCAATAGGTGATGTAGTCAGTATATATATAGGATAATATCAGAGGCATGCTGCTGTATAGGGGAGGTGAGCAATAGGTGATGTAGTCAGTATATATATAGGATAATATCAGAGGCATGCTGCTGTATAGGGGAGGTGAGCAATAGGTGATGTAGTCAGTATATATATAGGATAATATCAGAGGCATGCTGCTGTATAGCGGAGGTGAGCAATAGGTGATGTAGTCAGTATATATAGGATAATATCAGAGGCATGCTGCTGTATAGGGGAGGTGAGCAATAGGTGATGTAGTCAGTATATATAGGATAATATCAGAGGCATGCTGCTGTATAGGGGAGGTGAGCAATAGGTGATGTAGTCAGTATATATAGGATAATATCAGAGGCATGCTGCTGTATAGGGGAGGTGAGCAATAGGTGATGTAGTCAGTATATATAGGATAATATCAGAGGCATGCTGCTGTATAGGGGAGGTGAGCAATAGGTGATGTAGTCAGTATATATATAGGATAATATCAGAGGCATGCTGCTGTATAGGGGAGGTGATCAATAGGTGATGTAGTCAGTATATATAGGATAATATCAGAGGCATGCTGCTGTATAGGGGAGGTGAGCAATAGGTGATGTAGTCAGTATATATAGGATAATATCAGAGGCATGCTGCTGTATAGGGGAGGTGAGCAATAGGTGATGTAGTCAGTATATATATAGGATAATATCAGAGGCATGCTGCTGTATAGGGGAGGTGAGCAATAGGCGATGTAGTCAGTATATATATAGGATAATATCAGAGGCATGCTGCTGTATAGGGGAGGTGAGCAATAGGTGATGTAGTCAGTATATATAGGATAATATCAGAGGCATGCTGCTGTATAGGGAAGGTGAGCAATAGGTGATGTAGTCAGTATATATAAGATAATATCAGAGGCATGCTGCTGTATAGGGAAGGTGAGCAATAGGCGATGTAGTCAGTATATATAGGATAATATCAGAGGCATGCTGCTGTACAGGGAAGGTGAGCAATAGGTGATGTAGTCAGTATATAATATATAGGATAATATCAGAGGCATGCTGCTGTATAGGGGAGGTGAGCAATAGGTGATGTAGTCAATATATATATAGGATAATATCAGAGGCATGCTGCTGTATAGGGGAGGTGAGCAATAGGTGATGTAGTCAGTATATATATAGGATAATATCAGATACATGCTGCTGTATAGGGGAGGTGAGTAATAGGTGATGTAGTCAGTATATATATATAGGATAATATCAGAGGCATGCTGCTGTATAGGGGAGGTGAGTAATAGGTGATGTAGTCAGTATATATATATAGGATAATATCAGAGGCATGCTGCTGTATAGGGGAGGTGAGCAATAGGTGATGTAGTCAGTATATATAGGATAATATCAGAGGCATGCTGCTGTATAGGGGAGGTGAGCAATAGGTGATGTAGTCAGTATATATAGGATAATATCAGAGGCATGCTGCTGTATAGGGAAGGTGAGCAATAGGTGATGTAGTCAGTATATATATATAGGAAAATATCAGATACATGCTGCTGTATAGGGAAGGTGAGCAATAGGTGATGTAGTCAGTATATATAGGATAATATCAGAGGCATGCTGCTGTATAGGGGAGGTGAGTAATAGGTGATGTAGTCAGTATATATATATATATATATATATATATAGGATAATATCAGAGGCATGCTGCTGTATAGGGGAGGTGAGCAATAGGTGATGTAGTCAGTATATATAGGATAATATCAGAGGCATGCTGCTGTATAGGGGAGGTGAGCAATAGGTGATGTAGTCAGTATATATATAGGATAATATCAGAGGCATGCTGCTGTATAGGGGAGGTGAGCAATAGGTGATGTAGTCAGTATATATATAGGATAATATCAGAGGCATGCTGCTGTATAGGGGAGGTGAGCAATAGGTGATGTAGTCAGTATATATAGGATAATATCAGAGGCATGCTACTGTATAGGGGAGGTGAGCAATAGGTGATGTAGTCAGTATATATAGGATAATATCAGAGGCATGCTACTGTATAGGGGAGGTGAGCAATAGGTGATGTAGTCAGTATATATAGGATAATATCAGAGGCATGCTGCTGTATAGGGAAGGTGAGCAATAGGTGATGTAGTCAGTATATATAGGATAATATCAGAGGCATGCTGCTGTATAGGGGAGGTGAGCAATAGGTGATGTAGTCAGTATATATATAGGATAATATCAGAGGCATGCTGCTGTATAGGGAAGGTGAGCAATAGGTGATGTAGTCAGTATATATATAGGATAATATCAGAGGCATGCTGCTGTATAGGGGAGGTGAGCAATAGGTGATGTAGTCAGTATATATAAGATAATATCAGAGGCATGCTACTGTATAGGGGAGGTGAGCAATAGGTGATGTAGTCAGTATATATAGGATAATATCAGAGGCATGCTGCTGTATAGGGGAGGTGAGCAATAGGTGATGTAGTCAGTATATATAGGATAATATCAGAGGCATGCTGCTGTATAGGGGAGGTGAGCAATAGGTGATGTAGTCAGTATATATATAGGATAATATCAGAGGCATGCTGCTGTATAGGGGAGGTGATCAATAGGTGATGTAGTCAGTATATATAGGATAATATCAGAGGCATGCTGCTGTATAGGGGAGGTGAGCAATAGGTGATGTAGTCAGTATATATAGGATAATATCAGAGGCATGCTGCTGTATAGGGGAGGTGAGCAATAGGTGATGTAGTCAGTATATATATAGGATAATATCAGAGGCATGCTGCTGTATAGGGGAGGTGAGCAATAGGCGATGTAGTCAGTATATATATAGGATAATATCAGAGGCATGCTGCTGTATAGGGAAGGTGAGCAATAGGCGATGTAGTCAGTATATATAGGATAATATCAGAGGCATGCTGCTGTACAGGGAAGGTGAGCAATAGGTGATGTAGTCAGTATATATAGGATAATATCAGAGGCATGCTGCTGTATAGGGGAGGTGAGCAATAGGTGATGTAGTCAGTATATATATAGGATAATATCAGAGGCATGCTGCTGTACAGGGGAGGTGAGCAATAGGTGATGTAGTCAGTATATATATAGGATAATATCAGAGGCATGCTGCTGTATAGGGGAGGTGAGCAATAGGTGATGTAGTCAATATATATATAGGATAATATCAGAGGCATGCTGCTGTATAGGGGAGGTGAGCAATAGGTGATGTAGTCAGTATATATAGGATAATATCAGATACATGCTGCTGTATAGGGGAGGTGAGTAATAGGTGATGTAGTCAGTATATATATATAGGATAATATCAGAGGCATGCTGCTGTATAGGGGAGGTGAGTAATAGGTGATGTAGTCAGTATATATATATAGGATAATATCAGAGGCATGCTGCTGTATAGGGGAGGTGAGCAATAGGTGATGTAGTCAGTATATATAGGATAATATCAGAGGCATGCTGCTGTATAGGGGAGGTGAGCAATAGGTGATGTAGTCAGTATATATAGGATAATATCAGAGGCATGCTGCTGTATAGGGAAGGTGAGCAATAGGTGATGTAGTCAGTATATATATATAGGAAAATATCAGATACATGCTGCTGTATAGGGAAGGTGAGCAATAGGTGATGTAGTCAGTATATATAGGATAATATCAGAGGCATGCTGCTGTATAGGGGAGGTGAGTAATAGGTGATGTAGTCAGTATATATATATATATATATATATATAGGATAATATCAGAGGCATGCTGCTGTATAGGGGAGGTGAGCAATAGGTGATGTAGTCAGTATATATAGGATAATATCAGAGGCATGCTGCTGTATAGGGGAGGTGAGCAATAGGTGATGTAGTCAGTATATATATAGGATAATATCAGAGGCATGCTGCTGTATAGGGGAGGTGAGCAATAGGTGATGTAGTCAGTATATATATAGGATAATATCAGAGGCATGCTGCTGTATAGGGGAGGTGAGCAATAGGTGATGTAGTCAGTATATATAGGATAATATCAGAGGCATGCTACTGTATAGGGGAGGTGAGCAATAGGTGATGTAGTCAGTATATATAGGATAATATCAGAGGCATGCTACTGTATAGGGGAGGTGAGCAATAGGTGATGTAGTCAGTATATATAGGATAATATCAGAGGCATGCTGCTGTATAGGGAAGGTGAGCAATAGGTGATGTAGTCAGTATATATAGGATAATATCAGAGGCATGCTGCTGTATAGGGGAGGTGAGCAATAGGTGATGTAGTCAGTATATATATAGGATAATATCAGAGGCATGCTGCTGTATAGGGAAGGTGAGCAATAGGTGATGTAGTCAGTATATATATAGGATAATATCAGAGGCATGCTGCTGTATAGGGGAGGTGAGCAATAGGTGATGTAGTCAGTATATATAAGATAATATCAGACGCATGCTGCTGTATAGGGGAGGTGAGCAATAGGTGATGTAGTCAGTATATATAGGATAATATCAGAGGCATGCTGCTGTATAGGGGAGGTGATCAATAGGTGATGTAGTCAGTATATATAGGATAATATCAGAGGCATGCTGCTGTATAGGGGAGGTGAGCAATAGGTGATGTAGTCAGTATATATAGGATAATATCAGAGGCATGCTGCTGTATAGGGGAGGTGAGCAATAGGTGATGTAGTCAGTATATATATAGGATAATATCAGAGGCATGCTGCTGTATAGGGGAGGTGAGCAATAGGCGATGTAGTCAGTATATATATAGGATAATATCAGAGGCATGCTGCTGTATAGGGAAGGTGAGCAATAGGCGATGTAGTCAGTATATATAGGATAATATCAGAGGCATGCTGCTGTACAGGGAAGGTGAGCAATAGGCGATGTAGTCAGTATATATAGGATAATATCAGAGGCATGCTGCTGTATAGGGGAGGTGAGCAATAGGTGATGTAGTCAGTATATATATAGGATAATATCAGAGGCATGCTGCTGTACAGGGGAGGTGAGCAATAGGTGATGTAGTCAGTATATATATAGGATAATATCAGAGGCATGCTGCTGTATAGGGGAGGTGAGCAATAGGTGATGTAGTCAGTATATATATAGGATAATATCAGAGGCATGCTGCTGTATAGGGGAGGTGAGCAATAGGTGATGTAGTCAATATATATATAGGATAATATCAGAGGCATGCTGCTGTATAGGGGAGGTGAGCAATAGGTGATGTAGTCAGTATATATATAGGATAATATCAGATACATGCTGCTGTATAGGGGAGGTGAGTAATAGGTGATGTAGTCAGTATATATATATAGGATAATATCAGAGGCATGCTGCTGTATAGGGGAGGTGAGTAATAGGTGATGTAGTCAGTATATATATATAGGATAATATCAGAGGCATGCTGCTGTATAGGGGAGGTGAGCAATAGGTGATGTAGTCAGTATATATAGGATAATATCAGAGGCATGCTGCTGTATAGGGGAGGTGAGCAATAGGTGATGTAGTCAGTATATATAGGATAATATCAGAGGCATGCTGCTGTATAGGGAAGGTGAGCAATAGGTGATGTAGTCAGTATATATATATAGGAAAATATCAGATACATGCTGCTGTATAGGGAAGGTGAGCAATAGGTGATGTAGTCAGTATATATAGGATAATATCAGAGGCATGCTGCTGTATAGGGGAGGTGAGTAATAGGTGATGTAGTCAGTATATATATATATATATATATATATATATAGGATAATATCAGAGGCATGCTGCTGTATAGGGGAGGTGAGCAATAGGTGATGTAGTCAGTATATATAGGATAATATCAGAGGCATGCTGCTGTATAGGGGAGGTGAGCAATAGGTGATGTAGTCAGTATATATATAGGATAATATCAGAGGCATGCTGCTGTATAGGGGAGGTGAGCAATAGGTGATGTAGTCAGTATATATATAGGATAATATCAGAGGCATGCTGCTGTATAGGGGAGGTGAGCAATAGGTGATGTAGTCAGTATATATAGGATAATATCAGAGGCATGCTACTGTATAGGGGAGGTGAGCAATAGGTGATGTAGTCAGTATATATAGGATAATATCAGAGGCATGCTACTGTATAGGGGAGGTGAGCAATAGGTGATGTAGTCAGTATATATAGGATAATATCAGAGGCATGCTGCTGTATAGGGAAGGTGAGCAATAGGTGATGTAGTCAGTATATATAGGATAATATCAGAGGCATGCTGCTGTATAGGGGAGGTGAGCAATAGGTGATGTAGTCAGTATATATATAGGATAATATCAGAGGCATGCTGCTGTATAGGGAAGGTGAGCAATAGGTGATGTAGTCAGTATATATATAGGATAATATCAGAGGCATGCTGCTGTATAGGGGAGGTGAGCAATAGGTGATGTAGTCAGTATATATAAGATAATATCAGAGGCATGCTGCTGTATAGGGGAGGTGAGCAATAGGTGATGTAGTCAGTATATATAGGATAATATCAGAGGCATGCTGCTGTATAGGGGAGGTGAGCAATAGGTGATGTAGTCAGTATATATAAGATAAGATCTGTATTGGTTTACTGCTTTACAATACTTTAACACCTGATTAGCTTACTTAACTTAAGTTACAAATAAATAAAGACACGGACACCAGAGCTTGGCTAAAAAAGGTCACAGCTTTTTATTTATAAATTAAATTCAATCAACCTAACCAGGGTGGCCAAGAGACGCTGCAACTCAGTTCTAGCTTTCACCTTGCTCAATCCTCGGAGGACGACTAAACGACCCCCCTTCAAGACGTACTAACGATGCAAGAGTCTCACTTCCCTCCTGGGCCAATCCGAGGTGCTTTCGCACTAAAACAGCACCCGGGTCCCCCCGCAAAGAGAAGGACAAATTCGCCAGGGGCAATGAGGGACAGTGCCCCCACAAAGTTGTCTTACGCCACCTAAAGCCACTGAGTTGCAGCGAACTCCCGCCATGCTGTGCCTCACCTAAATTGGAAAAAAGCAGATTAGTGAACACAACTTAAATGTGGGTGGGATGGTGGGTTCCGAAATTCCACTGCAAAAGAGGCTGAGCTGCCCTCTAACCCTTCCTTATATATCCTCCATTTAACTCCTCCTATCCCTCTGCCTATAGGATGATCTGGCCACCTGACACAAACCCTTCACTCAGCCAACAGGCTGTCATATACAAAAACACCTTGCAGAAACCATCAATCTTATCTATCCTCAATCCTATACAGATTTCGTCTACCATAAGATCTGTATTGGTTTACTGCTTTACAATACTTTAACACCTGATTAGCTTACTTAACTTAAGTTACAAATAAATAAAGACACGGACACCAGAGCTTGGCTAAAAAAGGTCACAGCTTTTTATTTATAAATTAAATTCAATCAACCTAACCAGGGTGGCCAAGAGACGCTGCAACTCAGTTCTAGCTTTCACCTTGCTCAATACTCGGAGGACGACTAAACGACCCCCCTTCAAGACGTACTAACGATGCAAGAGTCTCACTTCCCTCCTGGGCCAATCCGAGGTGCTTTCGCACTAAAACAGCACCCGGGTCCCCCCGCAAAGAGAAGGACAAATTCGCCAGGGGCAATGAGGGACAGTGCCCCCACAAAGTTGTCTTACGCCACCTAAAGCCACTGAGTTGCAGCGAACTCCCGCCAAAGCCAGGCCCTAAGGAAAGACTGGCCCGCCACCCAAAAACTACACCAAAAATGAGAATAAATCCTTCACAAACAAACTGGTCCCCACAGCATTCAAATGCACACCATCATGACGAAGGAACTTCCCAATATCACCAACCAAAAAGCCATGACTCACCAAAATTCCTCCAATTTTTTCCACATGCTTGGCAATTGCAACATTCGCTTTCTTACGTGCTCTCTCCAAAGCACCATACTTGCGCACTCCCCTCCATGTCAAACGAGGCATCATTTCAGACCATACAATCCGAATATTGGGCCACTGCAAACGTATCTCGTCCATCACTTCACGAATCCTGACAATCAGCTCCACACCTTTCAACTGGCCCACATCATTGCCACCAACATGTAAAACCAATATATTCGGAACTCCCCACTTAGCCACTGATGAAACTATCAGTGCCAACACAGATGCCACACGCAAGCCCCTTACACCAATCCAACGCACTCTAAACCTGCGAGGCCACAAAACCTGTTTTTGGGACAACACATATTTTTCCGCCCAAAAAATATATGAGTGACCAAGAAGCCACACCTGCCCCTCTTCTTCCGTCAATGCTGTGGAAAAAGAGAGAACCTAACCGTGAGAACCGCACCAAACCCAATTCCAAACGGACACAACTTTAGTAACACATAGCAACTGACTAGCAGGGATGCAGAACTGGGGAAAACAGGAACCCGAGTGAAGAAGAAAAACCAAAAAACCTGCCCGTGAACCAAATGGGTCAAATCATGGCTAACGGGAGGAAAAATAAAAAATCCCTTCACACCCCCAATTGCTCAACGCTAACCGTTGACCAATTGGCGGGTAAGCAACGTTTTCGGGTTAACGCAGGGTGCGCCCCTATACCTTATCGCATCACACGTACTTTTTATATGCAGCTGACTTCCAGCGCCCCACCTTCTGAATGTCCTGCACAGACGCCCCTGAGAGGGCCGCACAAGTAGCAGCGCCAATACGAAAAGAATGCGTGCCATACTCTGACGGATTCAAACCCAATTCTAACAAACATTTCTTAAAAACCGCTGCAAATTGAAACTTGGTCAGAGGAGTGCCATCCGCATGAATTAGCCACTGCGCACCCCCACTAGGACGTAACCCCATAAACCTGGCAGCTAACTGAACTGGACAGATGTCTAAATCCCTATTCTTATGCAGAGTAACCCATTTCCCCCTGCCTGTTTGATCTGTTTTGGAGAAACGCAGCTTGCAAAGTATCGCTGAGTCACGAAAAACAATGTCTTTTAACAAAAGACCAGAAACTGTGGAAGTTTTATTGGTAGACACTACCTCGCTAACCCGAAACGCCCCAAAAAATGCTACCGCAAAAGCAAGCCTAAAAAGAAAAGTTTCATACAAATCAACCGCTATCCTTCCCATTGAAGTCAACAAGCCGGACAAAAGCTGCAAATCGACTGGCCGGCGAGAGTCTGAACGAGCTGGCGACCCCTTAGCCCAACCCCTCAAAGCCTTCACTAACACGAAAGCCTTGGTGGGGTCATGCAAACCTTTTAATTTGCAGAAAAAGGAGATACCAGCAAGCGCGGAACCTATAAACGCTCTAGATCTGCCCTGCTGATAACGAAACCAAACAAAAGATGAAATCAACTGTTCCGGAGACTTACCCTCCACGTCTGGGAGAGCACAATGCGTGCACCAATCCCGCCAAGCGGCTGAGTAAGCCCGGAAAGTCGATGGAGCAAGCGACTTTAACGCCAAACCTTCTAAGCCGGCCTGATAATCTGCCACACAAACGAGGGGCAGACCAAACCAACGTTAGAAGCCGACGGCACCAGCGCCCGGAAGCGATCAAATTGAAATCGGGACAGCGCGTCTGCAATGTCATTACACACCCCTGGCACATGCTTTGCCCTGAATCTAATATTAAACTCCAAGCAGCGCAAAACTAAATGTCTGAGCAAACGTAAAACAAAATGCGAAGACGAACGCTGATTGTTGATGGCATGAACCACACCCAAATTGTCGCACCAAAATACTACATGACAATTGCTCAGTCGCACGGACCAAAGTTCAACTGATACGACAATTGGAAAAAGTTCCAGCAGCAACAAGTTATCCGTCAAACCCTCTTCACGCCAAGCTATCGGCCATGGAGCCGCGCACCATTCCCCATTGAAAAAGGCCCCAAAACCAGATGATCCGGCCGCATCCGTAAAAAGTTGCAACGAACTGTTCGCTAATGGAGGCGAAGGCCAGATGCGTTCACCATTAAAGTGTATCAAAAATCTATTCCACATGCGAAGATCCTCCTTTATCTCCGCGGACAGGCGAATGTAGTGATGCGGCCGAACCACGCCAGCTGTTGCCCTCTCCAATATTCTACAAAAGACCCTACCCACAGGAATAATACGGCAAGCAAAATTTAAAGAGCCGAGGAGAGACTGAACTCTACGTAACCTTACTGAATCCTCTGCTAAGCAGACCTCAATAAGACCACGCAGCTTCTCAACCTTATCCATGGGAAGTCTACAACAGCCCTCTATCGTATCTATCTCAATTCCCAAATAAGATAAACAAACAGACGGACCCTCTGTCTTCTCGTTCGCAACGGGAACACCTAAAACTCTAAATAAGGACTGCGCAGAAAAAAGGAGGTCAGCACAAACGTCACTTCTTCCTGGACCCATAAAGAGAAAATCATCTAAATAGTGTGCTATGCCCGTTTGTCCGGTCCCGGCATGGAGACACCACTGAAGAAAGGAGCTGAATTTCTCAAAATAGGCACAGGAAACCGCGCAGCCCATAGGTAAACACTTATCTACAAAATAGCCCGAATCTAACCTAAAACCCAGAAATCTCATGGCCTCAGGATGCATTGGTAATAAACGAAAAGCTGATTCTATATCTAATTTAGCCAACAAAGCGCCATGTCCAAAACTACGAACTAAATTCAAGGTATCGTCAAATGATTGGTAAACGACCCTACGACAATTCTCTGGTATGGCATCATTAACAGAACCTCCCTGCGGGTATGAAAGATGCTGAATCAACCGAAACTTGCCCGGTACTTTTTTAGGAACTACGCCAACCGGAGAAATACAGAGATTATGCAAGGGAGGACAAGGAAAAGGACCCTCCATCCTCCCCAGCAAAACCTCCGCACACACCTTAACCCTCAATTCCCCTGGAAAATCCCTGGCAGAGCGCAAATTCTGGGATGCCCTAACAATCAACTGCCTGTCAATGGGTAAACGAAAACCTACTGAAAAACCTTTGTAAAGAAAAAGTGCATCCTCTCTACATGGGTATAAATGTAACCATCTAATAAGAGAATCTAAACGGACTGGAGAACAAGCCTTAACTAGCACTCTTGGGGCCCTCAGCACGGTCCTGGGAAATACCTCCTGCCCCACGTCGACAGTCCTTGGCCGGATGCTCACCTCCGCAGAGACGACAGGAGTGGCGAAAACGACACCCCGACCCCCTAGTACATTTGGAGTCGTTGTAGGCAAAGCATTTTCCTCTCCCCACTCCTGCCGACCCCTGTCTGTTGGCAGCATAGCTTTTCCGAGGAGGCGCACCGTCCAACGGAGGCCGACGCTGTTGAGAGACCTCTAACCAGACTTCAACATCCTTAACCCCGAAAGGAATAACTAAAGAACCGTCATGTTTTTTCCTAAATTGTGAATCATATTCACGCCATGCCAAGTTACGAGACCTGACGAACATGTCGAGCACTAAAAATAGATACCTGAGAATGTTAACGTGCTCCTGCGCCCTGGTCTCCAAATAACATGTCGCAAATATGAGCATGCCTTTCAACCACGTATTAAAGTTGCAAAAAGCATCTTCTCCTATGCCTCCCGATTTTTTAGCCTGCACCAAGCCCTTCCTCATGTCATCAGTGAGTGAAAACAGGTCTACAAATTTCCCTTTGCGAATTTTGCCTTTTACACTTTTTCGCAAGCCTCGTAGCACCGCAGTATTCGCGCAATGCACTGTATCTGCCCCTGCTTCCTGCTCTTTTGCCCCTGACTCATCAGATCTCCTAGACTCGCCGCCTGACTTTTTCGCCAGCCGCCGCACAACCAGTCTAGCAATTTTACGGGGGCGAGCGGGGGAACCAGAAGAGTGGGATGAAGAAGAAGAAGAGTCAGAAGAAGACAAAGGAGTTTCATACTCACCAGAACCAGATGGAAGCGGACCCGCTTCAGCAGACTTCTCCCTTGACGGCGCCACAGCTTCAGATACCGGTGCCGAATCTTCCTGTCCCGAAGCAGGCAATGAAAGAACTGCGGACGCCTCACCACTTGGACCATCAGATACTTCAAGGCCTGGAACTAAGGAAGACGTGTGAGCCACCGCAGAAACGGACCCGGAAACCTCCGGGGTGGGAAGGGACAGGGTGACCGGCTTAGGAGGCGGAATGGCTGGCGCCCGCGGAGGAGGCGACAAACTGGGCGGGGGAAAAACAGAGGAAGTTTGGCCGGAGTGTGAGCTGAACGAGGAAACTGGGGGCAAAGGCAGAGCCGCACCCGCTGCAGGTGGGTAAACTTGCCAAGCTGGCAGGTACGGGTACTGAAACTGCGCATGCTGAAAAGCAGGAGGATATGCCGAAGGAGGGGTCGCGAAATGGGGAGAATAAAAGTGGGCAGGAGGAACAGCAACAGAAGATGACAAAATCGGAGGAGCTACGCCTGAGCTCCAAGAAGTCTGACCCCAAGAAGGGCCAGCCACAGAAAGAGGAGGTGGCACATTAAAGGATGGTGCCTGGTTGCCAGCTGGGGTGTACCATGGGGGTTGAATCGAAACCGGCACCATGTGCCCAAATGATACTCCAGCGAATGGAGTTGCGGGCAAAGTTGGGGAGCTTAACCGCTGCACTGAACCCCCCGAAAAATGTGAAAAGGTGCCGGGGAAATAGGGAGACCCCGCACCTAAAATGGCCGCCTGAGGCAAGATGGCCGCCGGGCCCGCCGCATGGGCCAGGCCGGCTGGGCCACTGGTAAGCAGAGCGGCGGAGGTCACAGCCGCGGTGTATATACCCCCACCGGACCCCGCATAAGGCCAGGACGGGGCTGAGGTCAGGTGACCCTTGCTGACTGCATGGGGCAGACCAGCTGAGAACGCCGCGTGCACTTCCGCGACGCTGCCGAGAGCCCCCGCAGAAGCCGCGGACAAAGCCGGTATGGTAGGGGACCCCAGCGGCGCCAGAGGAGACGTGCTGCCGACCGGAGTGAGGGTGCATGGAAGGGGACGTCCGTGCGCGTCATGCGCCGGAGAAGCAGGGGCCGTGATGCTGCAAGGAGAGCTGGCGCCGGGGCGTGGTGGGGATGCAGCCGGGCCAGATACTGACGCGCCTGGGCAAATCGTGCAGGAAGATGAGGGAGCGGGCCCAGCAGCCGCTGGGGAGCCGATGGTAAGCGGGGCAGAGCCGCTCGGGGAAGACATAAATATCTGGGAAGGGGAGGATGGGGGAGATATTCGGGCTGGCACAGCGCGCAGGGGACAAGCAAATTCAGCAAGCCTGCGGGGAGGGGGGGCATCGCGACGAGGACGAGACATGGTGATAGAGACAGTTGGTGTAAATGGATAGGAATAAATATGCAAGTGATACTCAGCCTTTCCGAAATTCCACTGCAAAAGAGGCTGAGCTGCCCTCTAACCCTTCCTTATATATCCTCCATTTAACTCCTCCTATCCCTCTGCCTATAGGATGATCTGGCCACCTGACACAAACCCTTCACTCAGCCAACCAGGCTGTCATATACAAAAACACCTTGCAGAAACCATCAATCTTATCTATCCTCAATCCTATACAGATTTCGTCTACCAGTATATATAGGAATAATATCAGATGCATGCTGCTGTATAGGGGAGGTGAGCAATAGGTGATGTAGTCAGTATATATTAGGATAATATCAGAGGCATGCTTGCTGTATAGGGGAGGTGAGCAATAGGTGATGTAGTCAGCTAATATATATATATATATATAATACTAGTAAGGATAATATCAGAGGCATGCTGCTGTATAGGGGAGGTGAGCAATAGGTGATGTAGTCAGTATATATAGGATAATATCAGAGGCATGCTGCCTGTATAGGGGAGGTGAGCAATAGGTGATGTAGTCAGTATATATATTATATATGATATATAGTATAGGATAATATCAGAGGCATGCTGCTGTATAGGGGGAGAGGTGAGCAATAGCTGATGTAGTCAGTATATATATAGGATAATATCAGAGGCATGCTGCTGTATAGGGGAGGTGAGCAATAGGTGATGTAGTCAGTATATATAGGATAATATCAGAGGCATGCTGCTGTATAGGGGAGGGTGAGCAATAGGTGATGTAGTCAGTATATATAGGGATAATATCAGAGGCATGCTGCTGTATAGGGGAGGTGAGCAATAGGTGATGTAGTCAGTATATATATATATATATATATATATATAGGATAATATCAGAGGCATGCTGCTGTATAGGGGAGGTGAGCAATAGCTGATGTAGTCAGTATATATATAGGATAATATCAGAGGCATGCTGCTGTATAGGGGAGGTGAGCAATAGGGGATGTAGTCAGTATATATAGGATAATATCAGAGGCATGCTGCTGTATAGGGGAGGTGGAGCAATAGCTGATGTAGTCAGTATATATATAGGGATTAAATATCAGAGGCATGCTGCTGTATAGGGGAGGTGAGCAATAGGTGATGTAGTCAGTATATATATAGGATAATATCAGAGGCATGCTGCTGTATAGGGGAGGTGAGCAATAGGTGATGTAGTCAGTATATATAGGATAATATCAGAGGCATGCTGGCTGTATAGGGGAGGTGAGCAATAGGTGATGTAGTCAGTATATATAGGATAATATCAGAGGCATGCTGCTGTATAGGGAGGTGAGCAATAGGTGATGTAGTCAGTATATATAGGATAATATCAGAGGCATGCTGCTGTATAGGGGAGGTGAGCAATAGTGATGTAGTCAGTATATATATATATATATATACTATATATAGGATAATATCAGAGGCATGCTGCTGTATAGGGCGAGGTGAGCAATAGGCTGATGATAGTCAGTATATATATAAGGATAATATCAGAGGCATGCTGCTGTATAGGGGAGGTGAGCAATAGGTGTTGTAGTCAGTATATATAGGATAATATCAGAGGCATGCTCGCTGTATAGGGGGAGGTGAGCAATAGGGTGATGTAGTCAGTATATATAGGATAATATCAGAGGCATGCTGCTGTATAGGGGAGTGTGAGCAATAGGTGATGTAGTCAGTATATATATATATACTATATACTATATATAGGATAATATCAGAGGCATGCTGCTGTATAGGGGAGGTGAGCAATAGCTGATGTAGTCAGTATATATATAGGGATAATATCAGAGGCATGCTGCTGCTATAGGGGGAGGTGAGCAATAGGGGATGTAGTCAGTATATACTAGGATAATATCAGAGCATGCTGCTGTATAGGGGAGAGTGAGCAATAGCTGATGTAGTCAGTATATATATAGGATAATATCAGAGGCATGCTGCTGTATAGGGGAGGTGAGCAATAGGTGATGTAGTCGTATATATATAGGATAATATCAGAGGCATGCTGCTGTATAGGGGAGGTGAGCAATAGGTGATGTAGTCAGTATATATAGGATAATATCAGAGGCATGCTGCTGTATAGGGGGAGGTGAGCAATAGGTGATGTAGTCAGTATATATAGGATAATATCAGAGGCATGCTGCTGTATAGGGGGAGGTGAGCAATAGGTGATGTAGTCAGTATATATATAGGATAATATCAGAGGCATGCTGCTGTATAGGGGAGGTGAGCAATAGGTGATGGTAGTCAGTATATATATACGGATAATATCAGAGGCATGCTGCTGTATAGGGGAGGTGAGCCAATAGGTGATGTAGTCCAGTATAGTATAGGATAATATCAGAGGCATGCTGCTGTATAGGGGAGGTGAGAGCACATAGGTGATGTAGTCAGTATATATAGGATAATATCAGAGGCATGCTGCTGTATAGGGGAGGTGAGCAATAGGTGATGTAGTCAGTATAGTATAGGATAATATCAGAGGCATGCTGCTGTATAGGGGAGGTGAGCAGATAGGTGCATGTAGTCAGTATATATAGGATAATATCAGAGGCATGCTGCTGTATAGGGGAGGTGAGCAATAGGTGATGTAGGTCAGTATATATAGGATAATATCAGAGGCATGCTGCTGTATAGGGGAGGTGAGCAATAGGTGATGTAGTCAGTATATATATATATATATATATATAGGATAATATCAGAGGCATGCTGCTGTTATAGGGGAGGTGAGCAATAGCTGATGTAGTCAGTTATATATATAGGATAATATCAGAGGCATGCTGCTGTATAGGGGAGGTGAGCAATAGGTGATGTAGTCAGTATATATAGGATAATATCAGAGGCATGCTGCTGTATAGGGGAGGTGAGCAATAGGTGATGTAGTCAGTATATATAGGATAATATCAGAGCATGCTGCTGTATAGGGGAGGTGAGCAATAGGTGATGTAGTCAGTATATATATATATATATATATATATATATAGGATAATATCAGAGGCATGCTGCTGTATAGGGGAGGTGAGCAATAGCTGATGTAGTCAGTATATATATAGGATAATATCAGAGGCATGCTGCTGTATAGGGGAGGTGAGCAATAGGGGATGTAGTCAGTATATATAGGATAATAGCAGAGGGCATGCTGCTGTATAGGGGAGGTGAGCAATAGCTGATGTAGTCAGTATATATATATAGGATAATATCAGAGGCATGCTGCTGTATAGGGGAGGTGAGCAATAGGTGATGTAGTCAGTATATATATAGGATAATATCAGAGGCATGCTGCTGTATAGGGGAGGTGAGCAATAGGTGATGTAGTCAGTATATATAGGATAATATCAGAGGCATGCTGCTGTATAGGGGAGGTGAGCAATAGGTGATGTAGTCAGTATATATAGGGATAATATCAGAGGCATGCTGCTGTATAGGGGAGGTGAGCAATAGGTGATTGTAAGTCAGTATACTATAGGATAATATCAGAGGCATGCTGCTGTATAGGGGAGGTGAGCAATAGGTGATGTAGTCAGTATATATACTATATATATATATATATACTATATATAAGGGATAATTATCAGAGGCATGCTGCTGTATAGGGGGAGGTGAGCAATAGCTGATGTAGTCAGTATATATATAGGATAATATCAGAGGCATGCTGCTGTATAGGGGAGGTGAGCAATAGGTGATGTAGTCAGTATATATAGGATAATATCAGAGGCATGCTGCTGTATAGGGGAGGTGAGCAATAGGTGATGTAGTCAGTATATATAGGATAATATCAGAGGCATGCTGCTGTATAGGGAGGTGAGCAATAGGTGATGTAGTCAGTATATATATATATAGGCATATATATATATATAGGATAATATCAGAGGCATGCTGCTGTATAGGGGAGGTGAGCAATAGCTGATGTAGTCAGTAGATATATAGGATAATATCAGAGGCATGCTGCTGTATAGGGGAGGTGAGCAATAGGGGATGTAGTCAGTATATATAGGATAATATCAGAGGCATGCTGCTGTATAGGGGAGGTGAGCAATAGCTGATGTAGTCAGTATATATATAGGATAATATCAGAGGCATGCTGCTGTATAGGGGAGGTGAGCAATAGGTGATGTAGTCAGTAGTATATATAAGGATAATATCAGAGGCATGCTGCTGTATAGGGGAGGAGTGAGCAATAGGTGATGTAGTCAGTATATATAGGATAATATCAGAGGCATGCTGCTGTATAGGGGAGGTGAGCAATAGGTGATGTAGTCAGTATATATAGGATAATATCAGAGGCATGCTGCTGTATAGGGGAGGTGAGCAATAGGTGACTGTAGTCAGTATATATATAGGATAATATCAGAGCATGCTGCTGTATAGGGGAGGTGAGCAATAGGTGAATGTAGTCAGTATAGATATATAGGATAATATCAGAGGCATGCTGCTGTATAGGGGAGGTGAGCAATAGGTGATGTAGTCAGTATATATAGGATAATATCAGAGGCATGCTGCTGTATAGGGGAGGTGAGCAATAGGTGATGTAGTCAGTATATATAGGATAATATCAGAGGCATGCTGCTGTATAGGGGAGGTGAGCAATAGGTGATGTAGTCAGTATATATAGGATAATATCAGAGGCATGCTGCTGTATAGGGGAGGTGAGCAATAGGTGATGTAGTCAGTATATATAGGATAATATCAGAGGCATGCTGCTGTATAGGGGAGGTGAGCAATAGGTGATGTAGTCAGTTATATATAGGATAATATCAGAGGCATGCTGCTGTATAGGGGAGGTGAGCAATAGGTGATGTAGTCAGTATATATAGGGATAATATCAGAGGCATGCTGCTGTATAGGGAAGGTGAGGCAATAGGTGATGTAGTCAGTATATATAACGATAATATCAGAGGCATGCTGCTGTATAGGGGAGGTGAGCAATAGGTGATGTAGTCAGTATATATAGGATAATATCAGAGGCATGCTGCTGTATAGGGGAGGTGAGCAATAGGTGACTGTAGTCAGTATTATATATATAGGATAATATCAGAGGCATGCTGCTGTATAGGGGAGGTGAGCAATAGGTGATGTAGTCAGTATATATAGGATAAGTATCAGAGGCATGCTGCTGTATAGGGGAGGTGAGCAATAGTTGATGTAGTCAGTATATATAGGATAATATCAGAGGCATGCTGCTGTATAGGGGAGGTGAGCAATAGGTGATGTAGTCAGTATATATATAGGATAATATCAGAGGCATGCTGCTGTATAGGGGAGGTGAGCAATAGGTGATGTAGTCAGTATATATAGGATAATATCAGAGGCATGCTGCTGTATAGGGAAGGTGAGCAATAGGTGATGTAGTCAGTATATATAAGATAATATCAGAGGCATGCTGCTGTATAGGGGAGGTGAGCATAGGTGATGTAGTCAGTATAGATAGGATAATATCAGAGGCATGCTGCTGTATAGGGGAGGTGAGCAATAGGTGATGTAGTCAGTATATATATATAGGATAATATCAGAGGCATGCTGCTGTATAGGGGAGGTGAGCAATAGGTGATGTAGTCAGTATATATAGGATAATATCAGAGGCATGCTGCTGTATAGGGGAGGTGAGCAATAGGTGATGTAGTCAGTATATATAGGATAATATCAGATACATGCTGCTGTATAGGGGAGGTGAGCAATAGGTGATGTAGTCAGTATATATAGGATAATATCAGAGGCATGCTGCTGTATAGGGGAGGTGAGCAATAGGTGATGTAGTCAGTATATATAGGATAATATCAGAGGCATGCTGCTGTATAGGGAAGGTGAGCAATAGGTGATGTAGTCAGTATATATAAGATAATATCAGAGGCATGCTGCTGTATAGGGGAGGTGAGCAATAGGTGATGTAGTCAGTATATATAAGGATAATATCAGAGGCATGCTGCTGTATAGGGGAGGTGAGCAATAGGTGATGTAGTCAGTATATATAGGATAATATCAGAGGCATGCTGCTGTATAGGGGAGGTGAGCAATAGGTGATGTAGTCAGTATATATATAGGATAATATCAGATACATGCTGCTGTATAGGGAAGGTGAGCAATAGGTGATGTAGTCAGTATATATAGGATAATATCAGAGGCATGCTGCTGTATAGGGGAGGTGAGTAATAGGCGATGTAGTCAGTATATATAGGATAATATCAGAGGCATGCTGCTGTATAGGGGAGGTGAGTAATAGGCGATGTAGTCAGTATATATAGGATAATATCAGAGGCATGCTGCTGTATAGGGAAGGTGAGTAATAGGTGATGTAGTCAGTATATATAGGATAATATCAGATACATGCTGCTGTATAGGGGAGGTGAGCAATAGGTGATGTAGTCAGTATATATAGGATAATATCAGAGGCATGCTGCTGTATAGGGGAGGTGAGCAATAGGTGATGTAGTCAGTATATATAGGATAATATCAGATGCATGCTGCTGTATAGGGAAGGTGAGCAATAGGGGATGTAGTCAGTATATATAGGATAATATCAGATACATGCTGCTGTATAGGGGAGGTGAGCAATAGTTGATGTAGTCAGTATATATAGGATAATATCAGATGCATGCTGCTGTATAGGGGAGGTGAGCAATAGTTGATGTAGTCAGTAGTATATAGGATAATATCAGAGGCATGCTGCTGTATAGGGGAGGTGAGCAATAGGTGAATGTAGTCAGTATATATAGGATAATATCAGATACATGCTGCTGTATAGGGGAGGTGAGCAATAGGTGATGTAGTCAGTATATATAGGATAATATCAGAGGCATGCTGCTGTATAGGGGAGGTGAGCAATAGGTGATGTAGTCAGTATATATAGGATAATATCAGAGGCATGCTGCTGTATAGGGAAGGTGAGCAATAGGTGATGTAGTCAGTATATATAGGATAATATCAGAGGCATGCTGCTGTATAGGGGGAGGTGAGCAATAGGTGATGTAGTCAGTATATATATATAGGATAATATCAGATACATGCTGCTGTATAGGGAAGGTGAGCAATAGGTGATGTAGTCAGTATATATAGGATAATATCAGAGGCATGCTGCTGTATAGGGGGAGGTGAGTAATAGGCGATGTAGTCAGTATATATAGGATAATATCAGGAGGCATGCTGCTGTATAGGGGAGGTGAGTAATAGGCGATGTAGTCAGTATATATAGGATAATATCAGAGGCATGCTGCTGTATAGGGGAGGTGAGTTAATAGGCGATGTAGTCAGTATATATAGGATAATATCAGAGGGCATGCTGCTGTATAGGGAAGGTGAGTAATAGGTGATGTAGTCAGTATATATAGGATAATATCAGATACATGCTGCTGTATTAGGGGAGGTGAGCAATAGGTGATGTAGTCAGTATATACTAGGATAATATCAGAGGCATGCTGCTGTATAGGGGAGGTGAGCAATAGGTGATGTAGTCAGTATAGTAAGGTTAATATCAGATGCATGCTGCTGTATAGGGAAGGTGAGCAATAGGGGATGTAGTCAGTATATATAGGATAATATCAGATACATGCTGCTGTATAGGGGAGGTGAGCAATAGGTGATGTAGTCAGTATATATAGGATAATATCAGATGCATGCTGCTGTATAGGGAAGATGAGCAATAGGTGATGTAATCAGTATATATAGGATAATATCAGAGGCATGCTGCTGTATAGGGGAGGTGAGCAATAGGTGATGTAGTCAGTATATATAGGATAATATCAGAGGCATGCTGCTGCTGTATAGGGAAGGTGAGCAATAGGTGATGTAGTCAGTATATATAGGATAATATCAGAGGCATGCTGCTGTATAGGGAAGGTGAGCAGTAGGTAATGTAGTCAGTATATATATTAGGGGTGTGCATCGGCCACTTTTCGTGTTTTGTGTTTTGGTTTTGGATCTGGATCTTTCTTCGTGTTTTGGGTTCTGGGTTTTGGATCTGTTTTTTTTTTTAAAAAAAAGCATAAAAACAGCTAAAATCACAGAAATTGTAGTTTTTTCTGCTCCTATGCTATTATTAACCTCAATAACCTTAATTTCCACTAATTTCCAGTCTATTCTGAACACCTCACACCTCACAATAGTGTTTTTATGTCCAAAAGGTTGCACCGAGGTAGCTGGATGACTATGCTAAGCGACACGAGTGGGCGGCACAAACACGTGACCCATCTAGGCTTGAAAATGCAGTGGCAGACAGGATGGCAGTTTGAAAAACTAGGCCCCAAACTGTACATAATGCATAGAAAAAAAAGAGGTGCAAGATGGAATTGTCCTTGGGCCCTCCCACCCACCCTTATGTTGTATAAACAGGACATGCACACTTTAACAAACCAATCATTTCAGCGCCAGGGTCTGCCACACAACTGTGGCTGAAATGATTGGTTCATTTGGGCCCCCACAAAACAAGCTGGCAATTAATCTGTCCCTGCACAAACTGGCTCTACGGAGGCAAGATGTTATCCTCTTCCTCCTCATCCACTGATTCCTCACCCTCTTCAGTGTGTACATCCTCACAGAGTATTAATTCATCCCTGCTGGAACCACAGGTCCCTCTGTACGTTCTGGAGGCTGGTCTCCCTGGAAGAGTTGATAATTCATTTTATGAACATCATCTTCTCCACATTTTGTGGAAGCAACCTCCTACGCCTTTAGCTGACAAGGTTCCCGGCTGCACTAAACACTCTTTCGGAGTACACACTGGAGGGGGGGCAACTCAGGTAAAATAGAGCCAGTTTGTACAGGAACCTCCAAATTGCTTCTTTTTCCTGCCAGTACAGGTACGGACTGTCTGACATGCCTACTTGGATGCTGTCACCGATGTAATCCTTTAACAGACAGACGCACGCTTGTCGCTGCTGCTTTGAGGATGCAAGTGCGGCTACAGCCCACACAATTCACAAAGACAGAAAAAAGAAGAAGAATATTTTTATTGTTTGTGTAGCACACTTTGAGGGTGTCACCACCCTTTAACAGACAGACGCACGCTTGTCGCTGCTGCTTTAAGGATGCAGGTGCGGCTACAGCCCACACATTTCACAAAGACCGAAAAAAAAAGAACAATATTTTAATTGTTTGTGTAGCACACTTTGAGGGTGTCACCACCCTTTAACAGACAGACGCACGCTTGTCGCTGCTGCTTTAAGGATGCAGGTGCGGCTACAGCCCACACAATTCACAAAGACAGAAAAAAGATTATTTTTATTGTTTGTGTAGCACACTTTGAGGGTGTCACCATCCTTTAACAGACAGACGCACGCTTGTCACTGCTGCTTTGAGGATGCAAGTGCGGCTACATCGCACACAAGTCACAAACACATTAAAAAAAAATTTTTTTATTTTTTGGAGCACTTTGAGAGTTACACCACCCTTTAACAGACAGACGCACGCTTGTCGCTGCTGCTTTGAGGACAGTATCATATGCAGTGACAGTAGACTTGTAAGAAATTGTTGGCACGTCCTTCAGTCCGGACCAGATGTCCAAACCAGCCCTTGACTTATGACATAGGCGCACGCTTGGCGCTGCTACTATGTTGATGCACGTGCGGCTACATCGCACACAAGTCACAAACACATTAAAAAAATAGTTTTTTATTTTTTGGAGCACTTTGAGGGTTACACCACCCTTTAACAGACAGACGCACGCTTGTCGCTGCTGCTTTGAGGATGCAAGTGCGGCTACAGCCCACACAATTCACAAAGACAGAAAAAAAAAGAACAATATTTTTATTGTTTGTGTAGCACACTTTGAGGATGTCACCACCCTTTAACAGACAGATGCACGCTTGTCGCTGCTGCTTTGAGGACAGTATCATATGCAGTGACAGTAGACTTGTCAGAAATTGTTGGCACGTCCTTCTGTCCGGACCAGATGTCCTAACCAGCCATTGACTTATGACACAGGCGCACGCTTGGCGCTGCTACTATGTTGATGCACGTGCGGCTACATCGCACACAAGTCACAAACACATTAAAAAAATCGTTTTTTATTTTTTGGAGCACTTTGAGGGTTACACAACCCTTTAACAGACAGATGCACGCTTGTCGCTGCTGCTTTGAGGATGCAAGTGCGGCTACAGCCCACACAATTCACAAAGACAGAAAAAAAAGAACAATATTTTTATTGTTTGTGTAGCACACTTTGAGGGTGTCACCACCCTTTAACAGACAGACGCACGCTTGTCGCTGCTGCTTTGAGGACAGTATCATATGCAGTGACAGTAGACTTGTCAGAAATTGTTGGCACGTCCTTCAGTCCGGACCAGATGTCCAAACCAGCCCTTGACTTATGACACAGGCGCACGCTTGGCGCTGCTACTATGTTGATGCACGTGCGGCTACATCGCACACAAGTCACAAACACATTAAAAAAATAGTTTTTTATTTTTTGGAGCACTTTGAGGGTTACACTACCCTTTAACAGACAGACGCACGCTTGTCGCTGCTGCTTTGAGGATGCAAGTGCGGCTACAGCCCACACAATTCACAAAGCCAGAAAAAAGAATATTTTTATTGTTTGTGTAGCACACTTTGAGGGTGTCACCACCCTTTAACAGACAGACGCACGCTTGTCGCTGCTGCTTTGAGGATGCAAGTGCGGCTACAGCCCACACAATTCACAAAGCCAGAAAAAAGAATATTTTTATTGTTTGTGTAGCACACTTTGAGGGTGTCACCACCCTTTAACAGACAGACGCACGCTTGTCGCTGCTGCTTTGAGGATGCAAGTGCGGCTACAGCCCACACAATTCACAAAGACAGAAAAAAGAAGAAGAATATTTTCATTGTTTGTGGAGCGCACTTTGAGGGTTACACCACCCTTTAACAGACAGACGCACGCTTGTCACTGCTGCTTTGAGGATGCAAGTGCGGCTACAGCCCACACATTTCACAAAGGCAGAAAAAAAAAGTAGAATATTTTTATTGTTTGTGGAGCGCACTTTGAGGGTTACACCATCCTTTAACAGACAGACGCACGCTTGTCGCTGCTGCTTTGAGGATGCAGGTGGAATCTAGACGGGATTTGGAACTGGGGACACACTACCTCCATCAATTGTCTAAATCCCACTGCACTAATGGCGGATACCGGACGCACGTCTAACACCAACATAGCAGTCAAGGCCTCAGTTATACGTTTTGCTTCAGGATGACTGCTGTCGTACTTCATCCTCATCGCTAGGGACTGTTGGAGGGTCAATTGTTTAGTAAAAGTAGTGATGTTCCTACTTCCTCTCTGGGATGATGAACAACTCCCAGCAGCAGCTTCAGCACTAGGAGGAAGTGGTTCTTGATCTTTCCCTATTTTATTTTTATCGGAGAAAGTTTGGTCCTCCATTTATGTTATATTGATATATACGTGCGGCTAAAGCGCACACAAACACAGAAAATATTTTTTTATTTTTGCTGGAGACTAGTGCACTTTGTGGGTTACACCACCCTTTAAGAAATGAGCCAGCCGGCTCTTTACTTATGGGACACAGGCGCACGCTTGGCGCTGCTCATTTGTTGATGCACGTGCAGCCACAAGCGCACACAATTCACAAACACAGAAAATAATTTTTTTTTTGGTTTGGACTGGAGTGTACTTTGGGGGTTACAGCACCCTTTAATGGTCAAGCCAGCCGGCCCTTTACTTATGACACATGCGCACGCTTGGCACTACTTTGTTGATGCACGTGCGGCTACTGCGCACACAATTCACAAACACAGAAAATAATTTTTTTTTTGGTTTGGACTGGAGTGTACTTTGGGGGTTACAGCACCCTTTAATGGTCAAGCCAGCCGGCCCTTTACTTATGACACAGGCGCACACTTGGCACTACTTTGTTGATGCACGTGCGGCTATTGCGCACACAATTCACAAACACAGAAAATAATTTTTTTTTTGGTTTGGACTGGAGTGTACTTTGGGGGTTACAGCACCCTTTAATGGTCAAGCCAGCCGGCCCTTTACTTATGACACATGCGCACGCTTGGCACTACTTTGTTGATGCACGTGCGGCTACTGCGCACACAATTCACAAACAGAAAATAATTTTTTTTTTGGTTTGGACTGGAGTGTACTTTGGGGGTTACAGCACCCTTTAATGGTCAAGCCAGCCGGCCCTTTACTTATGACACAGGCGCACGCTTGGCACTACTTTGTTGATGCACGTGCGGCTACTGCGCACACAATTCACAAACACAGAAAATATTTTTTTTTTTGGCTTGGACTGGAGTGTACTTTGGGGGTTACAGCACCCTTTAACGGTCAAGCCAGCCGGCCCTTTACTTATGACACAGGCGCACGCTTGGCACTACTTTGTTGATGCACGTGCGGCTACTGCGCACACAATTCACAAACAGAGAAAATATTTTTTTTTTTGGTTTGGACTGGAGTGTACTTTGGGGGTTACAGCACCCTTTAACGGTCAAGCCAGCCGGCCCTTTACTTATGACACAGGCGCACGCTTGGCACTACTTTGTTGATGCACGTGCGGCTACTGCGCACACAATTCACAAACACATAAAATATATAATTTTTGGGTTTGGACTGGAGTGTACTTTGGGGGTTACAGCACCCTTTAACGGTCAAGCTAGCCGGCCCTTTACTTATGACACAGGCGCACACTTGGCACTACTTTGTTGATGCACGTGCGGCTACTGCGCACACAATTCACAAACACAGAAAATATATATTTTTTTGGTTTGGACTGGAGTGTACTTTGGGGGTTACAGCACCCTTTAACGGTCAAGCCAGCCGGCCCTTTACTTATGAAACAGGCGCACGCTTGGCACTACTTTGTTGATGCACGTGCGGCTACTGCGCACACAATTCACAAACACACAAAAAATATTATTTTTTTAGCACTTGGGGGGAGCACCCCTGATGGACAGAGCATCCCCTGGACAACACTACAGCACCCCTTTAGGACTGGGACTCTGCACAGGACTTTGGAGTGGACACAGCCCCTATGGACAACTGACTGCACAACACAGTCCAGCCAGCCCCTATGGACTTTGGAGGAGTGGACACAGCTAGTATGGACAACAGCAGCACAGCACAACACAGCCAGGCCCTATGGACTTTGGAGGAGTGGACACAGCCCCTATGGACAACAGCAGCACAGCACAACACAGCCAGCCCCTATGGACTTTGAAGTAGTGGACAACAGCAGCACAGCGCAGCACAACACTACTCTGCACTACACTACACTACACTACACAGCCCAGCCAGCCCTAACTCCCACCCTCCCTCTTCACTGTCCACAGCCGAGTGAGAAAATGGCGCCGACGCGGGTACCTTATATAGGTTCCAAAACCCGCGAGACTTGGAAGGCGGGATGATGACGTTTTGCCTCGATTTCAGATCCGAGTCAGGCGGGAAAAGTCGAGCCTGACTCGGATCTGCCTCGGATCGGGGGGGGCTCGGGGGGGTTCGGATTTCAGAAATCCGAACCCGCTCACCCCTAGTATATATAGGATAATATCAGATGCATGCTGCTGTATAGGGAAGGTGAGCAATAGGTGATGTAGTCAGTATATATAGGATAATATCAGAGGCATGCTGCTGTATAGGGAAGGTGAGCAATAGGCGATGTAGTCAGTATATATATATATATATATAGGATAATATCAGAGGCTGATAATAAATATCCATGTAGTAGCCATGTGTCCTGGACACTGCTGTGAGGAGGTGCCCATCACGGGTGATTATTTGATGGCAATGCCCGCCTCGCTGATATGATATATAAAACAAACCATGTGCTGGAAATCGCTTTGCAACCAGAATAAATGAAAAGATCATTTTACATAGGACGAGATTCAGGGCGGTTTATGGCGCTGTCTCCCTTAGGGGGGTGCAGCTGAGATTACACCAGACAAAGCTTTGTCCTTCTGCCTCTATAATCTGTGCTGGTGAATGGGGCGCACAGTATAAGGGAGGATACAATGGCAGGATCTAAAGCAAGTTAAGTAAATTAAGATAAAAGAATTGTAGATAGCTGAGGGCCGGATTACACTATAAACCTCTATAGCCCTGCAGTGGTCTCGGTGGGGGGGTGGGATGGACCCATGATGTCGCCCCTCCCGTCCTCTGATCATCTCCTCAGCCTTGTCTTTGATGCCTGCTCCAGGCTTTGTGTCCTGCAGGAAGTAAGTAGTTGTTAGCAAACAGCCCCCTCTGTACACACAGCCCCTCCCAGGCCTGGGACAATGGTGGCCTTGAGACACAATGTCACCTCATCTAGTGTGACCTCTCTGTGGCCGGGCCGGTCTCAGACACTGGCATTAATCTCCTCTATGTATATATGGGGCCTCACTTTCTGCTTTCTGGCTGCGAAAATAAAATAACGCTTTGTGATTGGATGGAAGTTAGAGAGGTGTAAAGAGGTTCTTTCTGCGGCATTACCCCCCAAATTTAATAGAGTATAAACAATTTTCAAAATGTGTTTTACAGCAGGGAAATGGCCATACTACGCCACTTTGGAAAGCAAGAAAATCTTGTCTTTGCACAAGTCCGGAAAACTAGGAGCACCTGTCACATGTCTGCACTTAGCCATGCAGCCCTCCCATTTGCGGCTATGGGTTAGCGCAAACGCCGCCATCTTGCTGGAAAATGAGATGCAAATCGAGATGCGTGATGTCACCAAAGAGGATGTTGCTCTGCACTTCAGCAATTCTGCGCCCTGCTAAGCGTTCTTGTCCGCACATATCATTAGAGTTCTGATTTTTTTAAAAATAAACAATTATCAGTTTATCATCGTATTTTTTGTTATATTTTGTATATATAAATATGCCCCAGGCCCGTGTGGTCCTTAAATCTGGCCCTGATGCTTGCTCTTGCTTGTGTCCGTGTACTGGGGTGAAGCATTTGCACATAATGGGGGATATCTGACACTTCCAGTGACCTGATCAGATGACGGATCTTCATCCTCACTTTCCAAAGCTTCTGCAAAATAGATATTTTCGGCTTTCTCTGTCCCTGGGCAGGAGATTTGTTGATCATTGGCTGAATTTCATTTTTACTGTCATTACCACTGACATGAGGCAATGACCAAGCATTAACCACATTCCTATTTTGCCTTTCCGGCACATGATTGCATTGCCTGTGCATTCCAACACCCGGGGTGTATTTACTAAAGTGAGAGTTTTTAGAATTGGAGATGTTGCCCATGACAACCAATCAGATTGAGATTCTAATTAACATTTAACTAGCGCCTTCAAGAAGATAATAGCTAGAATCTGTTTGGTTGCTATGGGCAACATCTCCAATTGTAAAAACTCTCACTTTAGTAAATATACCCAGACAACTAATGGAGCTAATGATAAGTACAGTAGACAATTATGTTATACGGCACTAGCAAGGCGCCAGCCAGCTCTCCAGGCTGCAGTGTGCTGCTCTAAGCGGTATACGTTTAGTATCGTGGCACAGGGGATACCGGCGCAGGAATCCAAACATCTGTCCGAATCCCGACGCTGGCGCCCTGACCGCTGGCATCCCGAAGGTAAGAAGCGGTGGTGGGGGGAGGGTTAGGCACTAGGGGGGAGGGTTAGGGTCCGGGAGGGGGAGGTTAGGTTTAGGCACTAGAGGGGAGGTTAGGTTCAGGCACTGGGGAGAGAGGGTTAAAGTAGGGAGTGGGGGAGGGTTAGGATACCTACCGTACCCATTCCATTCTAAGCACCCTGTAAGCCAATACAAGTGCGCAGGGGCGGGGACCTAGACCGAGCGCTCTGGGTGTCTGAGGGTCTGTAAGCTGCTTTTACAATCATGTGACTTTGGTAAATGCTTTTTGATTGGCTTATTCATGCCCCGAGCACGGCGACTGTCCTGATTTGCCCGTGGGCGTTATTCAACAGCGTAACAGTGCTAATTATCACCCTGTGCTGGCACGCCCCCTCTGTGCTTGACGTAATAACGTTGGGCACCTGACACCATGACACGCCGAGGCCCCCTGCCAGGAGCATCTAAAGGAAGCTCCAGCACGGCAGCAGTGATCCTGGTTGCAGGGCGCCATTCCAGGCACCCTGCTAGCCAGGAGCAAGAGCTGCGAGGCATCGACGCTGCTGCCCACCGTGCCCTGCTCTCTGCGTGGCGACACTGGTCACACCCCCCTAATTACAGCTTTTTTGCCAAATTTTTAGTTGATTGGGACAATTCTCAAACTAATCTCTGAAATTTCGAAATTCAGAACTGGATCAAACAATTTATTCACCTATAATTCTAACACAGACACCATTATAGGCTAAGGGCTATTCATGATCACTTCATTCCTACAAAGCAGGTGAAAATGAACATTTAGTATGGGGACCTAAAATTCATCAAGCTCCGAAATTCTGCATATGTCATTGGCTCCGGCTCACCCGCACCTTCTCTATAGGAAAGAAGTCCCGGGTTGCGTAGAGTTTCCGATCCCACTGCCCCTATCCGTCTCCTTCCGCCGGATACCGGGACTCCGTGCGCTACTTCATGCAGGTGCATTATCATCGCAGCGTCAGACTCAGCGGCGCTCAGAATAGAGGGGAGAAGCTGATTTTCAGATCTGTTGTCTCGCTTGCTGCCAGTAGGAATGTTTATTATTGGGGCCCGCCCGGACCCCAATAATTAACATAATGACTAGGGCAATTTAAACGTGCTTGGGATAAGCAGGGCCGGCGCTAGGCTTTGCTGTGCCCATCGCCGTCCTGTGTTGCCGCCCTTCCTTTCTCCTCCCCCTGAGTATATATCATCAAAATAACGCCAGGCAGGAGGGTGGGATTTTCCTGTGTACGCCGGATACCATAGCGCTCCGGGCGACGGTTCGGCGTGCCCGTGCCTGGAGCCGCCACTGCCCCTGACTTCACTGTAGTTGCGTGGGGAGCGCCTCCCTTCAGTGCAGGATCTGTTGAGCGAGTTGCGCCGTCCCTGGGGATAAGCATAAAGGTGGGTACACACTATACAGATATATCTGCAGATGTTCATACACACTGACCAACCATCATCTGTGCCTGCCCGCAGGTCCCGGCGACCAGGGGGCGTGTTCCGTCAGGCGGGGGCGTGTCCTGCCCCTCTCCTCGTGGCTGACGCTGTGTGTGTGTATGGGCAGTCTGCAGACATATCTGTCCATCGGCTGTGCAGCACAGCCAATGCGATATGTCGGTGAATGCCGACGTTCACCGACATATCGCGGGTACACACTGCCCGATGGGCAGCAGATACATTGGCCAATCAATTGATCGGGCAGACCGCCCGTACACACACAGCGGCAGCCGCGGGGAGGGGGATGGGACAAGCTCCCTACCCGCCCACTGGCCGCCGGGTACCGCCCACCGGCTGCCAGGACCCGGGGGCACAAGCAGATGATGGCCGTTCAGTGTGTATGAAGGACCATCATCTGCAGATATATCTGTCAGGTGTGAACCCACCATTACCGCTCATCTCTAATTTACACCAATAGCATCTGAACAAGGGCTTCAGCCTGGGCTACGTCCTAACAACGGTACACTGACCTCTGGTTCCACTGGGACAGCAGAGGTGAGCGAGAAGGGAAACCAGGGCCCTCATTCAGAGCCGTACGCTCTGAGTAGAGCGCACGCTCTGAATGAGGGCCGGCCTCCATAACTATGGAGCGTCCTCCTGGACGCTCGTATAGCTGTGGGTCACCACCCACAGCCTATACGAGCGTGCAGTTTGATGGCCGCGATGGTCTTGACCATCGCGACCATCGAAACTGCGAGCCGGAGCCTGCGGTTGAGGTTTTCAACCGCAAGGCCCGGAGTGATTTTGGCTCTATCAGAGCCAAAATCACTCCCACTGACATCACTAGTGATGTCAGTGGGCCGGCTTCTGATGGGAGGCGTTCCCTTAGGAACGCCCCCGTCAGGGAGGCACGCCCCCGGCACGCCCACCAAAGGGGGCGTGCTGTCAATCAACATCGACAGCACGCCCCCTTTGATCAGACACAACGAGCGAAGGAAAGTCCTTCGCTCGTCGCATCTGGCGCATGCGCACGACGGAGCTCCCTCTGTCGTGCGCATGCTCAGTGCAGAACATCGACCCACTTGCGAGCGGACAGCCGCTCGCGAGTGGGTCTGAATCAGGGCCCAGGTCTGAGTTCGGGGGCTGGTTCCACAGACCAGGGCAGCACAGAAGGGGGCTGGTGACTAATCACATACTAACAGCTGAGTCCTATTACCTGCTTACAGCATTCACTAATGAGGATAAGGAGCTGACAATTAATCCCACTCTCTGTGGGTCCCTCTATCAGAGAGACCTGCACTCCAGTGAGTGGAGATCGGCCAGGGATCATATGAACTCTAGCCATTGATCTAGAGCACAGGTTCTCAAACTGGGTCCTCAGGACCCCCACACAGTGCATGTTTTCCAGGTCTCCTCACAGAGGGGCCTATTCATTAAACCTAAAAGTTCTCTGGAGATAATTAGCTTTAGAACTCTCATGGAGTTCTAGCTAATTATAGGTGGAATTCATCATTCCTCCTCTCCATAAGTATCTATTCCGGTACCTGTCATTTTTGCGATGACAGCTTTTCGGGAAATAGATACTTTTCCCGCCTACACTACCTTATCGCATCTGGAAACAGTGCTGCGCATGCGCTGTTACATCTGTAATACCAGCGCATGCGCAGCACTGCCTACAGATGCGGTAAGTTTGTGTACCCCCCGACCCCTACCCCCTCCGCTCACCTCCCCCCCACCCCGACTTACCTGTCCGCGCAGCAGCCTCCGGCTCCGTCCTGCTGGTCTGTCATGTGGTTTCCCAGCAGAAAACATGGCAGATTAGAAAATAAAATAAATTTTTTTTTTCTTTTTCTAAACTTTCTTGTGCTCTGCTGGGGAGCACACATAACAGACCAGCCTCCGGAGCCTGAGGACGGAGCAGAGCGCCGGAGGGACTCGTCGGGGGACCTGCACACGCTGATACAGGTAAGTGGATTCTGCTATTCGCCACCTCACAGTGGCGAATAGTAACTGCATCAAATTCCGAAAATTGATAATTTTTGGAATTTGATGAATACCACAATTTCCACATCCCCATACTAATGTACTAATGTACTAATACTAATGTACTAATGTACCCATACTAATGTACTAATGTACTAATGTACCCATACTAATGTACTAATGTACCCATACTAATGTACTAATGTACCCATACTAATGTACTAATGTACTAATGTACCCATACTAATGTACTAATGTACCCATACTAATGTACTAATGTACTAATGTACCCATACTAATGTACTAATATCCCCATACTAATGTACTAATGTACCCATACTAATGTACTAATGTACTAATATACCTGTACTAATGTACTAATGTACTAATATCCCCATACTAATGTACTAATGTACTAATGTACTAATATCCCCATACTAATGTACTAATGTACTAATGTACTAATATCCCCATACTAATGTACTAATGTACCCATACTAATGTACTAATATCCCCATACTAATGTACTAATGTACCCATACTAATGTACTAATGTACTAATATACCTGTACTAATGTACTAATGTACTAATATCCCCATACTAATGTACTAATGTATGGGGAGTGTGGAAATTAACGCAGGGGAACTTAGCAAGGAGATATCAGTGATATATGTATATATTATGATATCAGTGATATCTCCTGTGCTAAGTCTGTTCATGAATACCAAAATAACGTTATTTAAGGAAAATGTCCTTAAAAACGTTATTTTAGTGTTGATGAATAGGCCCCAGAATCACAAAATAAATAATTTGCTCCACCTGTGGATCTTTTAAAATGTGTCAGTGAGTAATAAAAACACCCTGTGTGCCTGCAGGGTGACCTGGAAAATATGCACTGTTTGGGGTCCCGAGGACCGAGTTTGAGAACAACATGTGGCTGGCTGGGGATTGTAGTGCACCAATAGCTGGAAAGCCACATTTTACCCGAGACTGTTCTAGAGTGAAACCAACCAAATTCATGCAATAAAATCAGGAGCCAATAACTACGAGGGGCCCATTTATCAAAGTGTATTTGAGGTATAATCGGGGGTTTACCTCAAATACTAAGTATCCCCCGGATGTATGAAGGAGGGACCGCAGTGATCCCTCCATTACCGCTGGCTGCCGTCTCCCCCACAGGTTTCTATGGTAGATGCGATGCTGCCACATTTACCAATATCCGGAATACGATGCGTTCCAGATATTGGCCCCGGCAGCTACCGCCATCTGAAGATGACGTCAGCCGCTGTAGCCTATGGGCTACACCGCGCACTATTAGCCGGCAGAGGATCCGCCAGAACCCTCCTCGGCTATGGCGGATGTGCATGTGCAGTCCACGGGACCCCCCCCTGCACTGGCCGGCAGCTCTCCGGAGACATCGCAGGGACGGGATCCTTTCAGAGCCCGTGTACCTCTATGCCCCGGACGATACTTCCGGCCGATAGGATCGCTTTTTGCAATGCGATCACTGATAAATGGGCCCTCTGTGTTATCGTCCTTAGGCAGGCTCACTTATACCCCTTTTACACCGGAGCTAGAACTCGGGTTATTGCAGGGTTAACCCGGGCAGCTCCTTGGTGTAAAAGGGCAGAGAGTTGAATCGCCGGGTCGAGTGACCCGGCAATCCAACCCAGGTAACTAGCAGGGTTTAACACGAGAGTAACCCGTGAAACCCTGCTGTGTGTACGGCGCACTCCGGGTCACGATGACCCGGAATTTAGGTGGAAAAGGGGTATTACATGCATGTATACAGTATTTGGACAGGGATGTAGTCAGCCAAATAATTCCTGATGGTTTATATCAAGCCCACGGCTCCCACCCTCCCCATTACTGCGCTCGCAGCACAGTGTTTACTGTAATTAGTCGCTGACTCGCTGCGCTGCCTCTTGTAGCTGCTGAATATAAGATAATAATAAATAATAATATATGACATGCAGAGAGTATTGTGTGAGGATACACAGGGAGCTTGTGCCAGACAATGACACAACGCAGCTCCGGCTCTCACAGAAAGAAATCATCCTCGGTGATAAATAGGGATAAAATCCCTGAGTCAGTACATTACAATAATAGGGGAACTGTCTCTCTAGCAGATTATTACGGCGGGGTCCTGATGAAGAGGGGCAGCGCCATTTCTTTTCTCCGCGCAGTCTATAACCCCCACTATAGATCGGTAATATTGCAGCGTAATTTCCCAGGAATCATGTTTTACTGCAGAAAAGGCCTTGTCGCAGAATGTACGCAGTTCCAGCGTCGCCATGTTTCACAGTCGCTTGGTGGATAAGGCTGCAACGTTCCTAAATATACAATCTCTAATTTCTCACTGCGCCATTCCGCACTGTGGGCCTCATCTACTTTTGTACTTTTTTGTTTTTTTGAGAGAGAAAAAAATGCGCATGCCAACAAAAAAGGCGAGGAAGATTCTGGGCCTGATTCAGACCCGGTCGCGAGCGCTGAGCGCTCGCAACCGGGTCGATGGTGGCCCAGAGCGCATGCGGACGACGGAGCTGGCTCCGTCATGCGCATGCGCGAGACCCAGATAGCGACAGCCAAGCCGTCGCTCGGGGTCTCGCACTAAAGGGGGCGTGCTGTCGATGTTGAGTGACAGCACGCCCCCTTTGGTGGGCGGGCCTGGGGGGTGGTTGCCCAGACGGAGGCGTTCCCATGAGAACGCCTACTGTCTGGGGGCGGCACCACTGACATCACAAGTGAATTCAGTGGGAGAGCTTTCAGCTCTGTTTGAGCCGAAAGCTCTCTGAGGCTTGCGGCTACGAGACCCTACCACAAGGGTCTCGTCGCAAGCCCGATGGTCTTGACCATCGTGACTATCTTCCTGGCCGCTCGCTACAGCTGTGGGTGCTCACCCACAGCTATGCGAGCGGCCAGGAGGCCGTTCTAAAAAAAAAAAAGACCGGCCCTGATTCAGAGCCTCTGTCACATCTTACCCTGACGCCTCCTTGCGCTTAGAAATGCGGAATGGAGGAGGGGAGAGGCGTGCGAGTACAGGAAGTCTGTGTTCACGGCAACGTGGCTCACACCCATCACAAGACAGTTGCAGCATACAAGAGCGTCATAAGAGAGTGTGATTACAATGCGTCCTGCTAAGGTGGATCATCTCACGCCATTGTCAGGACGCAGAGAACGTGCCCATCTCCTGTGGATCCCGCAGCGGAGCGCGGGGGAGGGATCGGTCCTGAGGCAGGGGGCTGCTCTGTACACACTGATGCAGCAGATATCGCTGGAGATAAGTTATCTCTCTGGGATTACTGGGCCTGGCAGGGGCTGGATCCTCGCTGCCAGAAAATATACCTGGCTCCACATCCTACATGTAGGACACAGGCTGATAATAAATATATAGGACGCAATTAGCACTCGCTCGTCCAGAAAATAGGGGTGGTTATTCAAATGAACCGTTCGCTGTTTGCGGTCTGTTGACGCCTCTAGGTCTGAACGAGCGAACAAAACTTGCGGTCGTTTTTTGGGAAACTACGCCCCCTGGCCGCTCGCATCCTACATCATGTCCGCTATTTATTAGATTAATCGAGTACATCGACCAGCGTATGAACTGCTCGCTATTCTTGTGGTTGGTTTTTCCTACCACAATTTTGCGAGCAGTTCTGGCTATAAAATAACCCAGTGACGTGGTCAATGACGCTGCTGTATTAATTATGCACACCCATAAAACGCCCGTTTTGACCTTTAAGCACGCCTGCGTTCTGATTTCCACTCCCCGTTTTCAAGCACCTTCCCCTGTTACCACCCACATACGCCTCATCCTGTCACTCAAATTAGCACGCATTCGCTATTTTGCGAGCGCATGAATTTCGGCCGCACTGACTGGTTCGCGCATGCGTATAACGATCCGTACGCATGCGCAGTTGGGCAAACATCGCTCGGAGCGAACGAGCGGCCGCTTACGAGCGGCTCTGAATCAGGCCCATAGTTCCACCATCCGTCACATTGGCTCTTCTTCAATAATGTCCATACAAAGCAGTTATGTATATATCATTCAGAGGTGGTCCCTAATGCGTGGCATCTGCGAGTCGCAGCGGCGGTAATAACGCTAGTTCCAGCCCCCCCCCTTGTGCACTAATGTACGACGGACTGTGCAAGCTCTGCGACGCCCACTTTCAATGCTTCTGGATAGCGCAAATCCGCCAGCACCTTCGCTTGCACCAACCATACTTGTGGATTTTCGGTCTCCTCTAAACATGGCCGCTGCGGCTGTGGATCTGCGTTTGAAGACGCAGCCGCATTCACTAACACGGCCATGACATTCCCATAACACGCCCATAAGACGGGCATTTTTTGCGTTCACTTCAGGCCACCTCCCAGTAGCTGCCCAGGAATGCCCAGCAGCTCAAATGACAGCGATCCAGTACACAACAGCGTTCTCTGCATACCCTCAGCGATGAGGATGCACAGGGGAGCTGAGAGGGGGGTACAGGTACTAATTACCCGGGCTTGTTGGAGAGGCCAGGCGGGGGCCTGGGTCCCACGCCGCCCCTTCCCTGACAGCAGCCAGTGTGCTGGGCTGCAGTGGGGACACTGATTGGCTGCAGTCTCCTCTGCCAGTAGGCTGGGGGGTGATCACACTGATCACGCCCCCCCATGGATTAGTGCCAGGCTGAAGGGCTCACAGCAACCCCCACCCCAGTGCTCAGCACCGTGAACTAGGCTTTTTTCCTTTTTTTTTTTTCTTAAGTGGCTGCAATACCGATGATTGCGCATTTGAGCGATTGTTGCTACTGTCAATATGCGAAAACTCCTGTAAACACCTACGGTGCATGTGCAGGGACGTAAAGAGCCGGCTCAGGCCCGGGGAGGGGGCGTGGCCTAATAGTGGGAGGTACGGTCACTCCCCCTCCCCGGCTCTTAACGTCCCTGCCGATGCGCTGTAGGTGCTTCCAGGAGTTTTCGCATATTCACAGTAACAATAATCGTTCAACTGCACAATCATCGGTATTGCGTCCACTTCTTAATCAGTCCCAACCCTCTCTTACCTCCCCCCCCAAAAAAACCCTTTAATGCCACCCTAGAATGGCATTGAAAGGGTATCATACAGTGGATCACACCTCCCAAATGGAATCGGTATGATTTACCGCCGGACGCAAGTACGGCGGTTGGAATCCCGACAGCGACTGCCCGACATGGGTGAAAACCCAGATCGTCCCTAAGGTAAGCATTCACTAACCTAATTCCCTCCCCTAACCCTCCATAGGGGTGCCTAATCCTAACCTTCCCCCCAGTGCCTAACCCTAATCCCCCTTCCCTGCAGCCTAAACCTAAATCCCCTGGGGGGGTGCCTAACCCTAACCCTCCCTCCCCATAGCCTAACCCTAACCTCCCAGGGGGGGGTCTAACTCTAAGTCACCCCCGGGAGCCCCAAGCCTAACCCTCCCCCCTGCGCGGCTGTCCACGCTCGGCGCCCGGTATCACTTCAATCGGGATGCCAGGCGGCAGTCTCCCGGCGTCGGTAAAATGACAGGCGTCTAGATTTAGACGCCTGTCATTTAACCATACTTGCCTACTTTTGAAAAAGCATTTCAGGGAGATTGTGAAAGCAGCACCTATGAGCGCGGCGGTAAAGTGGGCGTGTCCTGCTACATCTGAGAGGCGTGTCATAAAATTGATTTACATCCACATATAAATGAGCCCCAAAATAGTTAGTAAGATCTACTTGTTGATGAAAATACACTGATACGTCTCAGAAAATACAAGTAACCATAGGGATTAATGTGCCTTATAAACAATGCAGGAAAATTATACTAATGATCCCATTTGAATGTATATATCTCTGTTTTTTCTTTTATATAACAGTATCATAATGGGGGTAAGGTGAAATAAGGAGACTGCTAGACTCTTCAGGGAGACAGGGAGATTGCTGCTATTTCAGGGAGTCTCCCTGACTATGAGGGAGAGTTGGCAAGTATGCATTTAACCCTCGCTGGGATAAAGCAGTCGGGAAGCCGGCCGTCGGGATTAGGTCCACCGGCTTCCCGACTGCATACCCTCCCAAATGTACCAGATTGAGGCAAAGGCCTGATACATGGGGACGCTGGGAGGGACTGCACCACCTATATTTGGACATCTGGGAGGTATATATAATAATAATATGTATGGACAGAGGGCCTGATTCAGAGCCGGACGCTATTTGCGCTCGCTCGTTCAGAAAATAGGGTTGGCTATTCAAATGAACCGTTCGCTCTTTGCGGTCTGTTCACGCCTCTATGTCTGAATGAGCGAACCAAACATGCGGTCGTTTTTTGGAAAACTACGCCCCCTGGCCGCTCGCATCCTACGTCATGTCCGCTATTTATTAGATTCATCGAGTACATCGACCAGCGTATGAGCTGCTCGCAGTGCTTGTGGTTGGTTTTTCCTACCACAATTTTGCGAGCAGTTCTGACTATAAAATAACCCAGTGACGTGGTCAATGACGCTGCTGTATTAATTATGCACACCCTTAAAACGCCCGTTTTGACCTTTAAGCACGCCTGCGTTCTGATCTCCACTCCCCGTTTTCAAGCACCTTCTTCTGTTACCACCCACATATGCCTCATCCTGTCACTCATATTAGCAGGCATTCACTATTTAGCGAACAAACGATTTTCGTCCGCACTGACTGGTTCACGCATGCGTATTACGATCCGTACGCATGCGCAGTTGTGCAAACATCGCTCGGAACGAACGAGCGGCCGCTTACGAGCGGCTCTGAATCAGGCCCAGAGATCCAGGTGCACCAACGAGGGTTGTACCACATGTCGCACTCTGTGAGATAACACCGCTGACAGTGACTTGTCGTCGTCTCTGTGTGTGACCAGCTGAACACTCGCAGATTAAATAAACAATCCTAGAATGCATCCAAGTGTTCTCCTGGGAATGGAAACCATCAGACGGAATAGCCACAAATGTACGGGATCGCAGCCGCAGGATGTGACACGCCCCAGAAAGTGTTGATACACTCCTGCGTTTTTAGCCGACACTCCCCGTTACCTCCCCCAAACGCTCTATGACTGTCAGAGAGACTCGCAGCGTGCGACTACAGTAATGTTCTTTGACGCATGCGCAGTGGCTAAAAATCGCTCCATTTGAGAAAACATCGGCAGAGCGTAACTCTCCGAATCAGACCCAAAGAGTCTTTCCCTGTTGATGACCTCAGCCCCCTCCTGAGATGGCGACAGCGACTGAAGGACAGACGGAAGCTCAGGTACCGCCGCTGTCCTTCCCTGCGCAGCAAAGCTATTGTGTAGGGAGTATCCTCCAACTGATAAAGAGATCCAAACCTAGCAACCAATCAGCTTCTAGCTATCATTTTATATAATATACAGTACTACACAAATGACATCTAGCAGCTGGTTGGTTGCTATGGGGAACTTAGTGGCCTCATCGCCAGTTATTTCTATTATTGACAACACAGAAGCTTTGCCCTGTATATGTACTCTGTGACTAGTGCTGGGAACTCCTGGCCCGTGTACACAAGAGCAATGTACTCTGTGACTAGTGCTGGGAACTCCTGGCCCATGTACACAAGAGCAATGTACTTTGTGACTAGTGCTGGGAACTCCTGGCCCGTGTACACAAGAGCAATGTACTCTGTGACTAGTGCTGGGAACTCCTGGCCCGTGTGTACACAAGAGTAATGTGCTCTGTGACTAGTGCTGGGAACTCCTGGCCCGTGTACACAAGAGCAATGTACTCTGTGACTAGTGCTGGGAACTCCTGGCCCGTGTGTACACAAGAGCAATGTACTCTGTGACTAGTGCTGGGAACTCCTGGCCCGTGTGTACACAAGAGCAATGTACTCTGTGACTAGTGCTGGAAACTCCTGGCCCGTGTACACAAGAGCAATGTACTCTGTGACTAGTGCTGGGAACTCCTGGCCCGTGTACACAAGAGCAATGTACTCTGTAACTAGTGCTGGGAACTCCTGGCCCGTGTGTACACAAGAGCAATGTACTCTGTGACTAGTGCTGGAAACTCCTGGCCCGTGTACACAAGAGCAATGTACTCTGTGACTAGTGCTGGGAACTCCTGGCCCGTGTGTACACAAGAGCAATGTACTCTGTGACTAGTGCTGGAAACTCCTGGCCCGTGTACACAAGAGCAATGTACTCTGTGACTAGTGCTGGGAACTCCTGGCCCGTGTGTACACAAGAGCAATGTACTCTGTGACTAGTGCTGGAAACTCCTGGCCCGTGTACACAAGAGCAATGTACTCTGTGACTAGTGCTGGGAACTCCTGGCCCGTGTACACAAGAGCAATGTACTCTGTGACTAGTGCTGGGAACTCCTGGCCCGTGTACACAAGAGCCATGTACTCTGTAACTAGTGCTGGGAACTCCTGGCCTGTGTGTACACAAGAGCAATGTACTCTGTGACTAGTGCTGGGAACTCCTGGCCCGTGTACACAAGAGCAATGTACTCTGTGACTAGTGCTGGGAACTCCTGGCCCGTGTACACAAGAGCAATGTACTCTGTAACTAGTGCTGGGAACTCCTGGCCCGTGTGTACACAAGAGCAATGTACTCTGTGACTAGTGCTGGGAACTCCTGGCCCGTGTACACAAGAGCAATGTACTCTGTGACTAGTGCTGGGAACTCCTGGCCCGTGTGTACACAAGAGCAATGTACTCTGTGACTAGTGCTGGGAACTCCTGGCCCGTGTGTACACAAGAGCAATGTACTCTGTGACTAGTGCTGGGAACTCCTGGCCCGTGTACACAAGAGCCATGTACTCTGTGACTAGTGCTGGGAACTCCTGGCCCGTGTACACAAGAGCAATGTACTCTGTGACTAGTGCTGGGAACTCCTGGCCCGTGTGTACACAAGAGCAATGTACTCTGTGACTAGTGCTGGGAACTCCTGGCCCGTGTACACAAGAGCAATGTGCTCTGTGACTAGTGCTGGGAACTCCTGGCCCGTGTACACAAGAGCAATGTGCTCTGTGACTAGTGCTGGGAACTCCTGGCCCGTGTACACAAGAGCAATGTGCTCTGTGACTAGTGCTGGGAACTCCTGGCCCGTGTACACAAGAGCAATGTACTCTGGGCCTGATTCAGAGCCGCTCCGAGCGATGTTCGCACAACTGCACATGCGTATGGGTTGTAATACGCATGCGCGAACCAGTCATTGCAGTGGGAAATTGTGTGCTCGCAAAATAGTGAATGCCTGCTATTTTGAGTGACAGGATGAGGCGTTTGTGGGTGGTAACAGGGGAAGGTGCTTGAAAACGGGGAGTGGAGATCCGAACGCAGGCGTGCCAAACGGTCAAAACGGGCGTTTTAAGGGTGTGCATAATTAACAAAGCAGCGTCATCGGCCACGTCACTTGGTTGTCTTTTAGCCTGAACTGCTCGCATGATTGCGGTAGGAAAATCCAACCACAAGCACTGCGAGCAGTTCATACGCCTTTCGATGTACTCGATTAATCTAATAAATAGCGGAGATGACATAGGATGCGAGCGGCCAGGGGGCGTTTTTTTTAAAAATAGCGAGCGCATGTTTCGTTCGCTCGTTCAGACATAGAGGCGTCAACAGACCGCAAAGAGCGAGCGCTCTGTGACTAGTGCTGGGAACTTCTGGCCCGTGTGTACACAAGAGCAATGTGCTCTGTGACTAGTGCTGGGAACTCCTGGCCCGTGTACACAAGAGCAATGTGCTCTGTGCCTAGTGCTGGGAACTCCTGGCCCGTGTACACAAGAGCAATGTACTCTGTGCCTAGTGCTGGGAACGCCTGGCCCATGTACACAAGAGCAATGTACTCTATGCCTAGTGCTGGGAACGCCTGGCCCGTGTACACAAGAGCAATGTACAAGTTGCAGCTTTTATTAGCTCAGAGAGTAAACATGAAACATTCGGCAGAAGCCCCTCAAGGTGAAGACCACCTCCAGCCGGGCGACCACATCCTGATTAGGTTTCCTTCACCCAGGGGGTAAATGGACCCATAATAACAGGCTCACATCCTCCTCAGCCCCACAGAAGATCAGACAATGAGATCACAGGGCGAGGGGCGCATAATGGATTAACAGCCTTTCATCCAGCCCAGCCTGCTGGACTATGCCCTGTGCGGTTTATGAGGACACCATGCACCGTGCAGTAGTATGACACCATCCTGATACAAGTCTATCGCATATCATAGCGGATTCCCAATACTTTACTATATTCCCTGTTAGAGGATCACCAGGTTATGTACAAACCTGAATCAGTCCTTCTAAACTGAGTAATGCTAACCTATGACATTACTGCACACTTCTCTGCTTTGAAAAAGTATTTCAGGGAGATTGTGAAAGCACCACCACTGAGCACGGTGGTAAAGTGGACTGTACTGCTATATCTGAGAGACGTGTCATAAAATGTACTTGCATCCAAATGTATATGAGCCCCAAAGCAATTAGAGATGTGTGCCGACCATCGTGTTTTGGATTTGGATCTGAATCTGGTTTTGGATTTTTTTCCTTGGTGTTTTGTTTTTCGGTTTTGGATCTGGATTTTTTCTTAATATATCATAAAAACAGCTAAAATCACATAAAATGGGCCTGTTTTTGTTCCTACAGTATTAATAACCTAAATAACATTTATTTCCAGTCATTTCCAATCAATTTTGACCACCTCACAATATTATTTGCTTAATCTAGTTAAGGCCAAAAGGTTGCATCCAGCTAGCTGGCTGACTAAGCTAAGTGACACAGTGGGCGGCACTAACATGTGGCAGTTCAGCTTCCAATTTCCAACACGGATACAGTGTGTTATACAGTGTGGGTTGGATACACCAATAGTGCACTTACTGTGACAGCAGTGTCGGCAGAGCGGGATTGCTGGCAGTGTCCTCTGTCTAGGGTATCGGCGGTGCCATCGGTGTCTTCAGTGCAGGTTTATTGGCTGTGTCAGCAATGCATGGGTTGCTGACGGTGTCCTCAGTACATGGAATGACAGTGCTGCGGTGCTGGCAGTGTCCTTAGTGAAGGGTACCGGCGATGTCGGCAGTGCCAGCGGTGTCTTTAGTGCAGGTTTGCTGGCTGTGCCGGCAGTGCGGGTGTTGCTTACGGTGTCCTCAGTACATGGAATGGCAGTGTGGGAGTGCTGGCAGTGTCCTCAGTGCAGGGTACCGGCGGTGTCCTCAGTGCAGGTTTGCTCACTGTGTCGGCAGTGCAGGGGTGTTCTCAATGCAGGGTGGTGGTGGTGTCGGCAGCATGGGGGAGACAGTGATGTCAGCAGCGGGGCTGCAGGAGGTGTCAGCAGTGAGGGTGCCGATAGCGGGGGGTGTCGGCAACAGGTGTGTCGGCAGCGGGGGGTGCCGGCCACGGGAACCAGCGCCATCTTCATTTTTCCCTGCATTTAATGGGCTTAACGCTGATTGGCTGAGAGCCGTGACAGACAGCTCTGTCAGCCAGTCAGCACTTTGCCCATTGAAGGCAAAGAGATTTTTAAAAATGGCCGCTCGAGGCAAAACCTCGAGATCCGACAGAGGATCGCGAGGTTTTGCCTCGATTAGGGATCCGGGGCACGAGGAGAGATCCCCGCGTCCTTCCAAATGGCTCCCGGACACACGCTCCTCTGAGTGCTTGCTGTGACACGGCGCATGCGCTGGATTTAAACCTCAGTACGCATGTGCAAAGAACAGAAGTTTGAGAAAAAACAATGTCGTCAGCGCTATCTGCATAAAAAAATAGCGCTGATCGGGGCAATCTTCATTAGCGCTCGCACCTAGGATGTGTTTTAATAAATACACATTAAAAAAATGAAAAATAACGCGGTGAACGTTAAAGATAAATATCACTGCAAGTGCAACACGTTAGTAAATGGAGCCCTTAGTAAGATCTACTTGATGATGAAAAACACTCTGATACTTTTCAGGGCTGCTCATGTATTGTGTATTACATGGGGTTCCATGCTCACTAGAACCTTATATGACAATGCATGTAGCCATAGGGATCATTGTGCCTTATAACCAATGCAGGGAAATGGCGCTGATTATACCATCTGAATGTATATATCTCTGATTTCTTTTTTTTCCGAAGTATATAACAGCTACTAATGGGGGTGTAAGGTACCAGGGGCGCCGAGAAGGGGGGAGGGGAGAGTGGGTACAAATTACCCGGGCCCGGAGAGGGGGGGCTTGCTAGAGGGGCCTGGTGGGGGCCCGGGTCCGGCACCGCCCCCCCCCCCTCCCTTCTACATCAAAGCAGCAGTGGGAGACTGCTCACAGCTGCTGCTTGGAGCAGTCTCCTATGCCTATGGGGGGAGAAATCACGCTGATCGCACCCCTCATTGGTTGTGCGCCTGGCTGAGGGACTCACAGCGCCCCCCTCCCAGCAAAAGTGTATTTTTTTTTCTGCTTTTTTTCCCCCTAAGGGGGCGTGGCCACGTCAACCGCAATTAGGCCACGCCCCCTGTCACCCAGGAACGACACGGCTCTTGGGGGCCCTGTAAGGTACAATCAGGGAGATTGCTGGACTCTTCAGGGAGACAGGGAGATGGCTGCTATTTCAGGGAGTCTCCCTGACAATTAGGGAGCGTTGGCAAGTATGACATTACTGACCTCTCCAGGGATCTGCAGAACATTGCTCTGTTCCATCTACCCCCTGATAAAGGTGAAGCAGGTGGGTGGAGTTGGGGGTGGGGCTGACTGATTGCGTCATTAAGCCCCGCCCCTCGTGGGAATTCACATCGATTGTGCATATTTAAAATAGGGGCGAGGCTAAATGACGTAATTCTCATAGAATCGCGTCATCAGGCCGCGCCCCCAACACTCTGAACCGTGATATATTATGCAGATTATTACATTACTGACCTCTCCAGAGTTCTGCAGAACATTGCTCTATTCCATCTACCCCCTGACAGACACATAGTGATATATCCTGCAGATTATTACATTACTGACCTCTCCAAGGATCTGCAGAACATTGCTCTGTTCCATCTACCCCCTGATAGACACATAGGGCCTGATTCAGAGCCGTTCGCTATTTGCGGTCAATCGTTCAAAAACAAGGGGTGGCTATTCAAATGATCCATACGCACATTGCAGTCTGTTCACACCTCTAAGTCTGAACGAGCGTGCAAAACATACGCTCGTTTATTTGTTAAAAACGCCCCCTGGCCGCTCGCACCATACGTCATGTCCGCTATTTATTAGATTAATCGAGTACATCGACCAGCGTATGAACTGCTCGCTATTCTTGTGGTTGGTTTTTGCTACCACAAATTTGCGAGCAGTTCTGGCTATAAAATAACCCAGTGACGTGGTCAATGACGCTGCTGTATTAATTATGCACACCCATAATACGCCCGTTTTGACCTTTAAGCACGCATCCGATCGGATCTCCACTCCCCATTTTCAAGCACCTTCCCCTGTTACCACCCACATACGCCTCATTCTGTCACTCAAAATAGCAGGCACTCGCTATATAGCGTACAAACGATTTTTGGCCGCACTGACTGGTTCGCGCATGCGTACTAAAAACCGTACGCATGCGCAGATGTGCAAACATCGCTCGGAACGAGCGTACTGCCGCTAACGAGCGGCTCTGAATGAGGGCCATAGTCTTTTAGAATGTAAGCTCTCACGAGCAGGGCCATCTACCCTCTTGTGCTTCTCCTTACTATAGTGTCATTTACTTCTTACTCACCACTAGGGCACCTAACACTTGGTGCTTATGCTCTGTTGCTTATCTGGGTGATATGGTCACTAATGTAGCAATATATATTATCCATGTCCTGTATTGTATTGTTCTGTAAGTCACTTGTATACAATTTGTTTTTGTACTTTGTAAGGCGCTGCGGAACACTTGTGGCGCCATATAAATAAATGCTAATAATAATAGTGATATATCCTGCATATTATTACATTACTGACCTCTCCAGGGATCTGCAGAACATTGCTCTGTTCCAATCTACCTCCTGACCGGTACAATAGTTATATGTATAACATACAGATTATTACATTACTGACCTCTCCAGGGATCTGCAGAACATTGCTCTGTTCAATCTACCTCCTGATAGATACTATGGGCGGGATGTACTAAAGGAAAAATGTGGTAAAACCCCCGTTTTCTGGGGTTTTACCAAATTTCCATATGCACTATTTACTGGCCACCCTTTTTTTTTCGGCACGGAGGGTAAAGCCAGAAAAACCTAGCGTTACCCTATAGAAGCCTATGGGATTCTTACCGCACCCCGCTCCCTGCACTCCATTGTCGCCGGCCTGCGCTCCATCTGGGTCATCCGCTTCCTCCTCCTAATCTTCCGGGTGCAGGGAGGAGGAGGAGGAGCCCGGGGCTTCCTGCACATGTGACCAGCAGGAAGCTCCCGGGGCTCGGAGGGGGCGGGGTCCCACGGAGACCCCGTCACCCGGCGTCGGCTATTTCGCAAAGGGCAGCTCTTATCGCAAGAGCTGTCCTTTGCGATACTAATCGCATATGTTAGTACATATGCAATTAGTAAGGTTGCGGTGACTGGCGGAATGGTCACTTTTCTAACAGTTGACAGTTGGGAGCTGATTGGCTGGAGCACCATTATCATACACAATGACAGTTGGGAGCTGATTGGCTGGAGCACCATTATCATACACAGTGACAGTTGGGAGCTGATTGGCTGGAGCACCATTATCATACACAGTGACAGTTGGGAGCTGATTGGCTGGAGCACCATTATCATACACAGTGACAGTTGGGAGCTGATTGGCTGGAGCACTATTATCATACACAATGACAGTTGGGAGCTGATTGGCTGGAGCACCATTATCATACACAATGACAGTTGGGAGCTGATTGGCTGGAGCACCATTATCATACACAGTGACAGTTGGGAGCTGATTGGCTGGAGCACCATTTATCATACACAGTGACAGTTGGGAGCTGATTGGCTGGAGCACCATTATCATACACAGTGACAGTTGGGAGCTGATTGGCTGGAGCACCATTATCATACACAGTGACAGTTGGGAGCTGATTGGCTGGAGCACTATTATCATACACAATGACAGTTGGGAGCTGATTGGCTGGAGCACCATTATCATACACAATGACAGTTGGGAGCTGATTGGCTGGAGCACTATTATCATACACAATGACAGTTGGGAGCTGATTGGCTGGAGCACCATTATCATACACAATGACAGTTGGGAGCTGATTGGCTGGAGCACCATTATCATACACAGTGACAGTTGGGAGCTGATTGGCTGGAGCACCATTTATCATACACAGTGACAGTTGGGAGCTGATTGGCTGGAGCACCATTTATCATACACAGTGACAGTTGGGAGTTGATTGGCTGGAGCACCATTTATCATACACAGTGACAGTTATCACTCGTTTTGGTGATAAAACTCGTTAGTAAATGAGGCCCTCAGTGTTCAGCTGGCGGGGAGGAGATGCATGTACACACATGGGCCTAAATCAACACAGATCGCTATGGCATTCACAACTCTGTAATTGCATGGAGATCTGCTGCGCAAATATGCTAATGAATGCAATCACAAAGCCGTCGCACAGCCAGCACAGAGACGCCCACTACCGCTATCTCACATCCGTAATAACTTGTAGTCAGAGCCGTAGCTAGACTCTTTGATGCCCTGTGCCAGAAAGAGCATTGGCGCCCCCCTCATTTTTCAAAAGGACATAATGCACCCAAAAAAGCGAAATGGCCTCATGGGGAAGGGCCAGGGAAGAGATAGGGGAGGCCAGGAGATGCTGGGGATAAATAGGGACATAATATAGTGCACCTGAGAGAGGGCCATGGGCTCATGGGGAAGGGCCAGGGAAGAGATAGGAGAGGCCAGGAGATGCAGGGGATAAATAGGGACATAATATAGTGCAACTGAGAGAGGGCCATGGCCTCATGGGGAAGGGCCAGGGAAGAGATAGGGGAGGCCAGGAGATGCTGGGGATAAATAGGGACATAATATAGTGCACCTGAGAGAGGGCCATGGCCTCATGGGGAAGGGCCAGGGAAGAGATAGGGGAGGCCAGGAGATGCTGGGGATAAATAGGGACATAATATAGTGCACCTGAGAGAGGGCCATGGCCACATGGAGAAGGGCCAGGGAAGAGATAGGAGAGGCCAGGAGATGCTGGGGATAAGTAGGGACATAATATAGTGCACCTGAGAGAGGGCCATGGCCTCATGGGGAAGGGCCAGGGAAGAGCTTGGGGAGACCAGGAGATGCTGGGGATAAATAGGGACATAATATAGTGCACCTGAGAGAGGGCCATGGCCTCATGGGGAAGGGCCAGGGAAGAGATAGGAGAGGCCAGGAGATGCTGGGGATAAATAGGGACATAATATAGTGCACCTGAGAGAGGGCCACGGCCTCATGGGGAAGGGCCAGGGAAGAGATAGGGGAGGCCAGGAGATGCTGGGGATAAATAGGGACATAATATAGTGCACCTGAGAGAGGGCCATGGCCTCATGGGGAAGGGCCAGGGAAGAGATAGAGGAGGCCAGGAGATGCTGGGGATAAATAGGGACATAATATAGTGCACCTGAGAGAGGGCCACGGCCTCATGGGGAAGGGCCAGGGAAGAGATAGGGGAGGCCAGGAGATGCTGGGGATAAATAGGGACATAATATAGTGCACCTGAGAGAGGGCCACGGCCTCATGGGGAAGGGCCAGGGAAGAGATAGGAGAGGCCAGGAGATGCTGGGGATAAATAGGGATATAATATAGTGCACCTGAGAGAGGGCCATGGCCTCATGGGGAAGGGCCAGGGAAGAGATAGGAGAGGCCAAGAGATGCTGGGGATAAATAGGGATATAATATAGTGCACCTGAGAGAGGGCCATGGCCTCATGGGGAAGGGCCAGGGAAGAGATAGGGGAGGCCAGGAGATGCTGGGGTTAAAATAAGAGGAAGCTACAAGTGAGAATGATAATAAACAGAAATCTGACAGGCCCAAACAGCGCCCCCTGACCTGTGGTGCCCTGTGCGATGGCACCAGCCGCACTACCCTAGCTACGGCCCTGTTTGTAGTCCTGCATCATCGGGAACATCGAGCAACATCAGCCCCTCACTCAAAATTACAGCAGGTCTTACCTGACGCAGAAACGGCAAGTCTTGTAGAACGCAGTGAGTACTCCAGCTGCGTATGCAGGTTTAAGCGGACAGGCATGTCTGCATTTCCCCAACCAATCCCCCGTCATCATCCCCAAACACTCACAGCTTGTCACTCACTCTGCGTAGGCTTTTCTTTTGCTTGAGTGATCGCAATGCTAACACACGAGTGCACACGTGCACTTTGCTACACATGTGCAGTACGCACCATCGATCGATCTGCGTACACTGTTTCAGTTGGGATCCATGCAGAATCAGGCCCATGACACGAAGTCATGACTCCAAAATATGCGTACATGGGGGCGTGGCCTTTTATGTCATGAGGCCAAGTTGTATTTTCCTGACCCATGCCCACAAGAGTGCCTGCACCATCCTCCTCAAAGTTGGCAAGTATGGTTTATTAGTTTCTTAGATTCAGACAAACCACAATTATAATGACCACCACAGTACCAGGCACTGACTTATAAAGTGTCCTTATCATTTATGTGCCTCATGACTCAATGACGTTAAATTGTATGGCTTCTGCTTTTGGAACATTTATGAAACATATGCACAGCTCAATGCCCACCTGGATCCCTGCAAAATACACATCTACCATCACGTTACCCACGTGGATCCCTGCACAGTACATGCCTGCCATCATGGTGCCCACATGGATCACTGCACAGTGCACGCATGCCATCACGGTGCCCACATGGATCACTGCACAGTGCACGCCTGCCATCACGGTGCCCACATGGATCACTGCACAGTGCACGCCTACCATCACGGTGCCCCCTGGATCACTGCACAGTGCACGCCTACCATCACGGTGCCCCCTGGATCACTGCAAAGTGCACGCCTACCATCACGGTGCCGCCTGGATCACTGCACAGTGCACTCCTACCATCACGGTGCCCCCTGGATCACTGCACAGTGCTTACCTACCATCATGGTGCCCCCTGGATCACTGCACAGTGCACTCCTACCATCACGGTGCCCCCTGGATCACTACACAGTGCACACCTACCATCATGGTGCCCCCTGGATCACTACACAGTGCACACCTACCATCATGGTGCCCCCTGGATCACTGCACAGTGCTCACCTACCATCATGGTGCCGCCTGGATCACTACACAGTGCACACCTACCATCACGGTGCCCCCTGGATCACTACACAGTGCACACCTACCATCATGGTGCCCCCTGGATCACTACACAGTGCACACCTACCATCATGGTGCCCCCTGGATCACTACACAGTGCACACCTACCATCACGGTGCCCCCTGGATCACTACACAGTGCACACCTACCATCATGGTGCCCCCTGGATCACTACACAGTGCTCACCTACCATCATGGTGCCCCCTGGATCACTACACAGTGCTCACCTGCCATCATGGTGCACCTATTTGGCCTCCTCTATAAGCACTTTCTTAAGACCGTCACAGTCACATGTGACAATTGTATGTGTGATGCTGTTTATTAACTTGCATTGAAGGTGCCTAACAATGTTTCCCCGCAGAAGTGTAACAATGAGGTGCAAAATGCCTAATGGTACAAGATGAAACCCACAAACCATCAGTCCTTTTGTAGGCTGATAATGACTGTGCGTCGGATGGCAAGATGCACCCCTAATAACGCACTCCCTTTATTTTACTACAATTATCTGGACTGCTCTGCAAAATTAAGCACAACAGCACTCTGCATGACTAGTAACACCTGCACTCCAACCAACTCCTTCACCCACCTGTACAAACTCCACTTCTGTCACCACATTAATCCCAGACCTGGCCAGATGCCTGCTGGGCTCAGTAAGCAAGTAATAAGCATCTCAGAGCAGAGGGTAGATGGATGGAAAAGAACTTGCCTGGTTGGCAGGCCGAGGCACCCTGGTGAGTGCAGATGGATGGCATAGAACTTGCCTGGGGCCAAAGCACCCTGTCGAGGGCAGACAGAATGGCATAGAACTTGCCTGATTGGGAGGACAAGGCACCCTGGTGAGGGCAAACAGATGGCATAGAACTTTCCTAGTTGAGAGGCCGAGGCACACTGGTGAAGACAGATGGCATAGAACTTGTCTGGTTAGGGGGGGGGTGAGGCACCCTGGTGAGGGCAGACAGATGGCATAAAACTTGCCTAGTTGGTGGGGTGAGGGCAGACAGGTCGCATAAAACTTGCCTGGTTGTGGGGGTGAGGCATCCTGGTGAGGGCAGACAGATGTCATAGAACTTGCCTGGTTGTGGGGTGAGGCACACTGGTGAGGGCAGACAGATGTCATAGATCTTGCCTGGTTGGGGGGGTGAGGCACACTGGTGAGGGCAGACAGATGGCATAGATCTTGCCTGGTTGGGGGGGTGAGGCACACTGGTGAGGGAAGACATTTGGTATAGATCGTGCCTGGTTGTGGGGGTGAGGCATCCTGGTGCGGGCAGACAGATGTCATAGAACTTGCCTGGTTGGGGGGCTGAGGCATACTGGTGAGGGCAGACAGATGTCATAGAACTTTTTCTTGGTTGGGGGGGTGAGGCACACTAGTGAGGGCAGACAGATGGTCCAGAGCTTTCCTGGTTGCGGGGGGGGGGGGGGTGAGGCACAGTGGTGAAGGCAGACAAAATGGCATAGAACTTGCCTGGTTGGGGGGGGTGAGACACACTGGCGAGGGCAGACAGATGGCAGAGAATTTTCCTTGTTGGGAGGAGTGAGGCACACTGGTGAGGGCAGACAGATGGCATAGATTTTGCCTGGTTGTGGGGGGTGAGGCACACTGGTGAGGGCAGACAGATGGCATAGATCTTGCCTGGTTGGGGGGGGGGTGAGGCACACTGGTGAGGGCAGACAGATGGCATAAAACTTGCCTGGTTGGTGGGGGTGAGCCACACTGGTGAGGGCAGACAGGTCGCATAAAACTTGCCTGGTTGTGGGGGTGAGGCATCCTGGTGAGGGCAGACAGATGTCATAGAACTTGCCTGGTTGTGGGGTGAGGCATACTGGTGAGGGCAGACAGATGTCATAGAACTTTCTTGGTTGAGGGGGTGAGGCACACTAGTGAGGGCAGACAGATGGCCCAGAGCTGTCCTGGTTGTGGTGGGGGGGGGGTGAGGGACACTGGTGAGGGCAGACAGATGGCATAGAGCTTTCCTGGTTTGGGGGTGTGAGGCACACTGGCGAGGGCAGACTGATAGCACAGAATTTTCCTGTTTGGGGGGAGTGAGGCACACTGGTGGGGGCAGACAGATGGCATAGATCTTGCCTGGCTGGGGGGTGAGGCACACTGGTGAGGGCAGACAGATGGCATAGATCTTGCCTGGTCGCGGGGGGTGAGGCACACTGGTGAGGGCAGACAGATGGCATAAATCTTGCCTGGTTAGGGGGGTGAGGCACACTGGTGAGGGCAGACAGATGTCATAGAACTTTCTTGGTTGAGGGGGGTGGCACACTAGTGAGGGCAGACAGATGGCCAAGAGCTGTCCTGGTTGCGGTGGAGGGGGGTGAGGCACACTGGTGAGGGCAGACAGATGGCATAGAACTTTCCTGGTTTGGGGGTGTGAGGCACACTGGCAAGGGCAGACGGATAGCATAGAATTTTCCTGGTTGGGGGGAGTGAGGCACACTGGTGAGGGCAGACAGATGGCATAGATCTTGCCTGGCTGGGGGTTGAGGCACACTGGTGAGGGCAGACAGATGGCATAGATCTTGCCTGGTTGGGGGGGTGAGGCACACTGGTGAGGGCAGACATTTGGCATAGATCTTGCCTGGTTGTGGGGGTGAGGCATCCTGGTGCGGGCAGACAGATGTCATAGAACTTGCCTGGTTGGGGGGGTGAGGCACACTGGTGAGGGCAGACAGATGTCATAGAACTTTCTTGGTTGGGGGGGTTAGGCACACTAGTGAAGGCAGACAGATGGCCCAGAGCTTTCCTGGTTATGGGGGGGGGGGGTGAGGCACACTGGTGAGGGCAGACAAAATGGCATAGAACTTGCCTGGTTGGGGGAGGTGAGGCACACTGGTGAGGGCAGACAGATGGCATAGAACTTTCCTGGTTGGGGGGGTGAGGCACACTGGCGAGGGCAGACGGATGGCGGAGAATTTTTCTGGTTGGGGGGAGTGAGGCACACTGGTGAGGGCAGACAGATGGCATAGATCTTGCCTGGTTGGTGGGGTGAGGCACACTGGTGAGGGCAGACAGATGGCATAGAACTTGCCTGGTTGGGGGGGTGAGGCACACTGGTGAGGGCAGACATTTGGCATAGATCTTGCCTGGTTGGGGGGGGGGGAGACACACTGGTGAGGGCAGACAGATGGCATAGATCTTGCCTGGTTGGGGGGTTGAAGCACACTGGTGAGAGTAAACAAGTGGCATAGATCTTGCCTGGTTGAGGGGGTGAGGCACACTGGTGAGGGCAGACAGTTGGCATAGATCTTGCCTGGTTGGGGGGTGAGGCACACTGGTGAGGGCAAACAAGTGGCATAGATCTTGCCTGCTTGGGGGGTGAGGCACACTGGTGAGGGCAGACAGATGGCATAGATCTTGCCTGGTTGGGGGGTTGAAGCACACTGTGAGGGTAAACAAGTGGCATAGATCTTGCCTGGTTGAGGGGGTGAGGCACACTGGTGAGGGCAGACAGTTGGCATAGATCTTGCCTGGTTGGGGGGGTGAGGCACACTGGTGAGGGCAGACATTTGGCATAGATCTTGCCTGGTTGGGGGGTGAGGCACACTGGTGAGGGCAAACAAGTGACATAGATCTTGCCTGGTTGGGGGGTGAGGCACACTGGTGAGGGCAGACAGATGGCATAGATCTTGCCTGTTGGGGGGGTGAGCCACACTGGTGAGGGCAGACAGATCGCATATATCTTGCCTGGTTGGGAGGGTGAGGCACACTGGTGAGGGCAGACAGATGGCATAGATCTTGCCTGTTGGGGGGGTGAGGCACACTGGTGAGGGCAGACAGATGGCATATATCTTGCCTGGTTGGGAGGGTGAGGCACACTGGTGAGGGCAGACATTTGGCATAGATCTTGCCTGGTTGGGGGGTGAGGCACACTGGTGAGGGCAAACAAGTGGCATAGATCTTGCCTGGTTGGGGGGTGAGGCACACTAGTGAGGCAGACATTTGGCATAGATCTTGCCTGGTTGGGGGGTTGAGGCACACTGGTGAGGGAAGACAGATGGCATAGATCTTGCCTGTTTGGGGTGGGTGAGGCACACTGGTGAGGGCAAACAAGTGGCATAGATCTTGCCTGGTTGGGGGGTGAGGCACAGTGGTGAGGGCAGACATTTGGCATATATCTTGCCTGGTTGGGGGTGAGGCACACTGGTGAGGGCAGACAGATGGCATAGATCTTGCCTGGTTGGGGGGGTGAGGCACACTGGTGAGGGCAGAAATTTGGCATAGATCTTGCCTAGTTGGGGGAGTGAGGCACACTGGTGAGGGCAGACAGATGGCATACATCTTGCCTGTTTGGGGGGGTGAGGCACACTGGTGAGGGCAGACAGATGGCATAGATCTTGCCTGTTTGGGGGGGGTGAGGCACACTGGTGAGGGCAGACAGATGGCATATATCGTGCCTGGTTTGGGGGGGGGGTGAGGCACACTGGTGAGGGCAGACATTTGGCATAGATCTTGCCTGGTTGGGGGGTGAGGCACACTGGTGAGGGCAAACAAGTGGCATAGATCTTGCCTGGTTGGGGGGTGAGGCACACTGGTGAGGGCAGACAGATGGCATAGATCTTGCCTGTTTGGGGGGGGTGAGGCACACTGGTGAGGGCAGACAGATGGCATAGATCTTGCCTGTTGGGGGGGTGAGCCACACTGGTGAGGGCAGACAGATCGCATATATCTTGCCTGGTTGGGAGGGTGAGGCACACTGGTGAGGGCAGACAGATGGCATAGATCTTGCCTGGTTGGGGGGTGAGGCACACTGGTGAGGGCAAACAAGTGGCATAGATCTTGCCTGGTTGGGGGGTGAGGCACACTAGTGAGGCAGACATTTGGCATAGATCTTGCCTGGTTGGGGGGGGTGAGGCACACTGGTGAGGGAAGACAGATGGCATAGATCTTAGCTGTTTGGGGTGGGTGAGGCACACTGGTGAGGGCAAACAAGTGGCATAGATCTTGCCTGGTTGGGGGGTGAGGCACAGTGGTGAGGGCAGACATTTGGCATATATCTTGCCTGGTTGGGGGGTGAGGCACACTGGTGAGGGCAGACAGATGGCATAGATCTTGCCTGGTTGGGGGGGTGAGGCACACTGGTGAGGGCAGAAATTTGGCATAGATCTTGCCTAGTTGGGGGAGTGAAGCACACTGGTGAGGGCAGACAGATGGCATACATCTTGCCTGTTTGGGGGGGTGAGGCACACTGGTGAGAGCAGACAGATGGCATAGATCTTGCCTGTTTGGGGGGGGTGAGGCACACTGGTGAGGGCAGACAGATGGCATATATCGTGCCTGGTTTGGGGGGGGGGGTGAGGCACATAGGTGAGGGCAGACATTTGGCATAGATCTTGCCTGGTTGGGGGGGTGAGGCACACTGGTGAGGGCAGACATTTGGCATATATCTTGCCTGGTTGGGGGGTGAGGCACACTGGTGAGGGCAGACATATGGCATACATCTTGCCTGTTTGGGGGGGTGAAGCACACTGGTGAGGGCAGAGAGATGGCATAGATATTGCCTGTTTTGGGGGGTGACGCACACTGGTGAGGGCAGACAGATGGCATATATCTTGCCTGATTGGGGGGGTGAGGCACACTGGTGAGGGCAGACAGATGGCATAGATCTTGCCTGGTTGCCCGCCCAGTTGTGTTGTAATGCTGGACATATTGTGCTACTGATTGGTAAGTGTGTATAGCTTACAAATCAGCTGCATGGATGGTGGATCTGTCGGCTGACGATCCGACGTGTTAGTATGTACCCAGCATAAGATATGTGTTATGGAGAGCACTATATAGATGTGTCATGGAGTGCGCTATATAGATATGTGTTATGGAGAGCACTATATAGATGTGTCACGGAGTGCGCTATATAGATATGTGTTATGGAGAGCACTATATAGATGTGTCACGGAGTGCGCTATATAGATATGTGTTATGGAGAGCACTATATAGATGTGTCACGGAGTGTGCTATATAGATATGTGTTATGGAGAGCACTATATAGATGTGTCACGGAGTGCGCTATATAGATATGTGTTATGGAGAGCGCTATATAGATGTGTCACGGAGTGTGCTATATAGATATGTGTTATGGAGAGCACTATATAGATGTGTCACGGAGTGCGCTATATAGATATGTGTTAGGGAGAGCACAATATAGATGTGTCACGGAGTGCGCTATATAGATATGTGTTATGGAGAGCACTATATAGATGTGTCACGGAGTGCGCTATATAGATATGTGTTAGGGAGAGCACTATATAGATGTGTCACGGAGTGCGCTATATAGATATGTGTTAGGGAGAGCACTATATAGATGTGTCACGGAGTGCGCTATATAGATATGTGTTACGGAGTGCGCTATATAGATATGTGTTAGGGAGAGCACTATATAGATATGTGTTACGTAGTGCGCTATATAGATATGTGTTATGGAGAGCACTATATAGATGTGTCACGGAGTGCGCTACATAGATATGTGTTACGGAGTGCGCTATATAGATATGTGTTATGGAGAGCACTATATAGATGTGTCACGGAGGGCGCTATATAGATATGTGTTACGGAGTGCGCTGTATAGATACGAGTTACGGAGTACGCTGTATAGATATGTGTTACGGAGTGCGTTGCATAGATACGAGTTACGGAGTACGCTGTATAGATATGTGTTACGGACTGCGCTATATAGATGTGTCACGGAGCGCGCTATATAGATACGTGTTACGGAGTGCACTACATAGATACAAGTTACCAAGTGCACTATATAGATCTGTGTTACGGAGCGCACTATATAGATACGTGTTACGGAGTGCACTATATAGATGTGTCACGGAGCGCGCTATATAGATACGTGTTACGGAGAGCACTACATAGATACAAGTTACCAAGTGCACTATATAGATCTGTGTTACGGAGCGCACTATATAGATACGTGTTACGGAGTGCACTATATAGATGTGTCACGGAGTGCACTATATAGATATGTGTTACGGAGTGCGTTGCATAGATACGAGTTACGGAGTGCACTATATAGATCTGTGTTACGGAGTGCACTATATAGATATGTGTTACGGAGTGCGTTGCATAGATACGAGTTACGGAGTGCGCTATATAGATATGTGTTACGGAGTGCGCTATATAGATGTGTTACTCAGTGCGCAATATAGATATGTGTTACGGAGTGCACTATATAGATATGTGTTACGGAGTGCACTATATAGATGTGTCACGGAGCGCGCTATATAGATACGTGTTACGGAGAGCACTACATAGATACAAGTTACCAAGTGCACTATATAGATCTGTGTTACGGAGTGCACTATATAGATATGTGTTACGGAGTGCGTTGCATAGATACGAGTTACGGAGTGCGCTATATAGATATGTGTTACGGAGTGCGCTATATAGATGTGTTACTCAGTGCGCAAAATATAGATATGTGTTACGGAGTGCACTATATAGATATGTGTTACGGAGTGCGTTGCATAGATACGAGTTACGGAGTGCGCTATATAGATATGTGTTACAGAGTGCGCTATATAGATATGTGTTACGGAGTGCGCTATATAGATATGTGTTACGGAGTGCGTTATATAGATCTGTGTTATGGACTGCGCTATATAGAAATGTGTTACGGAGTCCGCTATATATATATATGTGTTACGGAGTGCGCTATATAGATCTGTTACGGAGTGCGCTATATAGTTCTGTGTTACGGAGTGCGCTATATAGTTCTGTGTTACGGAGTGCGCTATATAGATCTGTGTTACGGAGTGCGCTATATAGATATGTGTTACGGAGTGCGCTATATAGATCTGTGTTACGGAGTGCGCTATATAGATTTATGTTACGGAGTGCGCTATATAGATATGTGTTACGGACTGCGCTATATAAATATGTGTTACGGAGTCCACTATTATTATTATTGTTTATTTATATGGCGCCACACGTGTTCCGCAGCGCCTTACAAAGTACATAACAAAAAAAGTGACTTACAGTACAGTACAATACAATGCAAGACAAGGACATGGATAATATACATTGATACATTGGTGACCATAACACCCCAATAAGCACAGAGCATAAGCACCAAGTGTTAGCTGCCCTAGTGGGGAGTAAGGAGAAGCACAAGACAGTAGAGGGCCCTGCTCTCAAGAGCTTACATTCTAAATATAGATATGTGATAAGGAGTGCACTATTTAGCTACGTATTATGGGGTGCCCTATATATAGATACGTATTACGGGGTACGCTATATGGATACGTGTTACGGAGTGAGCTGTACAGATATGTGTTACGGAGAGAGCTGTACAGATATGTGTTACGGAGTGCGCTATATAGATATGTGTTACGGAGTGCGCTATATAGATATGTGTTACGGAGTGCGCTATATAGATATGTGTTACGGAGTGTGCTATATAGAAATGTGTTACGGAGTTCGCTATATATATATATGTGTTACGGAGTGCACTATATAGATATGTGTTACGGAGTGCGCTATATAGATATGTGTTACGGAGTGCGCTATATAGATATGTATTACGGAGTGCGCTATATAGATATGTGTTACGTAGTGCGCTATATAGATCTGTGTTACGGAGTGCGCAATATAGATATGTGTTACGGAGTGCGCTATATAGATCTGTGTTACGGACTGCGCTATATAGATCTGTGTTACGGCGTGTGCTATATAGATATGTGTTATGGAGAGCGCTATATAGATCTGTGTTACGGAGTGCACTATATAGATTTATGTTACAGAGTGCACTATATAGATATGTGTTACGGACTGCGCTATATAGAAATGTGTTACGTAGTCCGCTATATAAATATGTGTTACGGAGTACACTATTATTATTATTATTATCGCTTATTTATATGGCGCCACAAGTGTTCCGCAGCGCCTTACAAAGTACATAACAAAAAAAGTGACTTACAGTACAGTACAATACAATGCAAGACAAGGACATGGATAATATACATTGATACATTGGTGACCATAACACCCCAATAAGCTGTACAGATGCGTACGTATATTATGGAGTGAGCTTTACAGATGCGTATGTATATTATGGAGTGAGCTGTACAGATGTGTATGTATATTATGGAGTGAGCTGTACAGATGTGTATGTATATTATGGAGGGAGCTGTACAGATGCGTATGTATATTATGGAGTGAGCTGTATAGATGATTTATATGTATATTATGGAGTGAGATGTATAGGTGCATATGTATATTACGGAGTGAGCTGTATAGATGATTTATATGTATATTATGGAGTGAGATGTATAGGTGCATATGTATATTATGGAGTGAGATGTATAGATGTATATGTATATTATGGAGTGAGCTGTACAGATGCGTATGTATATTATGGAGGGAGCTGTACAGATGCATATGTATATTATTGAGTGAACTGTATAGATGATTTATATGTATATTATGGAGTGAGCTGTACAGATGCGTATGTATATTATGGAGGGAGCTGTACAGATGCGTATGTATATTACGGAGTGAGCTATATAGATGATTTATATGTATATTATGGAGTGAGCTGTATAGATGATTTATATGTATATTATGGAGTGAGATGTATAGGTGCATATGTATATTATGGAGTGAGCTGTATAGATGATTTATATGTATATTATGGAGTGAGCTGTACAGATGCGTATGTATATCATGGAGGGAGCTGTACAGATGCGTATGTATATTATGGAGTGAGCTGTATAGATGATTTATATGTATATTATGGAGTGAGATGTATAGGTGCATATGTATATTATGGAGTGAGCTGTACAGATGTATATGTATATTATGGAGTGAGCTGTATAGATGATTTATATGTATATTATGGAGTGAGCTGTATAGATGATTTATATGTATATTATGGAGTGAGATGTATAGGTGCATATGTATATTACGGAGTGAGCTGTACAGATGATTTATATGTATATTATGGAGTGAGATGTATAGATGTATATGTATATTATGGAGTGAGCTGTATAGAAGATTTATATGTATATTATGGAGTGAGCTGTATAGATGTATATGTATATTATGGAGTGAGCTGTATAGAAGATTTATATGTATATTATGGAGTGAGCTGTATAGAAGATTTATATGTATATTATGGAGTGAGCTGCACAGATGCAGATGTATATTACGGAGTGAGCTGTATAGATGTATATGTATATTATGGAGTGAGATGTACAGATGCGTATGTATATTATGGAGTGAGCTGTATAGATGATTTATATGTATATTATGGAGTGAGATGTACAGATGCGTATGTATATTATGGAGTGAGCTGTATAGATGATTTATATGTATATTATGGAGTGAGCTGTATAGATGTATATGTATATTATGGAGTGAGATGTACAGATGCGTATGTATATTATGGAGTGAGCTGTATAGATGATTTATATGTATATTATGGAGTGAGCTGTATAGAAGATTTATATGTATATTATGGAGTGAGATGTATAGATGATTTATATGTATATTATGGAGTGAGCTGCACAGATGCAGATGTATATTACGGAGTGAGCTGTATAGATGATTTATATGTATATTATGGAGTGAGCTGTATAGATGTATATGTATATTACGGAGTGAGCTGTATAGATGTATATGTATATTATGGAGTGAGCTGTATAGATGTATATGTATATTATGGAGTGAACTGTATAGATGATTTATATGTATATTATGGAGTGAGCTGTATAGATGATTTATATGTATATTATGGAGTGAGTTGTATAGATGTATATGTATATTACGGAGTGAGCTGTATAGATGTATATGTATATTATGGAGTGAGCTGTATAGATGTATATGTATATTATGGCGTGAGCTGTATAGATGATTTATATGTATATTATGGAGTGAGATGTATAGGTGCATATGTATATTATGGAGTGAGATGTATAGATGATTTATATGTATATTATGGAGTGAGCTGTATAGATGATTTATATGTATATTATGGAGTGAGCTGTATAGATGTATATGTATATTATGGAGTGAGCTGTATAGATGATTTATATGTATATTATGGAGTGAGATGTATAGGTGCATATGTATATTATGGAGTGAGATGTATAGATGATTTATATGTATATTATGGAGTGAGCTGTATAGATGATTTATATGTATATTATGGAGTGAGATGTATAGGTGCATATGTATATTATGGAGTGAGATGTATAGATGTATATGTATATTATGGAGTGAGCTGTACAGATGCGTATGTATATTATGGAGTGAGCTGTATAGATGTATATGTATGTTATGGAGTGAGCTGTATAGATGTATATGTATGTTATGGAGTGAGCTGTATAGATGTATATGTATGTTATGGAGTGAGCTGTATAGATGTATATGTATATTATGGAGTGAGCTGTATAGATGATTTATGTGTATATTATGGAGTGAGATGTATAGATGTATATGTATATTATGGAGTGAGCTGTATAGATGTATATGTATATTATGGCGTGAGCTGTATAGATGATTTATATGTATATTATGGAGTGAGATGTATAGGTGCATATGTATATTATGGAGTGAGATGTATAGATGATTTATATGTATATTATGGAGTGAGCTGTATAGATGATTTATATGTATATTATGGAGTGAGCTGTATAGATGTATATGTATATTATGGAGTGAGCTGTATAGATGATTTATATGTATATTATGGAGTGAGATGTATAGGTGCATATGTATATTATGGAGTGAGATGTATAGATGATTTATATGTATATTATGGAGTGAGCTGTATAGATGATTTATATGTATATTATGGAGTGAGATGTATAGATGTATATGTATATTATGGAGTGAGATGTATAGATGTATATGTATATTATGGAGTGAGCTGTACAGATGCATATGTATATTATGGAGTGAGCTGTATAGATGTATATGTATGTTATGGAGTGAGCTGTATAGATGTATATGTATATTATGGAGTGAGCTGTATAGATGCATATGTATATTATGGAGTGAGCTGTACAGATGCATATGTATATTATGGAGTGAGCTGTATAGATGTATATGTATATTATGGAGTGAGCTGTACAGATACATATGTATATTATGGAGTGAGCTGTATAGATGTATATGTATATTATGGAGTGAGCTGTATAGATGATTTATGTGTATATTATGGAGTGAGATGTATAGATGTATATGCATATTATGGAGTGAGCTGTATAGATGTATATGTATATTATGGAGTGAGCTGTACAGATGTGTATGTATATTATGGAGTGAGCTGTACAGATGTATATGTATATTATGGAGTGAGCTGTACAGATGTATATGTATATTATGGAGTGAGCTGTATAGATGTATATGTATATTATGGAGTGAGCTGTATAGATGTATATGTATATTATGGAGTGAGCTGTACAGATGCGTATGTATATTATGGAGTGAGCTGTACAGATCTATATGTATATTATGGAGTGAGCTGTACGGGAAGCAATCGGGAAGCCGACTGCCTAAATACCGGCAGCCGGCTTCCTGACTGTCATTCCCCGGCAAGGGTGAAATGCCGGGCGTCTAGATGTAGACGCCCGCATTTCCCCGACGCTGGGAGAGTGGCGCCCGGCATCACGATCGTTGTGATGCCGGGCGCCGTGAGCGGACAGCCGCGGGGGGGAGGGTTAGGTTTAGGGCTCCCGGGGGGGACTTAGGGTTAGGCACCCCCCCGGTAGGGTTAGGCTAGGGGAAGGGAGGGTTAGGCACCCTCGGGGGGGGACTTAGGGTTAGGCACCCCCCCGGGGGACTTAGGTTTAGGTAGCAGGGAAGGGGGTGGTTAGGGTTAGGCACTTAGAGGGGGGATTAGGGTTAGGCACTTGGGGGGGAAGTTAGGGTTAGGCACCCCTAAGGAGGGTTAGGGTTAGGGGGGTTAGATTAGGTTAGTATATACTCACCTATCCACGATCGGGTTTCCAGCGCTGTCGGGCTTCTGCTGCTTCTAACTCTGCTTTTGTCGGGCTGCCGCTGACGGGAATCGACCGGCGGTATTTCATACCCATTCCAGCTGTACAGATGTATATGTATATTATGGTGTGAGCTGTATAGATAATTTATATGTATATTACGGAGTGAGCTGTACAGATACGTATGTATATTATGGAGTGAGCTGTATATATGCAGATGTATATTATGGAGTGAGCTGTACAGATACGTATGTATATTATGGAGTGAGCTGTATATATGCGTATGTGTATTATGGAGTGAGCAGTATAGATGCAGATGTATATTATGGAGTGAGCTGTATAGATGCAGATGTATAGTATGGACTGAGCTGTATAGATGCATATATATATTATGGAGTGCACTGTATAGAAGCAGATGTATAGTATGGAGTGAGCTGTATAGATGCATATGTATAGTATGGAGTGAGTTGTATAGAATGATGCAGATGTATAGTATGGAGTGAGCTGTATAGATGCAGATGTATATTATGGAGTGAGCTGTATAGATGTATATGTATATTATGGAGTGAGCTGCACAGATGTGTATGTATATTATGGAGTGAGCTGTATAGATGCGTATGTGTATTATGGAGTGAGCTGTACAGATGCGTATGTATATTATGGAGTGAGCTGTACAGATGCATATGTATATTACGTAGTGAACTGTATAGATGCGTATGTATATTATGGAGTAAGCTGTACAGATGCATATGTATATTATGGAGTGAGCTGTACAGATGTGTATGTATATTATGGAGTGAGCTGTACAGATGCGTATGTATATTATGGAGTGAGCTGTACAGATGCGTATGTATATTATTGGAGTGAGCTGTACAGATGTGTATGTATATTATGGAGTGAGCAGTACAGATGCGTATGTATATTATGGAGTGAGCTGTACAGATGCGTATGTATATTATGGAGTGAGCTGTACAGATGCGTATGTATATTACGGAGTGAACTGTATAGATGCGTATGTATATTACGGAGTGAACTGTATAGATGCATATGTATATTACGGAGTGAACTGTATAGATGCGTATGTATATTACGGAGTGAACTGTATAGATGCGTATGTATATTACGGAGTGAGCTGTATAGATGAATATGTATATTATGGAGTGAGCTGTATAGATGATTTATATGTATATTACGGAGTGAGCTGTATAGATGTATATGTATATTATGGAGTGAGCTGTATAGATGATTTATATGTATAGTATGGAGTGAGCTGTATAGATGCAGATGTATATTATGGAGTGAGCTCTATAGATGTGTATGTATATTATGGAGTGAGCTGTATAGATGTGTATGTATATTATGGAGTGAGCTGTATAGATGTGTATGTATATTATGGAGTGAGCTGTATAGATGCAGATGTATATTATGGAGTGAGCTGTATAGATGTAGATGTATATTATGGAGTGAGCTGTATAGATGTATATGTATGTTATGGAGTGAGCTGTATAGATGTATATGTATATTATGGAGTGAGCTGTATAGATGTATATGTATATTATGGAGTGAGCTGTATAGATGTATATGTATAATATGGAGTGAGCTGTATAGATGTATATGTATATTATGGAGTGAGCTGTATAGATGTATATGTATGTTATGGAGTGAGCTGTATAGATGTATATGTATATTATGGAGTGAGCTGTATAGATGCATATGTATATTATGGAGTGAGCTGTACAGATGCATATGTATATTATGGAGTGAGCTGTATAGATGTATATGTATATTATGGAGTGAGCTGTACAGATACATATGTATATTATGGAGTGAGCTGTATAGATGTATATGTATATTATGGAGTGAGATGTATAGATGATTTATGTGTATATTATGGAGTGAGATGTATAGATGTATATGCATATTATGGAGTGAGCTGTATAGATGTATATGCATATTATGGAGTGAGCTGTATAGATGTATATGTATATTATGGAGTGAGCTGTACAGATGTGTATGTATATTATGGAGTGAGCTGTACAGATGTATATGTATATTATGGAGTGAGCTGTACAGATGTATATGTATATTATGGAGTGAGCTGTATAGATGTATATGTATATTATGGAGTGAGCTGTATAGATGTATATGTATATTATGGAGTGAGCTGTACAGATGCGTATGTATATTATGGAGTGAGCTGTACAGATGTATATGTATATTATGGAGTGAGCTGTACGGGAAGCAATCGGGAAGCCGACTGCCTAAATACCGGCAGCCGGCTTCCTGACTGTCATTCCCCGGCAAGGGTGAAATGCCGGGCGTCTAGATGTAGATGCCCGCATTTCCCCGACGCTGGGAGACTGGCGCCCGGCATCACGATCGTTGTGATGCCGGGCGCCGTGAGCGGACAGCCGCGGGGGGGAGGGTTAGGTTTAGGGCTCCCGGGGGGGACTTAGGGTTAGGCACCCCCCCGGTAGGGTTAGGCTAGGGGAAGGGAGGGTTAGGGTTAGGCACCCTCGGGGGGGGACTTAGGGTTAGGCACCCCCCCGGGGGACTTAGGTTTAGGTAGCAGGGAAGGGGGTGGTTAGGGTTAGGCACTTAGAGGGGGGATTAGGGTTAGGCACTTGGGGGGGAAGTTAGGGTTAGGCACCCCTAAGGAGGGTTAGGGTTAGGGGGGTTAGATTAGGTTAGTATATACTCACCTATCCACGATCGGGTTTCCAGCGCTGTCGGGCTTCCGCTGCTTCTAACTCTGCTTTTGTCGGGCTGCCGCTGACGGGAATCGACCGGCGGTATTTCATACCCATTCCAGCTGTACAGATGTATATGTATATTATGGTGTGAGCTGTATAGATAATTTATATGTATATTACGGAGTGAGCTGTACAGATACGTATGTATATTATGGAGTGAGCTGTATATATGCAGATGTATATTATGGAGTGAGCTGTACAGATACGTATGTATATTATGGAGTGAGCTGTATATATGCGTATGTGTATTATGGAGTGAGCAGTATAGATGCAGATGTATATTATGGAGTGAGCTGTATAGATGCAGATGTATAGTATGGACTGAGCTGTATAGATGCATATATATATTATGGAGTGCACTGTATAGAAGCAGATGTATAGTATGGAGTGAGCTGTATAGATGCATATGTATAGTATGGAGTGAGTTGTATAGAATGATGCAGATGTATAGTATGGAGTGAGCTGTATAGATGCAGATGTATATTATGGAGTGAGCTGTATAGATGTATATGTATATTATGGAGTGAGCTGCACAGATGCGTATGTATATTATGGAGTGAGCTGTACAGATGCGTATGTATATTATGGAGTGAGCTGTACAGATGCGTATGTATATTATTGGAGTGAGCTGTACAGATGTGTATGTATATTATGGAGTGAGCTGTATAGATGCGTATGTATATTATGGAGTGAGCTGTACAGATGCGTATGTATATTATGGAGTGAGCTGTACAGATGCATATGTATATTACGTAGTGAACTGTATAGATGCGTATGTATATTATGGAGTAAGCTGTATAGATGCATATGTATATTATGGAGTGAGCTGTACAGATGTGTATGTATATTATGGAGTGAGCTGTACAGATGCGTATGTATATTATGGAGTGAGCTGTACAGATGTGTATGTATATTATGGAGTGAGCAGTACAGATGCGTATGTATATTATGGAGTGAGCTGTACAGATGCGTATGTATATTATGGAGTGAGCTGTACAGATGCGTATGTATATTATGGAGTGAGCTGTACAGATGCGTATGTATATTACGGAGTGAACTGTATAGATGCGTATGTATATTACGGAGTGAACTGTATAGATGCATATGTATATTACGGAGTGAACTGTATAGATGCGTATGTATATTACGGAGTGAACTGTATAGATGCGTATGTATATTACGGAGTGAGCTGTATAGATGAATATGTATATTATGGAGTGAGCTGTATAGATGATTTATATGTATATTACGGAGTGAGCTGTATAGATGTATATGTATATTATGGAGTGAGCTGTATAGATGATTTATATGTATAGTATGGAGTGAGCTGTATAGATGCAGATGTATATTATGGAGTGAGCTGTATAGATGTGTATGTATATTATGGAGTGAGCTGTATAGATGTGTATGTATATTATGGAGTGAGCTGTATAGATGTGTATGTATATTATGGAGTGAGCTGTATAGATGCAGATGTATATTATGGAGTGAGCTGTATAGATGTAGATGTATATTATGGAGTGAGCTGTATAGATGTATATGTATGTTATGGAGTGAGCTGTATAGATGTATATGTATATTATGGAGTGAGCTGTATAGATGTATATGTATATTATGGAGTGAGCTGTATAGATGTATATGTATATTATGGAGTGAGCTGTATAGATGTATATGTATGTTATGGAGTGAGCTGTATAGATGTATATGTATATTATGGAGTGAGCTGTATAGATGAATATGTATGTTATGGAGTGAGCTGTATAGATGTATATGTATATTATGGAGTGAGCTGTATAGATGTATATGTATATTATGGAGTGAGCTGTATAGATGTATATGTATATTATGGAGTGAGCTGTACAGATGCGTATGTATATTATGGAGTGAGCAGTACAGATGCGTATGTATATTATGGAGTGAGCAGTACAGATGCGTATGTATATTATGGAGTGAGCTGTACAGATGCGTATGTATATTATGGAGTGAGCTGTACAGATGCGTATGTATATTATGGAGTGAGCTGTACAGATGCGTATGTATATTATGGAGTGAGCTGTACAGATGCGTATGTATATTACGGAGTGAACTGTATAGATGCGTATGTATATTACGGAGTGAACTGTATAGATGCATATGTATATTACGGAGTGAACTGTATAGATGCGTATGTATATTACTGAGTGAACTGTATAGATGCGTATGTATATTACGGAGTGAACTGTATAGATGCGTATGTATATTACGGAGTGAGCTGTATAGATGATTATGTATATTATGGAGTGAGCTGTATAGATGATTTATATGTATATTACGGAGTGAGCTGTATAGATGTATATGTATATTATGGATTGAGCTGTATAGATGATTTATATGTATAGTATGGAGTGAGCTGTATAGATGCAGATGTATATTATGGAGTGAGCTGTATAGATGTGTATGTATATTATGGAGTGAGCTGTATAGATGTGTATGTATATTATGGAGTGAGCTGTATAGATGTGTATGTATATTATGGAGTGAGCTGTATAGATGCAGATGTATATTATGGAGTGAGCTGTATAGATGTATATGTATATTATGGAGTGAGCTGTATAAATGTATATGTATGTTATGGAGTGAGCTGTATAGATGTATATGTATGTTATGGAGTGAGCTGTATAGATGTATATGTATATTATGGAGTGAGCTGTATAGATGTATATGTATATTATGGAGTGAGCTGTATAGATGTATATGTATGTTATGGAGTGAGCTGTATAGATGTATATGTATGTTATGGAGTGAGCTGTATAGATGTATATGTATGTTATGGAGTGAGGTGTATAGATGTATATGTATGTTATGGAGTGAGCTGTGTAGATGTATATGTATATTATGGAGTGAGCTGTATAGATGCATATGTATGTTATGGAGTGAGCTGTATAGATGCATATGTATGTTATGGAGTGAGCTGTATAGATGCATATGTATGTTATGGAGTGAGCTGTATAGATATATATGTATATTATGGAGTGAGCTGTATAGATGTATATGTATGTTATGGAGTGAGCTGTATAGATGTATATGTATGTTACGGAGTGAGCTGTACAGATGTATATGTATATTACGGAGTGAGCTGTACAGATGCGTATGTATATTACGGAGTGAGCTGTATAGATGCGTATGTATATTACGGAGTGAGCTGTATAGATGCGTATGTATATTATGGAGTGAGCTGTATAGATGCATATGTATATTATGGAGTGAGATGTATAGATGTATATGTATATTATGGAGTGAGCTGTATAGATGATTTATATGTATATTACGGAGTGAGCTGTATAGATGCAGATGTATATTATGGAGAGAGCTGTATAGATGCAGATGTATAGTATGGACTGAGCTGTATAGATGCATATGTATATTATGGAGTGCGCTGTATAGAAGCAGATGTATAGTAAGGAGTGAGCTGTATAGATGCATATGTATAGTATGGAGTGAGCTGTATAGAATGATGCAGATGTATAGTATGGAGTGAGCTGTATAGATGCAGATGTATATTATGGAGTGAGCTGTAGAGATGTATATGTATATTATGGAGTGAGCTGCACAGATGCGTATGTATATTATGGAGTGAGCTGTACAGATGCATATGTATATTATGGAGTAAGCTGTACAGATGCATATGTATATTATGGAGTGAGCTGTACAGATGTGTATGTATATTATGGAGTGAGCTGTACAGATGCGTATGTATATTATGGAGTGAGCTGTACAGATGCGTATGTATATTATTGGAGTGAGCTGTACAGATGCATATGTATATTATGGAGTGAGCTGTATAGATGCGTATGTATATTATGGAGTGAGCTGTACAGATGCGTATGTATATTATGGAGTGAGCTGTACAGATGCGTATGTATATTACGGAGTGAACTGTATAGATGCGTATGTATATTACGGAGTGAGCTGTATAGATGTATATGTATATTATGGAGTGAGCTGTATAGATGATTTATATGTATATTACGGAGTGAACTGTATAGATGTATATGTATATTATGGAGTGAGCTGTATAGATGATTTATATGTATAGTATGGAGTGAGCTGTATAGATGCAGATGTATATTATGGAGAGAGCTGTATAGATGTGTATGTATATTATGGAGTGAGCTGTATAGATGTGTATGTATATTATGGAGTGAGCTGTATAGATGTGTATGTATATTATGGAGTGAGCTGTATAGATGTGTATGTATATTATGGAGTGAGCTGTATAGATGTGTATGTATATTATGGAGTGAGCTGTATAGATGCAGATGTATATTATGGAGTGAGCTGTATAGATGTATATGTATGTTATGGAGTGAGCTGTATAGATGCAGATGTATAGTATGGAGTGAGCTGTATAGATGCAGATGTATAGTTTGGAGTGAGCTGTATAGATGTATATGTATATTATGGAGTGAGCTGTATAGATGCAGATGTATATTATGGAGTGAGCTGTATAGATGTATATGTATATTATGGAGTGAGCTGTATATATATATATTATGGAGTGAGCTGTATAGATGTATATGTATGTTATGGAGTGAGCTGTATAGATGTATATGCATATTATGGAGTGAGCTGTATAGATGTATATGTATATTATGGAGTGAGCTGTATAGATGTATATGCATATTATGGAGTGAGCTGTATAGATGTATATGTATATTATGGAGTGAGCTGTATAGATGTATATGTATATTATGGAGTGAGCTGTATAGATGTATATGTATGTTATGGAGTATAGATGTATATGCATATTAAGGAGTGAGCTGTATAGATGTATATGTAGATTACGGAGTGAGCTGTATAGATGCATATGTATATTACGGAGTGAGCTGTATATGTGCATATGTATATTACGGAGTGAGCTGTATAGATGCATATGTATATTACGGAGTGAGCTGTATAGATGCATATGTATATTATGGAGTGAGCTGTATAGATGTATATGTATATTATGGAGTGAGCTGTATAGATGTATATGTATATTATGGAGTGAGCTGTATAGATGTAAATGTATATTATGGAGTGAGCTGTATAGATGTATATGTATGTTATGGAGTGAGCTGTATAGATGTATATGTATATTATGGAGTGAGCTGTATAGATGTATATGTATGTTATGGAGTGAGCTGTATAGATGTATATGTATATTATGGAGTGAGCTGTATAGATGCATATGTATATTATGGAGTGAGCTGTATAGATGCATATGTATATTACGGAGTGAGCTGTATAGATGTATATGTATATTATGGAGTGAGCTGTATATGTATATTATGGAGTGATCTGTATAGATGTATATGTATGTTATGGAGTGAGCTGTATAGATGTGTATGTATATTATGGAGTGAGCTGTATAGATGCAGATGTATATTATGGAGTGAGCTGTATAGATGTAAATGTATATTATGGAGTGAGCTGTATAGATGTATATGTATGTTATGGAGTGAGCTGTATAGATGTATATGTATATTATGGAGTGAGCTGTATAGATGTATATGTATGTTATGGAGTGAGCTGTATAGATGTATATGTATATTATGGAGTGAGCTGTATAGATGCATATGTATATTATGGAGTGAGCTGTATAGATGCATATGTATATTACGGAGTGAGCTGTATAGATGTATATGTATATTATGGAGTGAGCTGTATATGTATATTATGGAGTGATCTGTATAGATGTATATGTATGTTATGGAGTGAGCTGTATAGATGTGTATGTATATTATGGAGTGAGCTGTATAGATGCAGATGTATATTATGGAGTGATCTGTATAGATGCAGATGTATATTATGGAGTGATCTGTATAGATGCAGATGTATATTATGGAGTGAGCTATAACGTGATTTTAGAAATGTAGTTCAAAGTCCTTGCACAAGAGCTTGCAATCAGTTTCCAAGCAGGGAGGCCTGGTGCTGGGTCAGTGGGGTGAGGGTGACCCATGGGAGGGGGCTTAGGGTTGGGTGACACCAGGGGGGGATTGGGTTTGGGGGGGGGTTACAGACCAGTTTGGGGAGTGTTGCAGCCATTGTCTGCTGTCCTGGTGTCTCCACTCCCACAACCCGGCCCCCTCCCCCCCACATTCCCTCTTTCATGTTATATGTTAAAGGCTCAGCCTGGAGAAGGATCGTCCGTCATACAGCAGCGGTACCCCTGTGCTGCCCCCTCCCCGGAGACTGAGCCTTCTACTGGGGTCCTGTGCTGCCCCCTCCCCGGAGACTGAGCCTTCTACCGGGGTCCTGTGCTGCCCCCTCCCCGGAGACTGAGCCTTCTACTGGGGTCCTGTGCTGCCCCCTCCCCGGAGACTGAGACTTCTACTGGGGTCCTGTGCTGCCCCCTCCCCGGAGACTGAGCCTTATACCGGGGTCCTGTGCTGCCCCCTCCCCGGAGACTGAGCCTTATACCGGGGTCCTGAGCTGCCCACTCACCGGAGATAATACCGGGGGCTCCGAAGAGCTTCATCCTTGGACCCTCGGTGCTGGGATTACCCTGTTGGAGCTATGCGGAGGGATTGACCCCGTCACACCCGGACCAGCTTCCCGGAGTGTGGCCCCCAGCTTCCCGGAGTGTTACAGTCCAGCTTCCCGGAGTGTGGCCCCCAGTTTCCCGGAGTGTGGCCCCCAGCTGAGGCTAAAGCCCCTAGAATGAGCCCCCCCAGGACCCTGCTACTAGTACTGAGCCTTTGGCTGCTGCTGCACCAGGTAAGTGACAGATACAATGTATCCTCCGTGTTACTGCTGCTCAGCCTGTGCCTGGGGGACTATAATGCAGTATGGAGGGGAATAGGTCTGACAGGGGGACTACAGGTACCATCATGCCCTCATTACTGACCTGACTGTGATGGAGGGGGAATAGGTCTGACAGGCAGGACAGGGGGACTACAGGTCCTATCATGCCCTCATTACTGACCTGACTGTGATGGAGGGGGGATAGATCTGACAGACAGGACAGGGGGACTACAGGTCCCATCATGCCCTCAATACTGACGAGGGGGAATAGATCTGACAGCCAGGACAGGGGCAGCTGCATAACTGGGAGGACTCTGCCAGGACAATAGGGACTATGTCAGTGACATCATGCTGTAATGTGGGAACAAGGGTTGTATGGCTGATATACAGGAAGAATGGCTCCCACTAGTCTTGTAGAACTACAAGTTCCAGCATTTCTGAACAGCTGGAAAACCACTGCTTGTATAACTCTTCTAAGAGATTGAAACCTGTATTAGTATTAGCTACTAACATAAATCAAAGTAGTGCTTACTACACAATTTAATGGGCCTGTAGAGTGTGAGCTCTGCAGCCCAGTGAGCTGATATGCAGGAAGTGTGATGTGTCCCATGTAGATTACATTTGTATAAGGTGGAATCCTCTCTGCACATCCTGAGGATGGTAAGATGGTCGCCACAAGACAGATGTGCGGAGACAAAGATGATCTCAGACTGGGCACTTGTGTAAACTTGTCCAACTTTCATTAAACTTCCAACATCTGATGATATGAAAAGAGTTTGCAGGACCCACTGGATGATGTCAGTGTGGGGAAGCTCCTGATTACTCAGAGCTGCCACAGTTACAGGCCCATCCTGCAGTTATTACACCTTCATTAACTCCTTCCTTGTCAGAGCCTTGTCAGCGACGCGCCAGACTTCCAGCCGTTACCTGGTCTACATCAGTCCCTGCCCCAGTGGAGCTTACACTCTTCCCCTATAGGAATCAGCGGCAGCCTGTCAGAGGAAGAAATCCTGATCGTCCTTAAGGTAAGTATAAAATAACCTAATTCTACCCCTTAACCCTCTTTTAGGGTTGCCTAATCCTAACC